>JAWQUT010000028.1:3226454-3332430 GCA_033807755.1 Ellobium chinense
CCCCCCTTAAAAGTAATTCGTAACTATGCAACTTCCATTTCTTCTTTTTACCTATTCAAAGGTTTTTAATTACTTTTCTAACACTGATGGAATGTTTCAGAGTGATTTTGAACTATAGGTTTGAATGAAAGGCTTGTAAGAAACATAAAATGTACTTTTCTTAGACGTAACGGTGACAAAAACTTAACATTCATAACATGGTTCTAGAGTAACTTGGTGCCAAGAAATATAGTTAAATCACCTAATTTAATTCAGAACTTTCTAAAGTCATTTCAACTTAAACCAGGCTAAAATGATGAGAAAATTACTCTTTGCGTCACTGTTACGTCTAAGAAATGTAAGGGATCTGCACTTTGAAGTCACCTGCAGCAAACACCAGGAGCAGAACTATCTTTTCCTTTTAAAATAGCATGTTTAGGGACTGTTTAAGCATGTTTGTAGATCTATTCAAGACATTTCAAATTTTTGACCATGTGTGACACTTTTGAGAATGGCTCATATATCATGTCAATAGCTAAGGTTGAAAATTTCACATGTGAGTCTGCATGTACTTTTAGCTAGACAATAGAGGTAGTTTGATGGTTTGAATCACTTATTTACATAATAGGTTGAAAACATTTTTACCCTTTTTTGATTAAAAATTCGTCTCCCTTGACACATGACAGAACCAGAAATTTGCCTGAAAGCATACGATGTTTGTTATCGATTACAGCAATTCTATAGAAGGTCTATTCTTGAAAAGACGTCACAGTTCACTGTGTTTCTGTGTTTGTCAGGACTAGTCTAATAAAAATCTTCCGTCACACCAAATATTTGCTCAGTGGTCCTGAAATCCAGATATTTGAAGGTCAGCACCTTGTTTTTTTCATTTATAGTTCATATTTCATGAGGTAGGCATGAAGTTTGTTGTCACGCTTTATTTTCATGTCCTCTGGGATCTGTATCATAAGGCACACACAAAAGTAATAGAAAATATGTATATTAAGATATGAGATTCTTGCTCAAAATAGTCAAAAGAACCAACAAATTTTTTTTTTTTTTTTACTATTGTCACGTGCCATCTGATTATTACCGGCTGATCAAAAGTGATGACAACAACAAACCCTTTGGTTATCTGATTTAACAGGGATCTGATATAATGTTAAAAATTATGTGTAAATGTAAAGATGTTCCGATAGCAGAAAACATGACGTGTGACAGCGTAGATTGTGTTAAAAATGTTTTTTGTTCCGTTCTTTTAGACGTGAGTACTGTACTTAAAACATGGTATCCTAAACAAATAAATGGAACCTGTGGATCATGTACTTATCACGATATTTTTTTCAAAATGTGAGAATGACATATTCTTGCAAACCATTAATTTTGGATCTTTTGGATTATATACACTTTCTGGGGTCGTGAAATTTCAGATTTTGTTTGTATACATACGACACAAGAACAGCTTGTACTATTGCAAAATAGAGTGTCAAATCGCACGAGAGAGCCTCGCTCGAAAATAATGAGATTCCATTTTGGAAAATCATTCTCTTTTCTGGGCATTCTCTTCTCATTCGGCATATCCCGGGGCATTCCTCCTCCTGTTCTCACGAATTTTTCACAACATGCATGGTCGGAAGTAAAAACGTGCAAAACAGGAAAAGGGGTGTGGACATATTGAGCAATTGGACAGCACGAAAACAAAATGCAACATAAAATTTTCGGAAGTAGTCCAGGGACATCAATTGGACGACCAATTCCAAACCATTCATCCATTAGGCCGTATTGACAATCCCGTTTAGGACAAAATAAAAATTGTTAATCAGTGATCCACTACCACCTTTTCGCTCCGCGGGCCATCCCCGGTTACGCGATTATTTTCGCCCTCTATCCATACAACGCTTAGGCCGTAATGTAATTAGGGCATGGTTTACAGAGCATTGAGAAAAGCCAACTTAATTTTGACGTGTTCGCCTATCCGACGGGACCGACGAAATTAACGTCAAAGTGGGAAGAGCACGGGAAAAGAAGGAAAGAACTTACTACTTAATGCAGAAAATAACGTCAAAAAAATGCTTTTTGCACAATAGAGTTTCTATGCAGCCTATTATCCAATTTTGCAAAACTTTGATAGCCATCATATGAACCAGAAAAGCAATTTTGAATATTATTCAATCAGTGATGGAGGTAAACAAGTAGAAATATAATGGCTGTGACCAGTGGACCATTTTAGAAAGTTTGTAAAAAAAAAAAGCAAAAACAATCACCTGGGTCAAGTTAGATGCACTGCATTAATTACAAACGTAATTACTTTAATTCTAACCCTAACTCTCACCCGAAACTAAACCTAGATCACACCTAACCCTAACCCTTCCTAACCCTACACCTTAACCATAACGAACATTTACCCAAATCTTAACCTTAGCCCAAAACCTTAACCATAACCGTAACCCTAAATACTATCCCTCATTATAATCCTAACCCTGTCCTTCTAACCTTAATCCTAACCCTACTCCCAGCCATACTCTAAACCCTAACCCTAACCCTTTTCCTATTTCAAACTCTAAAACCTAACTATAAAACTAACCCTGTCCCTTTCCCTAACTATAAATTTAATCCATTACCTTAATTCTTAACCCTAACCCAATTCTAGAATTAACGCTAACCCTTACCATAACAGGAACATTAATCCTAACCCTACCCTTAAACCCTAATCTTAACCCTAAATCTATCCCTAACCCTAACTCTAACCGCAACCCCTAACGCTAAATCGTAATCCTAATCATAACCAAAAACGTTCACCCCATCATTAACAATAACCCTAAAACTACCAAAAACCAAACCATACTCCTAACATTAACACTGATCCTAAACCTAACCCTATACACTAACCCAAACCCTAAACCCTAACTCTACCCATAACCCTAACCCTTAACCCCAACCTTAATTCTAAAACCCTAACCATAACCCTAACCTTAACATTAACCCAAACCCTGTAACCCTAACCTTACCTTTCTAACCCTAACCCTAAGCCTAACCTTTAACCCTACACCCTAACATTAACCCTAACCCTAACACCTAACCCTAGCCCTGACCAGGGTTGGGCAGATCTGAGATCAAATGATCTCAGATCGTGATCTTAGATCAGATCACGTGAACTTGATCTGAGCTAAACGGCTGTTTTAGATGATCTGATCTTGATCTGAACTATACCTATTTTGGCTATTTGATCTGATCTTGNTCTAACCTTGACCCTATATTTAATCCTTGATCTAAATCTAACCCTAACGATAACACTAACCCTAATCCTAATCCCTAACCCTAACCGTAAACCGTAACCCTAATCCCTAACCGTAACAGTAAACCCTAACCCTAACCCTACCCCTAACCCTAGACCCTAACCCTGTCCTTACCCTAAACCCTAACCCTAACCCTAACCCTAACCCTAAATAATCACATTAGCCCTAACCCTAACCTTAAGCCTAAACTTCATCCTATTCCTTTCCCTAACACTACCTCTAAACATAAACTTGAACAATTATTTTAACCCTAATTTAACCCCTGACATTTAATTTAATCTTAGAACCTAACCTAATTCTACCCCTAACTCTAATCCTAAACCCTAATCCCAAACCCTAACCCTAACTTTTACCCTAACATTAACCCTAACCCTAACCTTAATCCAACCCTAAACCAAACCCTAACCTTAATCCAACCCTAACCCTAACCTACCTCTAACCGAAAACCTAATCCTAAACATTAACTCTAACCCTAACATTTACCCTAACCCTAAACTTAAACCCTTCCCCTAAAACTAACACTACTCCTAATGCCTAAGCCTAAGACTAAGACTAAGCCTAACCGAAACCGAAACCCCAACCCTCCCTAACCCTAACCCTTTTCCTAATCCTCACATTAAACCATACAATTGAAATCCTTACCTTAATTTTAACCCTAATTCTAAGCCTAACTTAATCCTACCCTAACCCTAACCCTGTCCCGAACCCTTACCCTATCACTAACCATACATCTTATCTTAAACTTAAACCTAACCCTCACCATTATCATGCCCAATCCTAACACTAACCCGGATTCCGGACAAAAAGTCACCTAGACAAAAGGTCACATTTAATGCTAGGAAAAAAAGTCACACGGATAAAAATGCAGAGGGAAAAAAAAAAAAAGAGACTGACAAAAAGTCACATATACACTATCATACATGAAAATCAGAAACCAATTAGATGTTCTATTATAATATTTTATGTCAAGCCCATTTTCAACTGAAAAATAGAGCAACACACAACCTTGTCGCAATCTTAAAAATAATAATTAAAAGCTTTCGTAAAGTCAAATATTTCATCCGTTTTAACAACCTATAAATAAGCAGACACACTGTATAAATATGCAGACACACTGCTCAGTGCTCACACCTCATTTGTCGTCTCTTGCACTGCCAACTAGGGGTGGGCAAAAATTCGAAATTCGAGGATTCGCGAATCCACGAATTTCGAATCTCAGTCCGAATTGGGGTCACGGGACAACCAATGAAATCTCAGGAGCATTGACCCCAATTCGAGCTGATTCAGGGACGAATTTCCGAATTGGGTTACGGTGAGGTTGAAATTATCAACCAATGAAAACTAAAAGCAAGTGAAGGAGAAAATTAGACAACCGCGGAATAGTATTATACTAGCCTAGCTAGCCTATGCCAAAACAGATCTACTGTGCCGCTCGGCTTCGCCCTAGACCAAGGCAGAAATACTGCGTTGCACAGTGTACTACATTCTAATCTCTATTGCTCATGTCCACATCTGAGCTGAGGGAACGGAGGCGCACTTGCCGCTGCGCTCACTTCCCATGCTGTGATAAAGAGACTAGATCTTGTTTTCGTCGTGTAGACGCCCTTGCTATTGGTTACTCCCATCCCCACCCCCTGCCTCCTCCCCACTCTTTTCGCTTCACTGCTGCGGTCGAGAGTGAATCGGTCAAACAATATCTAGTTCGCCTGTCATTATATCATGAATAAGATCAATGTTTCATTGCTTTTGATCTAAAATGAAAGACTAGGGCCGAGGAAATATATAGCCAGCAGTGTAGCTTGTAACTACCTCAGTCAGTTAATAGCGTAGCCTTTCACTGTAGAAATCGCAGTAAAGCTGCACACGAGCGAAGAGAGAAGACAATGTGCAAAACAATAATTAGACTACGACTGTAGGGTTTCAGTCCTAGACTAGCTAGACCAGCTCGCACTGTGAAAGAAAAAAAAAATCCTGTGCGGAGGCTCTGTATGAGCATGATGTGGTTTTACACCAGAAATTTCGTTACAGATAAAAAAGAAAAAGCTTTCCAAGAGGATTTTGTTGGAATGTAAAATGCTGGCTTTCAATCAAGTCTGTGGGCATTTTTTTTCCCTTTACACAGCTGGTGTCAGAAAAAAAAATTGCCGAAACTCAGTACAATAGGACGTCATGAGGTTCTGTTTGGGACTATAAGTTCGTGAATTCGCAATCAGACTGGATTCGAGCGATTCGAATCTGACCTCGATTCATGACCCCAATTCAAAATTCGCCCTGGATTCGAAATCCGTCCCAGATTCGAGAAAAGCAGGACGAATCAGTTCACGAACCGAATCAGGTCACGAACCTTTAGAAGAGCAAGGTGAAAGTGAAAGTAGACATGAAGAGAATCAACGAATTAGGCCGGCATCGATACATGAGTAAATCGCCTCAGTAGGATTCGCGAAAGTTGACAAACCTCTAAGCTGAGTTGGACCAACATTTTTCCTTAACTTTTGGTATGCTTTGAAATAACTTGCACAATCTGTGCTTTTAATTTAGGGAAACTATGAAGTTACAAGAAATTCGGAGATTCGTGCCATCAAAAGGAAATTCGCCGAATCTGAATTTTAGCTTTAGGATTCGCCGAACACGAATTTTGTGTTCGAACATGCCCACCCCTACTGCCTCATGGAAGCCAGTTTCAAACAAAATTCGAAAAGATTATTCTAGATTTGCAAACAATGCATCTTTCTTGCACCCCATAGAAGTTCTAAGAACAGGGAAAAATTCGTGCGTTTCTATAATTTGAACATTTCGCCATGATTTATTGTGTTTATGCCACAGAACACAATTTCAAAGCATACTGTGTTCGCCCCATTTTTAGCGTTTTCGCCTTTATGCCACGCAACGAAACTTCACGACAAGCCGTGTTCGCCCTATGTCACACACATCGGTTGAACCTCTAGGATTAGTGATGCATAAATTTACCTTTTTTTTAAAGGCTTTTATTAGGCTGAAAAGCAAAATATTTTTGATAATTAGACTAGACTATCTTTTCAAAGATTACGACAGTAACTTCTCTTTCCTGATATTTGTAAGATCACGACAACTAGTCCGGCCGCTTATGACACGTTTGCGTGGCAAATCGTGCACTTTGTGATACCAAATTCCATCACATATCATTTTCCGATTCTAAAACGAGGTGGGCCGTCATGGTATGACCACTAGAACCAGCTAAAAATGGGTCTTGAAGATGCGGACGTTTCCTGTCTTTACCCTAGGTGAGAAACAAATACTTTCCCATGTAAAAGATCTGTTGAAATCATCTGGAAACAATGACCAAATATTTGTTTTTACATTTGGTAGTGTTCTCCATAATGTAAACATGCATATCTTTTTAATATGTTTAATTTTTGGAACACGCCGGGTTGATGAAATTTCAGTTCAGGGATTTGAAACATAACTTTCTAGGTTTACAAAACGGTATTTTACGACTTCAGATCAACAATAACTGCTTCCAATTGCAATCAAAGTAATACCCACCTTAAAAGATACCATGTTTCCATCTTAGCGACACCGTTTGGAAAATGAGTATTGTCATCTCTTCTAAGCCAAAGCGACAATGTGTTCAATGACAGTAAACTATCAATTTTTAATTAATCACACAATCTTGGTCTGGTATTTTCATCCTGTTACTTTTAATTTTCTTTGTTATTCTGCGTTCTTAGAGATTGTTTCTTTCCACCTCGGTATGAAAAGACGCCCTCATTTAATCGGCGCATTCAGGTCATAGCATTGGCCCGCTAGTCATTGTTTCGGAGGCTGGTATAGGCCAAGGAATGTATGGGGAGGGGGAAGCATGGCGTTTTTTTTAAAAAATCTACTTTCGTGCTGACTTCATGGTGTAATGTTGCATGGCGAGCGAAAGCAATTCTGTAAATTGATAATGATTATAATGATGATAATGATGAAAATGAGCATGATATGCTGATTAAGATGAGCATTAAGGGGTACCAGTTTTACCTCTTAATATGTGATCTGCATATATATGCATTTTTTTGATTGAGCAATTGCCCTGGGCAAAGAATCGATTCTGAATTAACCGAATAAACGAGTGCACTCGTTTGCACATATTCGATTAATCGATTCTTTTGAATCGAATTTTGAGTGGTTCATTATCTCCCTTTTGGGGGGGAGGGGGGGGGGCCACATGATTTTTACCTGATTTTTGGAATCGGCAGGTTCAAATTAGTGATAAACAAAATTCTTTAAACAATTTATTATGGTTGCTATGGAAACGGTGTCTATCTTGAATTTTCTAACGGTCAACTTCAAAAGGAAACTCTCCTCCAGATGAAATGCAATTCAGCTGAAACTCCACACATGCATCCTTATACACAATGTCTACAAAGTGAGTTATTTTTCATATAATGACAAAAAATTATTTTATGAATTTTCATAATTGGTATATATCAGAATATCAATTTTCCCCCATTTTTTGGCCTTCGCCAACATATTTCCTGAAAAATAAAAAAAGTCCAAACGCTCTGTTACTTTTTTGGTACACCTATAAACTGCTTATATACCAAATATTGCAAAGATTGGTTCATAACTTATGATGGAGTTTCAAATTATGTGGTGAAAAGTATAGTTTTGAGAAAAATGCGTTTGAAAATTTCACACACAAAATACGTCTGAAAAACTGTACTTACATCAATACATGCCCGCTGATAGGCTGAGCCACCTTCTTCAGCCTCCTTTTCCTGTCGGCATTATGATAATTACAACAGTTCAGGATCACAAAGAAAAATTAGGCTGTTAATGTCTTGGCCACCTCCTTCCTGTCAGTATTCACGTGCTAACCTGCATGCTGCTGTTTACGTACAAACAGAAATGAGGCCACCTGAACCGAAGAAATCCAATCAGATAACTAGGTCACGCTTGCCGGAAATAAACGAGCGAATGAAACATCAACATGACTTGTTCCGAATGAAAACTAGGCCGTGACCTAGCTATTTTTAGCGATGTAAATAAGGCCAGATATAATTTATGCCTCGCTTTCGGGAGATGACGTCGTTCCCACATTTTCATTGGCCTGCCGATGAGAGGTTGACCTTGTAGAGGAGAAAATTTCCTTTCCAACGGTATGCAAACAAGATAGGACTAATTTTATTGCGTATAGACAAAATATGCGATCAAAAACGGACAATTTTAGCATAAATTCAGACAAAAAAACCTAGGGGGTGACCCTAATAAAATGCATTTGGAAAATGGATTCGTTCACATGCGACCATCAATGCTTTCGATTCACAAGATGTCAAAGTATCTAAAAATAGCAATAATCCAATTTCGGTATTTTGAACCCAAATCGACGATTTTAGGTGGCGCTCTCCCCTTCCTCCCCCCCCCCCCCCCCCNAACTTCGCATTGTGTTTCGGTTCTTGGAAAAGATCCGCTGTGAGGTGTAAAAATACCCTATCCCTACTAATACATTCCTAGTTAACCTCTATTGATCTGTTAGCTGTTGTGGTGATAGGCTATTTTGACTTCAGGACGTTGACATGGGCATACTGTTATCAATCCTACAGCCGATATAGACCTGTAATTAATACTAGAGCTTGAAATTTAGTGAGAGATAAAATTAAATTTTACACCGGTTTTACACATGCATTATACTGGGATAAAGTGGCTCTGCGATAAACCATTTTCTCCTACGTAGGGGAGAATCGCATTCTAAATTGTTGGGTAAAAATCGTGCAATATAGGGTAAAATGGGTAGTCTCTCCCCCCCCCCCCCNCCCCCCCCCCCCTTTTTTTTTTTCTTTTACTAATCAAATTCCAGGATTTGATCTTACAACCAGAGGAGGAGATAGATAATAACCTTATTTTTAACAAACACCAAATGTCAAATATGTCGATATTTGCAGCAGGTTCAGAACAGATTTTCATGGCAGCGCAGGTTGGCAAGTAATTCGATAAAAATCAAGTACAGTGCACAAGGCAATAGTCCACTTTAATTAAGTCAGTCAGCTTTCAAATGGACATAAAATGCAGTTCAATTCGAATGTAATGATTTACGTGTCAATAAGGAACACACATGTACAAACACACACGCACAAAGGAAGAACATAAATGCAGGGGAAATTCACTTTTCTGAGGAAGAATAACGGAACAGTATCAAGTGGAAGTGATCAACGTCAGCGACTAAAAGTGACAAAAATGCAGGGAGTAACATGAGGATGAATGTCAGGAAAGCAAACGGTGTAAGCATGGTAAGAGCACAAAGCAGAAAGATTGTTTTTCTATTTGTGTGCGCGTGCCTAGAATTTGAAAAAGGTAGCGCCACGGCACAATTAGAAAGCGCACTGGGCTGCTTTCCTTTGGATCACTACACCCCTGCCCATTCCTCCTCTCTCGATCGCTACATGTCACAACCAACCTAGACTAGACTGTATGAGCATAGCGTGTTGTCTCCCTTTGGTGAGACAATAGTGATTCATTTAAACAGAATCTTCGATTCAGTGATTCTATTTTTGAAACCAACTTCCGGATAAGAGTTAGTCTCAAAATGATTCCCGGAAGCGAGCAGAAAGAGTCGCTTAATTCGATTCAGCGGTTCTTCGACCTGTAACCGGTTAATCGGTTCTTTTATCCGGATTCTGCCCAGGTCTACTGAGCAAGAAATGAGTTCCTTTTCTAAAGGTTTGAATCATGCAACCCTCAAATTTATATAATATTTGGTCAGGAAAGAGAAGCATGAAAAGATCTAAAATCGTTATAAATTCAACTGGCCTTCTTTTGATGTAAAAGTTTCGTTAAAAACTAGTGTCCCCTTATGAAATGCGAGAATGAGAAATGTGACTGAAACAGCCTACGATGCCTGTTGTTTAATCGATTACAGCAATTCTATATTAAAAGGAATATTCTTGAAAAGACAGTACACCAAACAGTTCACTGTCTTGTTTCGTCACATTGTCAAGGGACACTGGTTATCGTTTGACGACCAAATATTTCTTCCGTGGTACTGAAATCTTCAGAACCTTGTGTTTTCATTCAGAGTTTTATGGGATGAATATGACATGACATTAGGTAGGCATGGTCACGCTTTATTTCGTCATAAGGGACTCTGGATCTCTAAGGATAAGTAATAGAAATGTTTTTAAAATGCAATAAATGTGGTATCCTGGGACTGTAAAAAAACCCCAAACTGTCACCCTGACCCTACACCTAACACTTATCCCACCTAACCCTAAACCCTCCTAACCCTACCCCTAACCCTAATCCTAAACTGTAAATCCCCTAGCCCTAACCCTTACCCTACAATAACCCTCCCTAACCCTAATAAAAAACCCTAACCCTAACCCAGATCCTAAACCTAACCGCACCCTAACCCGAAACCTTAATCCTAACCCTCACCTTAACACTAACCCTAAACGTAATCCTATTCCTTTCCCTAACTCTACCTTTAAACATAAACTTAAACCATTACCTTAATTCTAATCCTAACCCTGACCGTGACCCTAAAATTAATCCTAGATCTACCCATAACCCTAACCGTACACCAAAACCTAAGCCTAACCTTTACCCTAACCTTAGCCTCAGGCAACACAAAACCTTACCAACCATAACCCCAACTCTTAACCATAATCTTAACCCTAACACTTTACACTAAACCCTAACCTCTAACCTGAATTATAACCCTAACCCTAACCCCCAACCCTTATCCTAAACCATAATCCTCACCCTAACTCTAACCCTAACGCTAAATGGAAACCCTGACCTAACTATAGGTTTAACCTTAACCCTAACCTGTAGTTAAATCATAGGCCTAAACGTCAGCCTATCCAAAACCCTAATCATCAATCCTCTCCCTATCCTTAACCCTAGCACTACATGTAATCCTACACTTAAACACCTTACCCCAATTTAACCCTAACCCTAAAAGTAATCCTATTCCATTCCCCTCCCTAAACCTTTAAACATAAACTTATTATACCATTACCTCAAGTCTAACCCTAACCCTAATCCTTACCCTAAAATTAATACTTGGTCTAACCCTACCCTAACCGTACACCAAACCCAACGCTAACCCTAACATTTACCCTAATCCTAACCCTAGCTCAAAACCTTAACCCTAAACTCTATCCTCATTCCTAAACACTTACTCTAACTAGTCTAACTCTAACCCTGTCCCTAACCCTAACCCTAACCCTTATCCTAATCCTAACCCTAACCTTAACCCTAAGCCTTAACCATAAACCCTAATCATAACCCTAAAATCTAAACCCTAAGACTAACCATATCCCTATCTCAAACGCTAAAACCCTAAATGCAAAACCCTATACCATAACCCTAGCTATGAAACTATGGTAACCCTATCCCTTTCCCTAACTACCTCTAAACATAAGTTTAAAACATTACCTTATTTCTAACCATAACCCTAACCGTTAAAGTCTTTATCCTTATCCTATCCCTAAACCTAACCGTAACCCTAGGCACACCTAACCCCAAAACCCTAAATTCTAACCCTTAATATAACCCTACACTTATACCCTTACCCTACTTCTGACCCTAACCATAACGCTAAGCCTAACGATAAACCTAACCCTAATCATAACCCTAAACCTGATTAACTCTACCTCTGCCTCTAACCGTAAACTTAAACATTTACCTTCATTGTAACCCTAACCCTAACCCTGATCCTAAAACGAATCCTAGCTCTAACTTTAACTTACTCTAATAACCCAAACTCTAATCCTTACCCTAACCCTTACTCTTAACCCTAACCGTAATCGTAACCCTAATCCTAACCCTTTCAAACCCTAACCATAACCCTATCCCTAACCCTAATACTTACCCTGATCCAAACCCTAACCCTAACCACTCCCCTAAACCAAACCCTAACCCTAACCCCAATAACTCTAATCCTAACCCTAAACCTACCTCTACCCCTAAACGAACAATGACCCCTCTAACCCCTCTCTCCCTAAGCCTACGCCTAAAATCCTATGAATAACCTTAACCCTAACCCTAACACTAAATTTTACCGAAACTTACTCAATTCTAACCCTGACGTTACTAACTCTACCCCCAATTAAAACCAAAACCTTAATTCAATACAAATCCTAAACCTATCCCTAGCTCTGCTATCCTAATACTAATCCTAACCTAAGTCTAAACCAAACCCTGAACATAACCCTAAACCTGTCTTACCCCTAACCCTACATCTAACGCTAAACTTCACTCCTTAACCTTTTTCTAATCTTAATCTTAAACCTAACCCTATCCTTAACCCTAACCCGAATCCTAACATTATCCCAAGCGTATCACATTAACCTTGACCTTAACCCTCTGGCCCTAAACCATAAGCCTCTCCTTTACCCTGACCGTAAACTTAAATCCTTTCCCCAATATTAACCCTCACTCTAATCCTAAAGCACAGGCGTAAGCCTAAGCCTAGAGGACCCCAACCCCTACCCTAACCCTATTCCTTAACCCTAACCTTCACATTATAACCCTACATCTGACATTAGTGTGAATCCATTACCCTAACTAATTCTAAGCCTAACTCTAACCCTAACCTCAGTAACGCTAACCCTGAATGTAACCCTGTCCCTACCCCATCCCTAATCTTACATCTTGCCCTAAACTTAACCTAATCCTACCCGTCACGATAATCATGCCCAACCCTAACCCGAATCCCGGACAGTCTACCTGGATAAAAGTCACATAGTGCTAGGAAAAGATATCACGGATAAAAATTCATACGGAAAAAAAAAAGAAAGACAAAAAAGTCACATCCGCAGTGTATACACTAATCTAATATGCATGAAGATCGGAAACCAAGCAGATGTTCTATTAAAATATTTTTGTGTCATGCCCATTTTCAACTGAAAAATAGAGCCGCACACAACCTTGTCGCAATCTAAAAAAATAGTAATCAAAAGCTCTCGTAAAGTCAAATCGTTCCAGTAGTCTATAAATGAGCAGAAAAAATGCTCACACTTCTGTCGTCGTCTTGCACTGCCTAGCGTACTGCTAGATTGTCCTCCTGGAGGCCAGTTTCGAAAAAAGTAGAAAAGATTTGGTTTGCAAACAATGTATTATATTTGTAAAAAGAAAGATTACAATTTATCGTTGCCATCGTGATAAGATCTGATAATTAGGCAACGAAATTTTTCAGGAGAATGAAAAAAAAATGATTTATGACAATCAATACTGGTCCCAATATTTTACTAGTTATTATTTAGTCTAGTGATCAATACTGTCATGTTAAGTCTTAAGTACTTTAATAAGTAAGTAGGAAATTTTGGGTGGCGATCCGATTTTCACGTCGTGATAAGATCGGAGAACGACAGTGGGCGGTGCTTTATCCGACTTTATTATGAATATGGCAGACTGGTCAATGAGTTGCGATCATAAAAAGGATTCGTCTGGTATGTTGGTTGAAAATCTTAAGAAAAAAAAAAACTTGCCATCATGAAAAGGTAGGATGTCTTTTTGTTTGTTAATATTCATTTGTTTATCTGTAGGTCATTCCTATTTAAAAAAAACAACTGAATGCTTGGGAAATAGAAAAAAAACAACTAACATTCAGCAGGATTACGGCTACATTGCGACTGACATAGCTGATCAGACACTATTCCGACTTTGAAGTGGCCGATTGTCCCCCGTGCCTCGGGGCCCTTCCCCTGCGAGCGATTATAATCCCTTTTCTTGCTGGCCGCCGCAGAACGCTCACTACTTAAGACAGCGGGAATACCTTGGAAGCGAGTACATTACGCAATTTTCAAACTGGAAGCGCGTACTGTCTTCACACTGGAAGCGCACACTCTTAATCCTTTTAAACCCTTTGTTACAGGTAAATTTAAATATTCGATTATTTTTATTTTAATTTCTTATAATCGAACAAGTTGATCAGTCTTGCAAGTGAGTTGTTTTAACCAGGGTAGCCCAGTGACTACGGCTCATCTCCAAAGCAGCAAAAACGATCTTTAAAAGTAAAGAAATGATAGTTCCTACTCATGTTTTTGTTTAACTAAAGCTCACTTTAGTTATTTTAAACATTATATTGACAGTGTAATTTATATCATTTGTTCATATGTTGTCTCAAGTTGTCTGTTGAAAAATCGGTTTTGAAGTTTCGTTTTATTGATGACATGGAAAAATACATTACAAGAAACGGCAAACCTGGTATTATGATAAATGGATACCGTTTTAGAGTTGACAAAAGGCATAAAACAGTTTGTTCATGGAGATGTACCAGAAGAGACTGCTAATCAACATGTTCCACAAATATCGAGCAGGACTCTTTAAGAACAGCTCCGACCGATCAGTCATGAGCTAGATTCCAAAAGAATCAACGAAAGACATATTGCCCGTGGAAACATCAAAAGGAAAGCGATCAAGGATTTGAATTCTAGGCCCAGTAAGATTATATGCTCGGAAGCAATTCAATTCGGGTCGCTCATGCATTCTGATGCCAAACTTCCGCAGAAGTCACTGTACTGTGCTCGACTTAAAACAAGACCTCCTTTACCAAAAAGCCAGTTCGATGTATTTGGGTGCTTAAATCTTTATAAACTGTCAGGTGTTGAAGAGTCAAGTCAACTACTGAGTGATCCTGACACCAAAATCCTTATGTTTGCTCGTGTCGAAAATCTCCGATTCCTTTGCCAGAACGATCTTTTTTTCGGAGATGGAACATTCAAAACTTGTCCTCGTTATTTCTACCAACTGTATACATTTCATGGATTCATCAATGGAGTGTATGTTCCGTGTGCTTTCTTTGTGCTGCCGGATAAAACTCAAGAGACTTACCAGAGTATGTTACATCACCTCATAAGGATTTGCTCTGATCAAGACTTACGCTTGAACCCTACAGAAAAAGCAGTACACGCAGCTGTAGTGAGTGTGTGGCCCAACATTATTATTCGAGGATGCCATTTTCATCTTGGCCAGTCTTGGGTTAAAAAAGCAAGCTTTGGGTCTCACTCAACATTACAAAAACATTGAGTCCGAGACAGTCAATGGCTGAAGATGTTTTTTGGGTTACCAGTACTTCCAGCATGTGAAATAAGTGACTGTTTTGCGTTCGTCATCATGTCGGTCGCACCAGCTTCAGAAAGCGCACAATTCTTCGCTGACTATGTGCTGTCTACCAATGTGCGAGATGATGCGCTGTTCCCTCCACCAATTTGGGCAAATCAAAATGAAGAAGGAACCACAACTAACGCATGTGAAAGCTTCCATCGACATTTCGCTCAGTTGTTCCACGTCCACATCCGAACATCTTTTGAGTTCCTTGGAAAGCTTTCCTCAGAACAGCAAAGGACACTTCTTAAGATAAGAGCAGCACTGACACAAGCAAAGCCGAAAAGGAGGCTGACAAACAAAACACATGCCAAACAATGTGAGAGGGCAACACTAATCGAAGGATACAAAGATGGGACCCTGTGTGAAGAAGAAATCCTGGAAAGGGTATCTAATAAACTGGTCTCTTGTCAATTATGCAACAAAAGTCACTTACCATCTTTAATGCGACCTCGAGAACTCTGAGACAGTTCTAAGTCTGAAACACAGAGTAGAGCTGTTGAGTGATTTGGAGATGGACAGACATCCACTTTGGTGATGTTGGATAGCAACACGCAAATCGTAAGTAATTAATGTGTGTTGTTCTGTGACAAAATCTATTTTCTGCAACACAATTTTATAATAAGGTATGATTATGAACATAAAGTGTAGACAACTAGTATATATCCCGAAGGAACTCTTTCCGATATAAATATCGAACATATTTTTAGATGCGATTACAATTAACGCCTCACCGATTATTCATGTGTACGCGTTTCCCATGTCAGGCAGTCTTTTGTTCTATATAACAATACTACGCGCTTCCCAGGTGCACTCAAGACAGCTTCCAATGTCGTTTGTCCCTGGCAAGTTCTCCACAGAGAAGTGAACTTCATTACATAATGATGATCATTACGTGTAACGATAAAAGTACCAGTAATCCTACACTTAAACCCCCTACCCCACCTAACCCCGGGACTAACTCAAAGCCGAACTCTAACTTTAATCCTACACCTAACCTAAACCCTAATACTAAAACTTAACCCTAAAGCCCTAACCTTATCCTATTCCTGTCACTACCTCCACCTCTAAACATAAACTTGAATCATTACCATAATTCTCACCCTAACTCTAACCTTGACCCTATATTTAATCCTTGACCTAAATCTAACCCTAACGATAACACTAACCGTAACCCTAACCCTACTCCCTAACCCAAAGCTAACACTAACTGTAACCGTAACCATAAAACTAACCCTAACTCTAACCCCTAAACGTAAACAATATCGCTAACCTTAACCCTAACCCCTAAACCCTAACCCAAATCTTAACCCTAACGCTAACCCTAACCCTTACCCTAACCCTAAAATTAACCCTAATCCTAAACCCTAAACCTCAAAAATAGCCGCTAACCCTAACCCTAACCTCTAATACCTAACCCTACCCTAACCCTAAACCCTCACCCTAATTTCTAAACCCTAACATAAAACCCTTAACCCTAACATTAACCCTAACCCAAACACCTAACCATAATCCTAGCCATCCTAGCCCTAAACACTTACCCTAACCCTAACCCTAAACCATCACCCTAAACCCTTAATCCTAATCTTAAACTCTTAACGTAACCCTAACGTAACCCTAACCCTAACCCTTAATCTAACTATAAGCCTAACCCTAATCCTAAACTCTAGTCTAATCATCAGCCTAAACTAACTCCAACACCCTAATTCTAATTGTTACCCTTACCCTAACCCTTTATCTCTAACCTTAATTCCAACCCCCTAATCCAAACCTAACCCTTAACCCTAACCCTAACCCTAACGCAACCTTAACCCCTAACCCTTATCCTCATTATAAGCCTAATCCTAAACTCTAGTCTAATTATGGGCCTTAACTTCAGCCTAAACAAAGCCCTAAGACTAACCTGATTTCTCACTTTAACCCTATCCTTAACCATTAAACTACAAGTAATCCTACACTTAAACCCCTTACCCCACTTTTAACCCTAACCCCAGAACTAACCCACCTACACCTAACCTAAACCCTAATACTAAACTTAACCTTAAGCCATAACCTAATCCTATTCCTGTCACTAACTCTACCTCCACCTCTTATAATAAACTTGAATCATTACCACAATTCTAACCCCAACTCTAACCCTGACCCTATATTTAATCCTTGATCTAAATTTAACCCTGACGATAACACTAACCGTAACCCTAACCCTACTCCCCAACACTCACCGTAAACCCTAACCCAAAGCTAACCCTAACCCTAACCGTAACCTTAACCTTAAAACTAACCCTAACTCTAACCGCTTAACATTAACAATAACGCTAACCTTAACCCTTAACCCTCATAACCTTAACCGTAACCCTAACCCTTACCCTAACCCTAAAACTAACCCTAACCCTAAACCCTAAGCCTCAACACTACAGCTAACCCCTCACCTATCCCTGTAACCTTTCCACAAACCCTAACCCTAACCCTGACCCTTAACCTTAACCCTAACACTTATCCTAACCCTAATCATAACCACTAACCCTTACCCTAACCTCAAATACCTAACCCTACCCTAACCCTAAACCCTTACCCTAACCCTAAACCCTCACCCTAATTTCTAAACCCTAACCGGAAACCCTTAACCCTAACCCTAACATTAACCCTAACCCAAACCATAACCCTAGCCCTAAATACTTACCCTAACCATATCCCTAGACCATAACCCTAAACCCTTAATCCTAATCTTAAAGTCTTAACCTAACCCTAACCCTAACGTAACCCTAACTTTAATCCTTAATCTAACCCTAAATTCTAGTCTAATTATAGGCCTAAACTAACTCCAACACCCTAACCCTAACTGTTACCCTTACCCTAACCCTCTAACTGTAACCCTAACTCAAACCCCCTAACCCAAACTTAACCGTAAACCCTAACCCTAACCCTTACCGTACACATTAATTCCTAAGTTCGTAACCCTAACACTGAATGGAAAACCCTAACTCTAACCCTTAACCTAACTATAAGCCTCACCCTAACCCTAATCTCACCCTAGTCTAATTATAGGTTTAAACTTTAGCATAACCAAACCCCGAACTCTTACCTGATCTCTAACTCTATCCCTTTCCTTAACCCTGACACTACATGTAATCCTACACTTAAACCCCTTACCCCACATTTCACCCTAACCCTAGGAATAACCCGTAGCCTAATCCTACCCTTTACCCTACTCCTAACCCTAAGTCTAACCCTAAACTTAACCCTAAGCCTTACATATAATCCTATTCCTTTCCCTAACTCTACCTCTAAACATATTAACCATTACCTTAATTCTAACCCCAACCCTAACCCTGACCCTAAATTTAATCCTAGATCTAAACTAATCCCTAACCCTAACCCTAACTATACCCCTAACCCTAAACCCTCACCCTAACCTTAAACCCTAAACCCTAACACTAATACCAACCCTAACCTTAACCCTAACCCTAACACTTATCCTAACCCTTACCCTAACCATAACCCTAAACCCTCAACCTAAAGCCTAAACCCTAATCCTAAACCCTAAACCCTAACCCTAACCCTGATGCAACCCTAACCCTAACCCTAACTCTAACCCTAAATCGTATCCCTAACCTTACCCCTTACCGTAAACCCTAACCCTTAACCCTTAGCCCTTAACCCTTAACCCTAAATCCTTACCCCAAACCCTATCCCTAACCCAAACCCTAACACTAAATTCAAAACCATAATCCTAACCTAACCCTTAACCTAACTATAAGCCTGACCCTAATCCTAAAATGTGGTCTAATCATAGGCCCAAACTTCAGCACACTTAAACCCCTTTCCCCACTTTTAACCCTAACCCCGGGACTAACCCTAAGCCGAACTCTCACCTTAACCCTACACCTAATCTAAACCCTAATACTAAACTTAACCCTAAGCCTTAACCTTATTCTATTCCTGTCACTAACTCTAGCTCTATCTCTAAACATAAACTTGAATCATTACCATAATTCTAACCCTAACTCTAACCCTGACCCTATAATTAATCCTTCATCTAAATCTAACCCTAACGATAACATTAACCCTAATCCTAATTCTAATCCCAAACACTAACCGTAAGCCCTTACCCTAATCCCTAACCCTAACCGTAAACCCTAACCCTAACCCAAACCCTAACCCTAACCCTAATCCCTAACCCTAACCGTAAACCCTAACCCTAATCCCTAACCGTAACCGTAAACCCTAACCCTAAAACTAACCCTAACCCTAAACCTCAACACTACCGCTAACCCTAACCCTAACCCTACCACTAACCCTAACCCTAACCCTTAACCATTACCCTAACACTTATCCTAACCCTAAACCATTACCCTAACTCTAACCCTTCATCCTAATTTCAAAATACTTACCGATACCCTAAACCATAGCCCTAACCCTAATCCTTACGTTAAACCCTAACCCTAATCCTAATCCTAACCCTTCATCCTAATTTCAAAATACTCACCGATACCCTAAACCATAGCCCTAACCCTAATCCTTATGTTAAACCCTAACCCTAATCGTAATCCTAACCCTAACCCTTAACCGTTACCCTAACCCTAAAGCCTATTCCAATCACTAAATGCAAAACCCTAATCCTAACCCTTAACCTAACTATAAGCCTGACCCTAACCCTAAACTGTAGTCTAATTATAGGCAGAAAATTCAGCCTAACCAAAACTCCAACCCAATCCTTAATCCTAGCCCTACATGTAATCCTACATTTAAACACTTTACCCCATTTTTTAACCTTTACCGTATGACTAATCCTAAGATGAACACTTACCTTAACCCTACGCCTAACACAAATCCTACTCCTAATCATAAACTTAACCCTTAGCCTAAACCTAATCCTATTCCTTTCCCTAACTACATCTAAACATAAACATATATATCCATTATCTTAATTCTAACCGTAGTTCTAACTCTCACCCTAAATTTAATCCTAGATCAAAACATAACCCGAACCCTAACACTAACCCTAAACGTAAATTTAATTCTACATCTAACCCTAACCCTAAACCTGAACCCTAACATTAACCTTAACATTTACACTAAAATTCTATGCCTAGACCAAAACCTTAACCCCAAACCTAATTTTACCCCTAAACTCTAACCGCATCCCTAATCCTAATTGTAATCCTGTCCCCTCCCCTAACCCTATCCCTAACCCTCATTCCTAACACTAATCCTAAAACTACACTCTCCCTACCCCTATCCAACCCTAAACCTAACCCTATCCTTCCCTAACAAATTCTACCTTTAACCATAAATTTAAACCATTATTAATCCTAAGTCCTTAACCCTAACCCTAACCCTCACCCTATCCCTAATCCTATCCCTATCCCTAACTCTAACCTTAACCCTAACCCTAATCCTAAACCCTAACCCTACCCCTAACCCTAGACCCTAAACCTAATCCTAAACCCTAACCCTAACCCTACCCCTAGACCCTAACCCTGTCCTTACCCTAAACCCTAACCCTAAATTAATACTCACATTAGCCCTAACCCTAACGTTAAGCCTAAACTTCATCCTATTCCTTTCCCTAACACTACCTCTAAACATAAACTTGAACAATTACCTTAATTTTAACCATAATTTATCCCCTGATCTTCAATTTAATCTTAGAACCTAACCTAATTCTAACACTAACTCCAACCCTAAACCCTAATCCCAAACCCTAACCCTAACCCTAACCTTTACCCTAACATTAACCCTAACCTAAATCTAACCCTAAACCAAACCCTAACCATAACCCTACCTCTAAACGAAAACCTAATCCTAACATTAACTCAAACTTTTAACATTTATCCTAACCCTAAACTTAAACCCTTCCCCTAATACTAACACTAATGCTAAAGCCTGAGCCTAAGACTAAGCCTATTCCTTACGCTAACCGAAACCCCAACTCTCCCTAACCCTAACCCTAACCCTAATCCTCACATTAAACCATACAATTGAAACCCTTACCTTAATTTTAACCCTAATTCTAAGCCTAACCTAATCCTACCTTAACCCTAACCCTGTCCCGAACCCTTACCCTATCCCTAACCCTACATATTACCCTAAACTTAAACCCTTAATCCTAACCCTCACCATTATCATGCCCAATCCTAACACTAACCCGGATTCCGGACAAAAAGTCACCTGGACAAAAGGTCACATTAAAATTTATTTACTGCTAGGAAAAAAAGTCAAACGGATAAAAATGGAGAGGAAAAAAAAAAAGAGACTGACAAAAAGTCACATAATATACATTATCATACATGAAAATCGGAAACGAACTAGATGTTTTATTATAATATTTTATGTCAAGCCCATTTTCAACTGAAAAATAGAGCAACACACAACCTTGTCGCAATCTCAAAAATAATAATCAAAAGCTTTCGTAAAGTCAAATCCTTCATCCGTTTTAGTAGCCTATAAATAAGCAGAAACAATGCTCACACTCACACCTCATTTGTCGTCTCTTGCACTGCCAACCAGGGTTGTTAGATTGGCCTCCTGGGGGCCAGTTTCAAACAAAATTCGAAAAGATTAGTCTAGATTTGCAAACAATGTATCTTTCTTGCATCCCATAGAACAGGGAAAAATTCGTGCGTTTCTATAATTTGAACATTTCACCATGATTTCTTGTCAAAAAGGGTGTTTATGCCACAGAACACAATTTCAAAGCACACTGTGTTCGCCCCATTTTTAGCGTTTTCGCCTTTATGCCATGCAACGAAACTTCACGACAAGCCGTGTTCGCCCTATGTCAAACACATCGGTTGAATCTCTAGGATTAGTGATGGATTTACCTTATTTTTAAAGGCTTTTATTAGGCTGAAAAGCAAAATATTTTTGATAATTAGACTAGACTATCTTTTCAAAGATTACGACAGTAACATCTCTTTCCTGATAATTGTAAGATCACGACAACTTAGGCTTGGGTCCTGCTCGTTTTTTTTTTTTGGTGCTCCCGAGTAACGAGCCGCTCGCACGAAATACTCGCGAGTAACGAGCCGCTCGCTCGTATTCTCAGTAGGCTAGCCAAAGGCCTACTTAGGTCTAGTGAACTATCCGCTCGAGCGAGCCGAGCCGAGCTCGCTGTTCGCAGTGTGCACTAGGCCTAGTCTAGAGCGAGCCGTTCGTGCCGACAAGTCAGCGAGCGGATAGTTCACTTAGTCGCGAGCTATCCGCTCGCTGACTTGTCGGCACGAACGGCTCGCTCCCTACTCGCATTGTGCACTGAATGATTGTTGCTGCCTGGCAATTAATATTGTTTGTTTCACAACTGTTACTGTACGCTTTGTGGCGGCTCTCTCTTCTCCTTCCCCAATCCCCAATCTCCGATGCCCCACCCCACCAGTTTCCATTTATAAATTCTGATCGCGTCAGCTGGCTAGTTAGTGGTAATATTTACAGTAAACCATATCAGCGTGTGTTCTAGACTATTTTTTAGACCGCTGAAAACAATTTATTTTTCGCTATCTGTAGAATAGCTCTTAAACATATTCTACTTATAGCCTGGTCATTTAGATATGTGATGAATATCTAGATCGGGCGTCTTCCATATTCCTATGTTTCCCTTCCCTCCTTGAATGGTTATGCTGATGTATAGTATTAGAATATTTACGGTATCTATGTCGTGGCGCGACACACACCTGAGCTAACCTACTGCTACGTCGCAAGTTAGGCAAGAAAATAATCGGTAGAGCGATATTTATATATGTTCGGCTCGCAGTTTGCAGTTCGTTTGCANCGCGACACACACAGCTAACCTACTGCTACGTCGCAAGTTAGGCAAGAAAATAATCGGTAGAGCGATATTTATATATGTTCGGCTCGCAGTTTGCAGTTCGTTTGCAGTTCGCAGTTCGTTTTTTACGAGCAGTCAACATATACGAGTAGTAGGCCCTAACTACTCGTTACTCGCTAGGTATTCGCGAGTAGAGGGAGGTTACTGTCAGAAAAAAAATTAACAATAGTTTACTAGCCTGTGCTCTCTACCCTTACTATTTGCTAGGACTGCTCGCTGCCGGCTACTCGCACCAGTCCTACTCGCGGCTCGCTCGCCGCGATACTACTCGCGAGTAACGAACCTACTCGACTGCTCGCCCCAAGACTACAACTAGTCCGGCCGCTTATGACACGTTTGCGTGGCAAATCGTGCACTTTGTGCTACCAAATTCCATCACATGATCATTTTCCGATTCTAAAACGAGGTGGGCCGTCATGGTATGACCACTAGAACCACCTAAAAATGGGTCTTGAAGATGCGGACGTTTCCTGTCTTTACCCTAGGTGAGAAACAAATACTCTCCCATGTAAAAGATCTGTTGAAATCATGTGGAAACAATGACCAAATATTTGTTTTTACATTTGGTAGTGTTCTCCATGATGTAAACAATGCATATCTTTTTAAAATGAAGTTTAATTTTTGGAACACGCCGGAATGAGAAATTTCAGTTCAGGGATTTGAAACATAACTGATCGCTAAAAGTCTATTTCAGAATACTCCAGAACGTTTTGTCTAGGTTTACAAAACGGTATTTCACGACTTCAGATCAACATTAACTGCTTCCAATTGTAATGAAAGGAATACCCACCTTAAAAGATACCATGTTTCCATCTTAGCGACACCGTTTGGAATGAATGAGTATTGTCATCTCTTCTAAGTCAAAGCGACAATGTGTTCAATGACAGTAAACTATCAATCTTTAATTAATCACACAATCTTGGTCTGTTATTTTCATCCTGTTACTTTTAATTTTCTTTGTTATACTGCGTTCTTAGAGATTGTTTCTTTCCACCTCGGTTTGAAAAGACGCTCTCATTTAATTCAGATCATAGCATTGGCCCGCTAGTCATTGTTTCGGAGTCTGGTATAGGCCAAGGAATGTATGGGGAGGGGGAAGCATGGCGTTTTTTTAAAAATCTACTTTCGTGCTGACTTCATGGTGTAATGTTGCATGGCGAGCGAGAGCTATTCTGTTCTCGATGCGGTTAACAGCATAATAATACTTTTAAGAAATGATGAATAATTGATGATAATGATAATGATGAAAATGAGCATGATATGCTGATTAAGATGAGCATTAAGGTGTACCAGTTTTAGTAGTTTTACCTCTTGATATGTGATCTGCATATATATGTACATTTTTTTGATTGCCTGAGCAATAGGCCTGGGCAAAGAATCGATTCTGAATTAACCGAATAATCGAGTGCACTCGTTTGCACATATTCGGTTAATCGAATCTTTTGAATCGAACTTTGAGTGATTCATTATCTCCCCTTGGGGGGGGGGGNGGGGGGGGGGGGGGCGCCACATGATTTTTACCTTGATTTTTGGACTCGGCAGGTTCAAATTAGTGCTAAAAAATTTTTTTTAAACAATTTATTATGGTTGCTATGGAAACGGTGGCCATCGAATTTTCTAACGGTTAACCTCAAAAGGAAACTCTCCTCCAGATGAAATGCAATTCAGCTGAAATTCCACACATGCATCCTTACACACATTGTCTACAACGTGAGTTACTTTTCATATAATGACAAATTATTTTATGAATTTTCAAAATTGGTATATATCAGAAAATCAATTTTCTCCCATTTCTGGGCCTTCGCCAACATATTTCCTGAAAAATAAAAAAAAGTCCAAACGCTCTCTGTTACTTTTTTGGTACACCTATAAACTGCTTATATATACCAAATTTCGCAAAGATTGGTTCATAACTTGTGATGGAGTTTCAAATTATGTGGTGAAAAGTATAGTTTTGAGAAAAATGCGTTTGAAAATTTCACACACAAAATACGTCTGAAAAACTGTACTTACATCGATATATGCCCGGCTGATAGGCTGAGCCACCTTCTTCAGCCTCCCATTTCTGTCGGCATTATGATAATTACAACAGTTTAGGATCACAAAGAAAAATTAGGCTGCTAATGTCTTGACCACCTCCTTCCTGTCAGGTATTCACGTGCTAACCTGCATGCTGCTGTTTACGTACAAACAGAAATGAGGCCACCTGAACCGAAGAAATCCAATCAGATAACTAGGTCACGCTTGCCGGAAATAAACGAGCGATTGAAACATCATGAATTGTTCCGAATGAAAACTAGGCCGTGACCTAGCTATTTTTAGCGATGTAAATAAGGCCAGACATAATTTATGCCTCGCTTTCGGGAGATGACATTGTTCCCACATTCTCATTGGCCAGCCGATGACAGGTTGACCTTGTAGAGAAAAAAATTTCCTTTCCAATGGTATGCAAACAAGATAGGTTTAATTTTATTGCGTATAGACAAAATATGCGATCAAAAACAGACAATTTTAGCAGAAATTCAGACAAAAAAACCTAGGGGGTGACCCTAATGAAATGCATTTGGAAAATGGATTCGTTCACATGCGACCATCAATGCTTCCGATTCACAAGATGTCAAAGTATCTAAAAATAGCAATAATCCAATTTCGGTATTTTGAACCCAAATCGACGATTTTAGGTAACGCTCCCCCCNTCCCCTTAACTCGCATTGTGTTTCGGTTCTTGGAAAAGATCCGCTGTGAGGTGTAAAAATACCCTATCCTTATTAATACATTCCTAGTTAACCTCTATTGATCTGTTAGCTGTTGTGGTGAGAGGCTATTTTGACTTTAGGACGCTGACATGGGCATACTGTTGTCAATCTTACAGCCGATATAGACCTGTAATTAATATTAATAGCTTGAAATAATTTGGTAAGGAGGAGATAAAATTAAATTTTACACCGCTTTTACACAGCGCGTCAGCGTCATGCATTATATTGGGATAAAGTGTCTCTGCAATAAACCATTTTCTCCTACGTAGGGGAGAATCGCATTCTAAATTGTCGGGTAAAAATCGTGCAATATAGGGTAAAATGGGTAGTATCTCCCCCCCCCCCCCNCCCCCCCCCCCCCTTTTTTTTTTCTTTTACCAATCAAATTACAGGATTTGATCACAACCAGAGGAGGAGATAGCAAATAACCTTATTTTTAACAATCACCAAATGTCAAATATGTCTATATTTGCAGCAGGTTCGGAACAGATATTTTCATGGCAGCGCAGGTTGGCAAGTAATTCGATAAAAATCACAAATAGTCTACAGTGCACAAGGAAATAATCCACTTTAATTAAGTCAGTCAGCTTTCAAATGGACATAAAATGCAGTTCAATTCGAATGTAATGATTTACGTGTCAATAAGGAACACACATGCACAAACACACACGCACAACGGAAGAACATAAATGCAGGGGAAATTCACTTTTCTGAGGAGGAATAACGGAACAGTATCAAGTGGAAATGATCAACGTCAGCGAATAAAAGTGACAAAAATGCAGGGAGTAACATGAGGATGAATGTCAGGAAAGCAAACGGTGTAAGCATGGTAAGAGCACAAAGCAGAAAGATTGTTTTTCTATTTGTGTGCGCGTACCTAGAATTTGAAAAAAGTAGCGCGACGGCACAATTAGAAAGCGCACTAGGCTGCTTTCCTTTGGATCACTACACCCCTGCCCATTCCTCCTCTCTCGATCGCTACATGTCACAACCAACCTAGACTAGACTGTACGAGCATAGCGTGTTGTCTCCCCTTGGTGAGACAATAGTGATTCATTTAAACAGAATCTTCGATTCAGTGATTCTATTTTTGAAACCAACTTCCGGATAAGAGTTAGTCTCAAAATGATTCCCGGAAGCGGGCAGAAAGAGTCGCTTAACTCGATTCAACGGTTCTTCGACCTGTAACCGGTTAATCGGTTCTTTTATCCGGATTCTGCCCAGGTCTACTGAGCAAGAAATGAGTTCCTTTTCTCAAGGTTTGACTCATGCAACCCTCAAATTTATATAATATTTGGTCAGGAAAGAGAAGCATGAAAAGATCTAAAATCGTTATAAATTCAACTGGCCTCCTTTTGAGTAAAAGTTTCGTTAAAAACTAGTGTCCGCTTATGACATGCGAGAATGAGAAATGTGACTGAAACAGCCTACGATGCCTGTTGTTTAATCGATTACAACAATTCTATATATTAGAAGGAATATTCTTGAAAAGACAGTACACCAAATAGTTCACTGTCTTGTTTCGTAACATTGTCAAGGGACACTGGTTATCGTTTGACGGCCAAATATTTCTTCCGTGGTACTGAAATCTTCAGAACCTTGTGTTTTCATTCAGAGTTTTATGGGATGAATATGACATGACATTAGGTAGGCACGGTCACGCTTTATTTCGTCATAAGAGACTCTGGATCTCTAAGGATAAGTAATAGAAATGTTTTTAAAATGCAATAATGTATCCTTGGACCGTTAAAAAAACCCCAAAAAACTGTCACCCTGACCCTACACCTAACACTAATCCCACATAACCCTAACCCTAATCCTAACACTAATCCTAAACAGTAATTCCCCTAACCCTAACCCTTACCCTACAATAACCCTCCCTAACCCTAATAAAAAACCCTAACTCTAACCCAACTCCTAAACCTAACCGTACCCTAACCCGAAACCCTAATCCTAACCCTCACCTTAACACTAACCCTAAACGTAATCCTCTTCCTTTCCCTAACTCTACCTTTAAAACATAAACTTAAACTATTACCTTAATTCTAATCCTAACCTTAACCGTGACCAAAAAATTAATCCTAGATCTACCCATAACCCTAACCGTAAACCAAAACCCTAACCTTACCCTCAGACAACACTAAACCTTACCAACCATAACCCCAACTCTTAACCATAATCTTAACCCTAACACTTTACACTAAACCCTAACCTCTAACCTAAATTCTAACCCTAACCCCCAACCCTTAACCCTAACCCCAACCCTAAACCATAATCCTCACCCTAACTCTTCTCCTAACGCTAAATGGAAAACCCTGACCTAACTATAGGCTTAACCTTAACCCTAACCTGTAGTTAAATTATAGGCCTAAACGTCAGCCTAACCAAAACCCTAATCATCAATCCTCTCTCTATCCTTAACCCTAGCACTATAGCACTACATGTAATCCTACATTTAAACACCTTACCCCAATTTAACCCTAATCCTATCACTAAACCTAACCCTAACCCTAAAAGTAATCCTATTCCTTTCCCCTCCCCAAACCTTTATACATAAACTTATAATACCATTACCTCAAGTCTAACCCTAACCCTAATCCTCACCCTAAAATTAATACTTGATCTAACACTACCCTAACCATACACCAAACCCAACGCTAACCCTAACATTTACCCTAATCCTAACCCTAGCCCAAAACCTTAACCCTAAACTCTATCCCCATCCCTAAACACTTACTCTAACCCTAACCCTGTCCCTAACCCTAACCCTAACCCTTAACCATAAACCCTAATCATAACCCTAAAATCTAAACCCTAAGCCTAACCATATCCCCATCTCAAATGCTAAAACCCTAAATGCTAAACCCTAAACCATAACCCTAGCTATAAAACTAACCCTATCCCTTTCCCTAACTACCTCTAAACATAAGTTTAAAACATTACCTTATTTCTAAACCTAACCCTAACCCTAATCCCAATCCTAACCGTTAAAGTCTTTATCCTTATCCTATCCCTAAACCTAACCGTAACACTAGGCACCCCTAACCCCAAACCCTAAATTCTAACTCTTACTATAACCCTACACTTATACCCTTACCCTACTTCTGACCCTAACCATAACGCTAAGCCTAACAATAAGCCTAAACCTAACCCTAACTCTAACCCTAAACCTAACTCTGATCAACTCTACCTGTGCCTCTAACCGTAAACTTAAACATTTATCTTCATTGTAACCCTAACCCTAACCCTAATCCTAAAACTAATCCTAGCTCTAACTTTAACTAACCCTAATAACCCAAACTCTAATCCTTACCCTAACCCTAACCGTAATCGTAACCCTAATCCTAACCCTTTCAAACCCTAACCATAACCCTATCCCTAACCCTAATACTTACCCTGATCCAAACCCCTAAACAAACAATTACCCTCTCTCCCTAAGCCTACGCCTAAAATCCTAAGAATAGCCTTAACCCTAACCCTAACACTAAACTTTACCGAAACTTACTCAGTTCTAACCCTGGCGTAACTAACTCCACCCCCAACTAAAACCAAAACCTTAATTCAACACAAATCATAAGCCTATCCCTAGCTCTGCTATCCTAATACTAATCCTAACCTAAGTCTAAACCAAACCCTGGACATAACCCAAAACCTATCTTACCCCTAACCCTACATCTAGCGCTAAACTTCACTCCTTAACCTTTTTCTAATCTTAATCTTAAACCTAACCCTATCCTTAACCCTAAACCGAATCCTAACATTATCCCAAGCGTATCACATTAACCTTGACCTTAACCCTCTGGCCCTAAACCATAAGCCTCTCCTTTACCCTGACCGTAAACTTAAATCCTTTCCCCAGTATTAACCCTAACCCTAATCCTAAAGCACAGGCGTAAGCCTAAGCCTAGAGGACCCCAACCCCCACCCTAACCCTATTCCTTAACCCTAACCTTCACATTATAACCCTACATGTAACATTAGTTTGAATCCATTACCCTAACTAATTCTAAGCCTAACTCTAACCCTAACCTCAGTAACGCTAACCCTGAATGTAACCCTGTCCCTACCCCATCCCTAATCTTACATCTTGCCCTAAACTTAACCTATCCTACCCGTCACGATAATCATGCCCAACCCTAACCCGAATCCCGGACAGTCTACCTGGACATAAAGTCACATAGTGCTAGGAAAAGGTCGCACGGATAAAAATTCACACGGAAAAAAAAAAAAGAGAAAGACAAAAAAGTCACAAGGGCAGTGTATACACCATTATGCATGAAAATCGGAAACCAAGCAGGTGTTCTATTAAAATATTTTTGTGTCAAGCCCATTTTCAACTGAAAAATAGAGCCGCATACAACCTTGTCGCAATCTAAAAAAATAGTAATAAAAGGGCTTTCGTAAAGTCAAATCGTTCTAGTTGCCTATAAATGAGCAGAAAAAATGCTCACACTTCTGTCGTCGTCTTGCACTGCCAACCAGGTTGCTAGATTGTCCTCCTGGAGGCCAGTTTCGAGAAAAGTAGAAAAGATTTGATTTGCAAACAATGTATTATAAAAAGAAAGATTACAATTTATCGTTGCCATCGTGCTAAGATCTGATATTTAGGCAGCGAAATTTTTCAGGAGAATGAATAAAACTGATTTATGACAATCAATACTGGCCCCATATTTTACTAGTTATTATTATTTAGTGATCAAAACTGTCATGTTGATAAATTAGAACCTCTTAAGTACTTTAATCAGCAGGATTACGGCTACATTGCGCCTGACATAGCTGATCAGACACTATGCTGACTTTGAAGTGGCCGATTGTCCCCCGTGCCTCGGGGCCCTTCCCCTGCGAGCGATTATAATCCCTTTTCTTGCTGACCGCCGCAGGACGCTCACTGCTTAGACAGCGGGAGAACCTTGGAAGCGAGTACATTACGCAATTTTCAAACTGGAAGCGCGTACTGTCTTCACATTGGAAGCGTGCACTCTTAATCCTTTTAAACCCTTTGTTACAGGTAAATTTAAATATTCGATTATTTTTATTTTAATTTCTTATAATCGAACAAGTTGATCAGTCTTGCAAGTGAGTTGTTTTAACCAGGGTAGCCCAGTGACTACGGCTCTTCTCCAAAGCAGCAAAAACGATCTTTAAAAGTAAAGAAATGATAGTTCCTACTCATGTTTTTGTTAACTAAAGCTCACTTGGGTTATTTTAAACATTATATTGACAGTGTAATATATATCATTTGTTCATATGTTGTGTGTTGAAAAATTGGTTTTGAAGTTTCTTTTTATTGATGACATGGAAATATACATTACAAGAAACGGCAAACTTGGTATTATGATAAATGGATACCGTTTTAGAGTTGACAAAATGCAAAAAAACAGTTTGTTCATGGAGATGTACCAGAAGAGACTGCTAATCAACATGTTCCACAAATATCGAGCAGGACTCTTTAAGAACAGCTCCGACCGATCAGTCATGAGCCAGATTCCAAAAGAATCAACGAAAGACATATTGCCCGTGGAAACATCAAAAGGAAAGCGATCGAGGATTTGAATTCTAGGCCCAGTAAGATTGTATGCTCGGAAGCAATTCAATTCGGGTCGCTCATGTATTCTGATGCCAAACTTCCGCAGAATTCACTGTACTGCGCTAAGACCTCCTTTACCAAAAAGCTAGTCCGATGTATTTGGGTGCTTAAATCTTTATAAACTGTCAGGTGTTGAAGAGTCAAATCAACTATTGAGTGATCCTGGCACCAAATCCTTATGTTTGCTCATGTTGAAAATCTCCGATTCCTCTGCCAGAACGATCATTTTTTCGGAGATGGAACATTCAAAACTTGTCCTCGTTATTTCTACCAACTGTATACATTTCATGGATTCATCAATGGAGTGTATGTTCCGTGTGCTTTCTTTGTGCTGCCGGATAAAACTCAAAAGACTACCAAAGTATGTTACATCACCTCATAAGGATTTGCTCTGATCAAGACTTACGCTTGAACCCTACAGAAAAAGCAGTACACGCAGCTGTAGTAAGTGTGTGGTCCAACATTATTATTCAAGGATGCCATTTTCATCTTGGCCAGTCTTGGGTTAAAAAACTGTAAGCTTTGGGTCTCACTCAACATTACAAAAACATTGAGGCCGAGACAGTCAATGTCTGAAGATGTTTTTTGGGTTACCAGTACTTCCAGCATGTGAAATAAGTGACTGTTTTGCGTTCGTCATCATGTCGGCCGCACCAGCTTCAGAAAGCGAACAATCCCTCGCTGACTATGTGCTGTCTACCAATGTGCGAGATGATGCGCTGTTCCCTCCACCAATTTGGGCAAATCAAAATGAAGAAGGAACCACAACTAACGCATGTGAAAGCTTCCATCGACATTTCGCTCAGTTGTTCCACGTCCACATCCGAACATCTTTTGAGTTCCTTGGAAAGCTTTCCTCAGAATAGCAAAGGACACTTCTTAATACAAGAGCAGCACTGACACAAGCAAAGCCGAAAAGGAGGCTGACAAACAAAACACATGCCAAACAATGTGAGAGGGCAACCCTAATCGAAGCATACAAAGATGGGACCCTGTCTCAAGAAGAATTCCTAGAAAAGGTATCTAATAAACTGGTTCCTGTTCTCTTGTCACTTATGCAACAAAAGTCACTTACCATCTTTAATGCGACCTCGAGAACTCTGAGACAGTCTAAGTCTGAAACGCAGAGAGCTGTTGAGTGATTTGGAGATGGACAGACATCCACTTTGGTGATGTTGGATAGCAACACGCAAATTGTAAGTAATTAATGTGTGTTGTTCTGTGACAAAATCTATTTTCTCCAACACAATTTTTATAATAAGGTATGAACATAAAGTGTAGACAACTAGTATATATCCCGAAGGAACTCTTTCCGATATAAATATCAAATATATTTTTAGATGCAATTACAATTAACGCCTCACCGATTATTCATGTGTACGCGTTTCCCATGTCAGGCAGTCTATTGTTCTATATAACAATACTAAGCGCTTCCCAGGTGCACTCAAGACAGCTTCCAATGTGGTTTGTCCCTGGCAAGTTCTCCACAGAGAAGTGAACTTCATTACATAATGATGATCATTACGTGTAACCATAAAAGTACAAGTAATCCTACACTTAAACCCCCTACCCCACCTATAACCCTAACACCGGGACTTACTCAAAGCCGAACTCTCTTTAATCCTACACCTAACCTAAACCCTAATACTAAACTTAACCCTAAAGCCTTAACCTTATCCTATTCCTGTCACTACCTCCACCTCTAAACATAAACTTGAATCATTACCATAATTCTCACCCTAACTCTAACCTTGACCCTATATTTAATCCTTGATCTAAATCTAACCCTAACGATAACACTAACCGTAACCCTAACCCTACTCCCTAACCCTAACTGTAATCCCTAACCCAAAGCTAACACTAACCGTAACCTTAACCTTAAAACTAACCCTAACTCTAACCCCTAAACGTAAACAATATTGCAAACCTTAATCCTAACTCAAATCATAACCTTAACCCTAACCCTAACCCTTACCCTAACCCTAAAATTAACCCTAACCCTAAACCCTAAACCTCAACAATAGCCGCTAACCCTAACCCTAATCCCCTAACCTTACAGCAAACCCTAACCCTAACCTAACCCTCTCCCTTCACCCTAACCCTCTTATCCTAACCCTAAATCTAACCTTAATCATAACCACTAACCCTTACCCTAACCTCTAATACCTAACCCTAACCTAACCCAAAACCCCTACCCTAAACCTAACCTTAAACTCTCAGCCTAATTTCTAAACATTAACCGAAGACCCTTAACCGAAACCCTTACCCTAACACAAACACCTAACCCTAACCCTAGTCCTAAACCATCACCCTAAACAATTAATCCTAATCTTAAACTCTTAACCTAAGCCTAACCATAACGTAATTCTAACCCTAAACCCTAACCCAAACCATAACCCTAACCCTAACCCTAACCCTAACCCTAACACTTATCCTAACCCTAATCATAACCACTAACCCTTACCCTAACCTCTAGTACCTAACCCTACCCTAACCCTAAACCCTTACCCTAACGCTAAACCCTCGCCCTAATTTCTAAACCCTAATCCTAACCCTAACATTAGCCCTAACCGAAAAACCTAACCGTAACCCTAGCCCTATACATTTAACCTAACCCTAACCCTAAACCAACACCCTAAACCCTTAATCCTAATCTTAAATTCTTAACCTAACCCTAACCCTAATGTAACCCTAACTCTAACCCTTAATGTAACTATAAGCCTAACCCTAATCCTAAACTCTAGTCTAAGCATCGGTCTAAACTAACTCCAACACCCTAACCTTAACTGTTACCCTTACCCTAACCCCCTAAATCTAATCTTACTTCTAACCCCCTCATCCAAACCTATCCCTAAACCCTAACCCTAACCCTACCGCAACCCTAACCATAACCCTCATCCTCACTATAAGCCTAACCCTAAACTCTAGCCTAATTATAGGCCTTAACTTCAGCCTAACCAAAACCCTAACTCTAACCTGATTTCTCACTTTAACCCTATCCTTAACCATAAAACTACAAGTAATCCTACACATAAACCCTTTACCCCACTTTTAACCCTAACCCCGGAATTGCCCCACCTACACCTAACCTAAACCCTAATCCTAAACTTAACTCTTAACCTTAACCTTATTGTATTCCTGCCACTAATTCTACCTCCACCTATTAAGATAAACTTAAATCATTACCATAATCCTAACCCTAACTCTAACCCTGACCCTATATTTAATCCCTGATCTAAATTTAATCCTAACGATAACACTAACCGTAACCCTAACCATACTCCCTAACCCTAACTGTAAACCCTAACCTAAAGCTAACCCCAACCCTAACCGTAACCTAAACCTTAAAACTAACCATAACTCTAACCCCTAAACATTAACAGTACCGCTAACCTTAACCCTAACCCTTAACCCTAACGCAAATCATAACCTTAAAACTAACCCTAACCCTAAACCCTAAACCTCAACACTACCGCTAACCCTAACCCTAACCCCGTAACCTTTCCACAAACCCTAACCCTAACCCTGACGCTTAACGCTAACCCTAACAATTATCCCAACCCAAATCAAAACCACTAACCCTTACCCTAACCTCTAATACCTAAACCTACCCTAACGCTAAACCCTCACCCTAATTTTGAAACCCCAACCGAAAACCCTTAACCCTAACTCTAACACTAACATTCACCCTAACCCAAACACCTAACCATAACCCTAGCCCTAAATACTTACCCTAACCCTAACCCTAAACCATCACCCTAAACCCTTAATCCTAATCTTAAACTCTTAACCTAACCCTAACCCTAACCATCACCCTAAACCCTTAATCCTAATCTTAAACTCTTAACCTAACCCTAACCCTAACATAACCCTAACTTTAACCCTTAATGTAACTATAAGCCTAACCTTAACCCTAAACTCTAGTCTAATCATCGGCCTAAACTAACTCCAACACCCTAACATTTAATGTTACCCTTACCCTAACCCCCTAACTCTAACCTTAATTCCAACCCCCTAATCCAAACCTAACACTAAACCTTAACCCTAACCCTAACCTTCATCCTCACTATAAGCCTAACCCTAAACTCTAGTCTAATTATAGGCCTTAACTTCAGCCTAACAAAAACCCTAACACTAACCTGATTTCTCACTTTAAACCTATCCTTAACCATAACACTACAAGTAATCCTACAATTAAATCCCTAACCCCGGAACCAACCCACCTACACCTAACCTAAACCCTAATACTAAAGTTAACCCTAAGCCTTAACCTTATCCTATTCCAGTCACTAACTCTACCTCCACCTCTTAACATAACTTGAATCATTACCATAATTCTAACCCTAACTCTAAACCCTGAATCTATATTTAATCCTTGATCTAAATTTAACCCTAACGATAACACTAACCGAAACCCTAACCCTAATCCCTAACCCTAACCATAAACCCTAACCAAAAGCTAACCCTAACCCTAACCTTAACCTTAAATCTAACCCTAACTCTAACCCCTAAACATTAACAATACCACTAACCCTAACCCTAACCCTTAATCTAACCCTAACCCTAACACTTATCCTAACCCTAATCATAATCACTAACCCTTACCCTAACCTCTAGTACCTAACCCTACCCTAACCCTAAACCCTTACCCTAACGTTAAACCCTCACCCTAATTTCTAAACCCTAACCAAAAATCCTTAACACTAATCCTAACCCTAACATTAGCCCTAACCAAAACACCTAACAATAACCCTAGTCCTAAACATGTAACCTAACCCTAACCCATCACCCTAAACCCTTAATCCTAATCTTTAACTCTTAACGTAACCCTAACTCTAACCCTTAATCCAACTATAAGCCTAACCCTAACCCTAAACTCTAGTCTAATCATCGGCCTAAACTAGCTCCAACATCCTAACCCTAACTGTTACCCTTACCCTAACCCCCTAACTCTAACCTTAATTTCAACCCCCTAATCAAAACCTAACCCTAATGCAACCCTAACCCTAACCCTCATCCTCACTTTAAGTCTAACCCTAAACTCTAGCCTAAATATAGGCCTTAACTTCAGCCTAACCAAAACCCTAACACTAACCTGATTTCTCACTTTAACCCTATCCTTAACTATAAAACTACAAGTAATCCTACACTTAAACTCTTTACCCCATTTTTAACCCTAACCCCGGAACTACCCCACCTACACCTAACCTAAACCCTAATCCTAAACTTACCCCTTAACCCAAACCTTATCGTATTCCTGCCACTAATTCTACCTCCACCTCTTAAGATAAACTTGAATCATTACCATAATCCTAACCCTAACTCTAACCCTGACCCTATATTTAATCCCTGATCTAAATTTAACCCTAATGATAACACTAACCGTAACCCTGACCCTACTCCCAAACCCTAACCGTAAACCCTAACCCAAAGCTAACCCTAAGCCTAACCGTAACCTTAACCTTAAAACTAACCCTAACTCTAACCCCTAAACATTAACAATACCGCTAACCTTAACCCTAAATCTAAACCCTAACCCAAATCATGACCTTGACCCTAACCCTAACCTTTACCCTAACCCTAAAACTAATCCTAACCCTAAACCCTAAACCTCAACACTACCGCTAACACTAACCCTAACCCCGTAACCTTTCCACAAACCCTTAAAGTTAACCCTAACACTTATCCCAACCCTAATCATAACCACTAACCCTTACCCTAACCTCTAATACCTAACCCTACCCTAACACTAACCCTAAACCCTCACCCTAATTTCTAAACCCCAACCGAAAACCCTTAACCCAAACCATAATATTCACTCTAACCCAAACACCTAACCATAACCCTAGTCCTAAACACTTACCCTAACACTAACCCTAAACCATCACCCTAAACCCTTAATCCTAATCTTAAACTCTTAACCTAACCCTAACCGTAACGTAACCCTAACACTAACCCTTAATGTAACTATAAGCCTAACCTTAACCCTAAACTCTAGTCTAATCATCGGCCTAAACTAACTCCAACACCCTAACCCTAACTGTTACCCTTACACTACCCCCCTAACTCTAACCTTAAATCCAACCCCATAATCCAAACCTAACCCGAAACCCTAACTCTAACCCTAACGCAACCCTAACCCTAACCCCTATTCTCACTATAAGCCTAACGCTAAGCTCTAGTCTAATTATAGGCCTTAACTTCAGCCTAACCAACCCTAACACTAACCTGATTTCTCACTTTAAACCTATCCTTAACCATAAAACTACAAGTAATCCTACACTTAAACCACAAACCCCGGAACTAACCCACCTACAACTAACCTAAACCCTAATACTAAGCAAAACCATAAGCCTCAACCTTATCCTATTCCTGGCAGTAACTCTACCTCCACCTCTTAACATAAACTTTAATCATTAACATAATTCTAACCCTAACTCTAACCCTGACCCTATATTTAATCCTTGATCTAAGTTTAACCCTAACGATAACACTAACTGTAACCCTAACCCTACATCCTAACCCTAACGCTAGACCCTAACCCAAAGATAACCCTAACCCTAACTGTAACCTTAACCTGAAAACTAACCCTAACTCTAACCCCTAAACATTTAAAAAAACCGCTAACCTTAACCCTAACCCTAACCCTAAACCCTAACCCAAATAATAACCTTAACCCTAACCCTAACCCTTACTCTAACCCCTAAACATTAAAAATACTGCTAACCTTAATCCTAACCCTAAAGCCCAACCCAAATCATAACCTTAACCCTAACCCTGACCCTTACCCTAACCTCTAATACCTAACCCTACCCTAACTCTAAACCCTCACCCAAATTTCTAAACCCCAACCGAAAACCCTTAACCCTAACATTCACCCTAACCCAAACAGCTAACCATAACCCTAGCTCTAAACATTTACCCTAACCCTAATCCTAAACCATTACCCTAAACCCTTAATCCTAATCTTAAATTCTTATCCTAACCCTAATCCTAACGTAACCCTAACTCTAACCCTTAATGTAACTATAACCCTAACCTTAACCCTAAACACTAGTCTAATCATCGGCCTAGACTAACTCCAACACCCTATCCCTAACTGTTACCCTTACCCTAACCCATTAACACTAACCTTAATTTCAACCCCCTAATCCAAACCTAACCCTAAACCCCAACCCTAACCCCAACGCAACCCTAACTCTAACCCTCATCCTCACTATAAGCCTAACCCTAAACTCTAGTCTAATTATAGGCCTTAACTTCAGCCTAACCAAACCCTAACACTAACCTGATTTCTCACTGTAATCCTTACCTTAACCATAAAACTACAAGTAATCCTACACTTAAACCCCTTACCCCATTTTTAACCTTAACCCCGGAACTAACCCACCTATACCTAACCTAAACCCTAATACTAAACTTAACCCTTAAGCTTAACCTTATCCTATTCCTGTCACTAACTCTACCTCCACCTCTTAACATAAACTTGAATCATTACCATAATCCTAACCCTAACTCTAACACTGACCCTATATTTTTAACCCTGTCTAAATTTAACCCTAACGATAACACTAAAACGTAACCCTAACCCTACTCCCTTACCCTAACCGTAAACCCTAACCTAAAGCTAACCCTAACCGTAACCTTAACCTTAAATTTAACCCCAACTCTAACCCCTAAACATTAACAATACCGCTAACCTTAACCCTAACCCTAAACCCTAACCCAAATCATAACCCTAACCCTAACCCTTACGCTCACCCTAACCCTAAAACTAAGTCTAAACCAGCTAAACCTCAACACTACCGCTATCCCTAACCCTAACCACGTAACCTTTCCACAAACAATAACCCTATCCCTGACCCTTAACGCTAACCCTAACACTTATCCCAACCCTAATCATAACCACTAACCCTTACCCTAACTTCTAGTACCTAACCCTACCCTAACCCTAAACCCTAACCCTAATTTCTAAAACCCAATCGAAAGCCTTTAACCTTAACCCTAACCCTCACATTCACCCTAACCCAAACACATAACCATCACCCTAGCCCTAAACACTTACCCTACCTCTAACCCTAAACCATCACCCTAAACCCTTAATCCTAATCTTAAACTCTTAACCTAACCCTAACCCTAACGTAACCCTAACTCTAACCCTTAATGTAACTATAAGCCTAACCTTAACCCTAAACTCTAATCTAATCATCGGCCTAAAATAACTCCAAAAGGCTAACCCTAATTGTTACCCTTACCCTAACCCCCTAACTCTAACCTTAATTCCAACCCCCTAACCCGAAACTAACCCTAAACGCTAACCTTAACCCTAACGCAACCCTAACCCTAACCCTCACTATAAACCTAACCCTTAACTCCATTCTAATTATAGGCCTTAACTTCAGCCTAACAAAAACCCAAACACTAACCTGATTTCTCACTTTAACCCTATCCTTAACCATAAAACTACAAGTAATCCTACACTTAAACCTCTAACCCCGGAATTAACCTTCCTACACCTAACCTAAACCCTAATACTAAACTTAACCCTGAGCCTTATCCTTATCCTATTTCTGTGACTAACTCTACCTCCACATCTTAACATAAACTTGAGTCATTACCATAATTCTAACCCTAACACTTACCCTGACCCTATATTTAAACCTTGATCTAAATTTAACCCTCATGATAACACTTACCGTAACCATAACCCTACTCCCTAACCCTAACCGTACACCGTAACCAAAAGCTAACCCTAACCCTAACCGTAACCTTAACCATAAATCTAACCCTAACTCTAACCCCTAACATTAACAATAACTTTAACCCTAACCCAAATCATAACCTTAACCCTAACCCTAACCCTTAATCTAACCCTAACCCTAACACTTATCCTAACCCTATTCATAACCACTAACCCTTACCCTAACCTCTAGTACCTAACCCTACACTAACCCTAAACCCTTACCCTAATGCTAAACCCTGACCCTAATTTCTAAACCCTAACCAAAAACCCTTAACCCTAATCATAACCCTAACATTAGACCTAACCGAAACACCTAACAATAACCCTAGCCCTAAACACTTAACCTAACCCTAACCCGAAATCATCACCCTAAACCCTTAAACCTAAACCCTAACCTTAACCCTAAAGCAACCCTAATCTTCATCCTCACTATAATCCTAACCCTAAACTCTAGTATAATTATAGCCCATAACTTCAGCCTAACCAAAACCCTAACACTAACCTGATTTCTCACTTTAACCCTATCCTTAACCATAAAACTACAAGTAATCCTACACTTAAACCCCTAAACCCAGAACTAACCTACCTACACCTAACTTAAACCCTAATACTAAACTTAACCCTAAGCCTTAACCTTATCCTATTCCTGCCCCTAACTCTCTATCTCCACCTCTTAACATATACTTGAATCAATATCATAATTCTAACCCTAACTCTAATCCTGACCTTATATTTAATCCTTGATATAAATTTAACCCTAACAATAACACTAACCCTAACCCTAACACTTATCCTAACACTATTCATAACCACTAACCCTTACCCTAACCTCTAGTACCTAACCCTACACTAACCCTAAATCCTTACACTAATGCTAAACCCTGACCCTAATTTCTAAACCCTAACCAAAAACCCTTAACCCTAATCCTAACCCTAACATTAGCCCTAACCGAAACACCTAACCATAACCCTAAACCATCACTATAAACCTTTAATCTTAATCTTCAACTCTTAACCTAACCCTGACCCTAACGTAACCCTAACTCTAATCCTTAATCTAACTATAAGCCTAACCCGAACCCTAAATTCTAGTCTAATCATCGGCCTAAACTAACTCCAACACCCTAACCCTAATTGTTACCCTTACTCTAACCCCCTCTCTAACCTTAATTCCAACCCCCTAATCCAAACCTAACCCTAAACACTAACTCTAACCCTGACCTTAAATTTAATCCTTGATCTAAATTTAACCCTAATAATAACACTAACCATAGCGCTAACCCTACTCCCTAACCCTAATGGTAGACCCTAACCCAAAGCTAACCCTAACCCTAACCTTAAATCTAACCCTAACTCTAACCCTCAACATTAACAATACCACTAAATTTTAACCCTAACCCTAAACCCTAACCCAAATCATAACCTTAACCCTAACCCTAACCCTTAATCTAACCTTAACCCTCACACTTATCCTAACCCTAATCATGACCAGTAACCCTTACCCTAACCTGTAATACCTAACCCTACCGTGAGCCTAAACCCTTACCCTAACACTAAACCCTCACCCTTACTTCTAAACCCTAAGCACAAACCCTTAACCCTAATCCAAACCCTAACATTAGCCGTAACCGAAACACCTAACCATAACCCTAGTCCTAAACACTTACCCTATCCCTAACCCTAAACCATCACCCTAAACCTTTAATCTTAATCTTCAACTCTTAACCTAACCCTAACCCTAACGTAACCCTAACTCTATCCCTTAATGTAACTATAAGTCTAACCTTAACCCTAAACTCTTGTCTAATCATCAGCCTGAACTAACTCCAACACCCTAACTTTAATGAGTAATTGTTACCCTTACCCTAACCCCCTAACTCTAACCTTAATTACAACCCCCTCATCGAAACCTAACCCTAAATGCTAACCTTAACCCTAACGCAACACTAACCCTAACCTTCATCCTCACTATAATCCTAACCCTAAACTCTAGTCTAATTATAGCCCATAACTTCAGCGTAACCTAACCCTAACACTATCCTGATTTCTCACTTTAACCCTATCCTTAACCATAAAACTACAAGTAATTCTACACTTAAACCACTAACCCCGGAACTAACCCACCTACACCTAACTTAAACCCTAATACTAAACATAACACTAAGCCTTAACCTTATCCTATTCCTGTCACTAAATCTATCTCCACCTCTTAACATAAACTTGAATCATTACCATAATTCTAACCCTAACTTTAACACTGACCCTATATTTAATCCTTGATCTAAATTTAACCCTAACAATAATACTAACTGTAACCCTAACCCTACTCCCAAACCCTAACCTTAAACCCTAACCAAAATCTAACCTTAACCCTAACCGTAACCTCAACCTTAAATCTAACCATAACTCTAACCACTAAACATTAACAATACCACTAACTTTAACCCTAACCCAAATCATAACCTTAACCCTAACCCTAACCCTTACCCTAACCCTAAAACTAACCCTAACGCTAAACCCTCAACCTCAAGACTAACGCTAACCCGAACCCTAACGCCGAAATCTTTCCACAAACCCTAACCCTAACCCTGATCCTCAACGCTAACCCTAACACTTATCCCAACCCTAATGATAACCACTAAACCTTAACCTAACCTCTAATGCCTAACCCTACCCTAAAACTAAACCCTCACCCTAATTTCTAAACCCGTACCGAAAACCCTTAACCCTAACCGTAACCCTAACATTCACTCTAACCCAAACACCTAACCATAACCCTAGCCCTAAACCCTTATCCTAACCGTAACCCTTAACCATCACCCTAAACCCTTACTCCTAATCTAAAACTCTTAACCTAGCCCTAACCCTAACGTAACCCTAACTCTAACCTTTAATGTAACTATAAGTCTAACCTTAACCCTAAACTTTAGTCTAATAATCGGCCTAAACTAACTCCAACACCCTATCCCTTATTCTTACCCTTACCCTAACCCCCTAACTCTAACCTTAATTCCAACCCATTAATCAAAACCTAACCCTAAATCCTAACCCTCACCCTAACATTTATCCCAACCCTAATCATAACCACTAATCCTTATCCTAACCTCTAATACCTAACCCTCCCCTAACCCTAAACCCTTACCCTAACCCTAAACCCACAACCTAATTTTTAAACCCCAACCGAAGACCCTTAACCCTAACCCTAACCTAACATTAACCCTAACCCAAACACTTAACCATGGCCTAGCCCTAAACACTTACCCTAACCCGAACCCTAAACCATCACCCTAAACCCTGAATCCTAATCGTAAACTTTTAACCTAACCCTAACCCTAACGTAACCCTAACTCTAACTGCTAATGTAACTATAAGCCTAACCATAACCATAAACTCTAGTCTAATCATCGGCTGAAACAAGCTCCAACACCCTAACCCTAATTTTTACCCTTACCCTAACCCTAATTTTTACCCTTACCCTAACCCCTTAACTCTAACCTTAATTTCAACCCCCTAATCAAAATCTAACCCTAAACCTTAACCCTAATGCAACCCTAACCCTAACCCTCATCCTCACTATAAGCCTAACCCTAAACTCTTGTCAAATTATAGGCCTTACCTTCCGCCTAACCAAAACCCTTACACTAACCTGATTTCTCACTTTAGCATTATCCTTAACCATAAAACTACAAGTAATCCTATACTTAAACCCCTAACCCCGGAACTAACCCATCTACACCTAACCTCAACCCTAATACTAAACTTAACCCTAAGCCTTAACCTTATCCTATCCTCTCACTAACTCTACATCCACCTCTTAACATAAACTTGAATCATTACCATAATTCTAACCCTAACTCTAATCCTGACCCTATATTTTATTCTTGATCTAAATTTAACCCTAACGATCACACTAACCGTAACCCTAACCCTACTCCCTAACTCTAACCGTAAACCCTAACCCAAAGCTAAACCTAACCCTAACAGTAACCTTAACCTTAAAACTAACCCTAACTCTAACCCTTAATCTAACCCTAACCCTTAAACTAACCCTAACCATAAACCCTAAACGTCAACACTACCGCTACCCCCAACCCTAACCCTGTAACCTTTCCACAAACCCTAACCCTAACCCTGTAACCTTTCCACAAACCCTAACTCTAACCCGGACCCTTATCCCTAACCCTAACACTTATCCTACCTCTAATCATAACCACTAATCCTCACCCTAACCTATAATACCTAACCCTCTCCTAACCCCCTAACCCTAAACCCTTACCAATACCCTAAACTCTCACCTTAATTTCTAAACCCCAACCGAAAACCCTTAACATTAACCCTAACCCTAACATTAACCCTAACCCAAAAACCTAACCATAACACTAACCCTAAACACTTACCCTAACCCTAAGCCTAAACCATCACCCTAAATCCATAATCCTAATCTTAAACACTTAACCTAACGGTAACCTTAACTCTAACCCTTAATATAACTATAAGCCTAACCCTAACCCTAAACTCTAGTCTAATCATCGGCCTAAACTAACTCCAACACCCTAACCCTAACTTTTACCCTTACCCTAATCCCATAACTCTAACCTTAATTCCAAACCCCTAATCCAAACCTAACCTTAAACCCTAACCCTAACCCTAACGCAACCCTAACCCTAACCCTCATCCTCACTTTAAGCCTAACAATAAACTTTAGTCTAATTATAGCCCTTAACTTCAGCCTAACCAAAACCCTAACACTAATCTGATTTCTCACTTAAACCCTATTCTTAACCATAAAACTACAAGAAAACCTACACTTAAACCCCTTACCCCACTTTTAATCCTATCTGGGGACTAACACACCTATACTTAGCCTAAACCCTAATACTAAACTTAACCCTAATCTTAACCTCATCCTATTCCTGTCACTAACTCTACCTCCACCTCTTAACATAAACTTGAATCATTACCATAATCCTAACCCTAACTCTACCCCTGACCCTATATTTAATCTCTGATCTAAATTTAGCCCTAACGATAACACTTACCGTAACCCTAACCCTACCCCATAACCCTAACCGTAAACCCTAACCCAAAGCTAAACCTAACCGTAACCTTAACCTTAAAACTAACACTAACTCTGACCCCTAAACATTAACAATACCGCTAACCTTAACCCTAACCCTAAACCCTAACCAAAATCATAACCCTAACCCTAAACCTTACCCTAACCCTAACCCTACTCCCTAACACTAACGGTAAACCTATAACCCAAAGCCAACCCTAATCCTAACCGTAACCCTAACCTTAAAACTAACACTAACTCTAACCCCTAAACATTAACAATACCACTAACTTTAACCCTAACCCTAAACCCTTACCCAAATCATAACTATAACCCTAACCCTTACCCTAACCCAACCCAAAAAGTAACCCTAACCCTAAACCCTCAACCTCAACACTACCGCTAACCCTAACCCTAAACCTGTAACCTTTCCACAAACCCTAACCCTAACACTGAACCTTAACCCTAACCCTAACACTTACCCTAACCCCAATCATAACCACTAACCCTTACTCTAACCTCTAATACCTAACACTACCCTAACCCTAAACCCTCACCCTAATTTCTAAACCCTAACCGAAAACCCTTAACCCTAACCCTAACATTACCCCTAACATTCACCCTAACCCAAACACTTAACCAGAACCCTAGCTCTAAACACTTACCCTAAACCTACCACTAAACCATCACCCTAAACCCTTAATTCTAATCTTAAACTCTTAACCTCACCCTAACCCTAACGTAACCCTAACTCTAACCCTTAATGTAACTATAAGCCTAACCCGAACCCTAAACTCTAGTCTGATCATCGGCCTAAACTAACTCCAACACCCTAACCCTAACTGTTACCCTTACACTACCACCTCACTCTAACCTTAATTCCAACCCCCTAATCCAAACCGAACCCTAAACCCTAACGCAATCCTAACCCTTACTCTCATCCTCACTATAAGCCTAACCCTAAACTCTAGTCTAATTATAGGCCTTAACTTCAGCCTAACCAAAACCCTAACACTAACCTGATTTCTCACTTTAACTCTATCCTTAATCATAAAATTACAAGTAATCCTACATTTAAACCTCTTACCCCACTTTTAACCATAATACCGGAACTAACCCACCTTCACCTAACCTAAACCCTAATACTAAACTTAACCCTAAGCCTGAACCTTATCTTATTCCTGTCATTAACTCTACCTCCACCTCTTAACATAAACTTGAATAATTACCATAATTCTAACCCTAACTCTAACCCTGACCCTGTATTTAATCCTTGATCTAAATTTAACCCTAACTATAACACTAACCGTAACGCTGACCCTACTCCCTAACCGTAACGGTAAACTCTGGCACAAAGCTAACCGTAACCTTAACCTTAAAACTGACCCTAACTCTAACCTTTAAACATTAACAATACCGCTAACCTTAACCCTAACCCTAAACCCTAACCCAAAAAATAACCTTAACGCTAACCCTAACACTTACTGTAAAAACTAACCCTAACTCTAAACCCTAAACCTCAACACTACCGCTAACTCTAACCCTAATCCTGTAACCTTTCCACAAACCCTAACCCTAACCCTGACTATTAACCGCAGCCCCAACACTTATCATAATCTTAATCATAACCACTAACCCTTACCCTAACCTCTAATACCTAACCCTCCCCTAACCCTAAACCCTTACCATAACCCTAAACCCTCACCCTAATATCTAAACCCTAACCGAAAACCCTTAACCCTAACCCTAACCCTAACATTAACCCTAACCCAAACACCTAACCATAACACTAGCCCTAAACACTTACCCTAACCATAAGCCTAAACCATCACCCTAAATCCTTAATCCTAATATTAAACACTTAACCTAACGGTAACCTTAACTCTAACCCTTAATGTAACTATAAGCCTAAACCCAAACCTCAACACTACCGCTAATCCTAACCCTAACCCTGTAACCTTTCCACAAACCCTAACCCTAACCCTGACCCTTAACCCTAACCCTAACACTCATCCTAACCCTAATCATAACCACTAACCCTTACCCTAACCTCTAATACCTATCCCTATACCCTTACCGTAACCCTAAACCCTCACCCTAACTTCTAAACCCTAACCGAAAACCCTTAACCCTAACCCTAACATTAATCCTAACCCAAACATCTAACCATAACCCTAGCCCTAATCACTTACCCTAATCCTAACCAAAATCCATCCCCCTAAACCCTTAATCCTAATCTTAAACTCTTAACCTAACTCTAACCCTAACGTAACCCTAACTCTAACCCTTAATCTAACTACATGTATAAGCCTAACCCTTACCCTAAAATCTAGTCTAATTATCGGCCTAAACTAAATCCAACACCCTAACCCTAATTGTTACCCTTACTCTAACCCCCTAACTCTATCCTTAATTCCAAGCCCCTAATCCAAACCTAACCCTGAACACTAACACTAATCCCTAACGCAACCCTAACCCTAACTCTCATCCTCATTATCAGCCTAACCCTCAACTCGTCTAATTATAGGCCTTAACTTGAGCATTAAAAAAAACCTTAACACTAACCTGATTTCTCACTTTAACCGTATCATTAACCATAAAACTACAAGTAATCCTACAGTTAAATGCCTGACCCCGTAACTAACCCATCTATACCTGACCCAAACCCTAATACTAAACTTAACCCAAAGCCTTAACCTTATGATATTCCTGTCACTAACTCTAACTCCACATCTTAACATGAACTTGAATCATTACCATAATTCTAACCCTAACTCTAACCCTGACCCTATATTTAATCCTTGATCTAAATTTAACCCTAACGTAAACACTAACCGTAACCCTAACCCTACTCCCTAACACTAACGGTAAACCTATAACCCAAAGTTAACCCTAACCCTAACCGTAATCTTAACCTTAAGACTAACCCTAACTCTAACCCCTAAAAATTAACAATACCACTAACTTTAACCCTAACCCTAAATCGTAACCGAAATCATAACTATAACCCTAACCCTAAAACTAACCCTTACCCTAACCCTAAAAGTAACCCTAACCCTAAACTCTAAACCTCAACACTACCGCTAACCCTAACCCTTACCTTACATTAACCCTAACCCAAACACCTAACCATAACCCTAGCCCTAAACTCTTACCCTAACCCTAACCCTAAATCATCACCCTAAACCCTTTATCCTAATCTTAAACTTTTAACCTAACCCTAACCCTAACCGTTGATGTAACTAACAGCCTAAACTCTAGTCTAATCATCAGCCTAAACTAACTCCAACACCCTCACCCTAATTTTTACCCTTACCCTAACCCCCTAACTCTAACCTTAATTTCAACCCCCTAATCCAAACCTAACCCTAAACCTTAACCCTAATGCAACCCTAATCCTAACCCTCATCCTCACTATAAGCCTAACCCTAAACAATAGTCAAATTATAGGCTTAACTTCCGCCTAACCAAAACCCTAACACTAACCTGATTTCTCACTTTAACCCTATCCTTAACCATAAAACTACAAGTAATCCTATACTTAAACCCGTAACCCCGGAAATAACCCATCTACACCTAACCTCAACCCTAATACTAAACTTAATCCTAAGCCTTAACCTTATCCTTTTCCTGTCACTAACTCTACATCCACCTCTTAACATAAACTTGAGGCATTACGATAATTCTAAACCTAACTCTAATCCTGACCCTATATTTAATTCTTGATCTAAATTTAACCCTAACGATCACACTAACCGTAATCCTAACCCTACTCCCTAACTCTAACCGTAAACCATAATCCAAAGCTAAACCTAACCCTAACCGTAACCTTAACCTTAAAACTAACCCTAACTCTAACCCCTAAACATTATCAATCCCACTAACTTTAATCCTAATCCCAAACCCTATCCCAAATCATAACCTTAACCCTAACTCTAACCCTTAATCTAACCCTAACCCTTAAACTAACCCTAACCATAAACCCTAAACCTCAACACTACCGCTAACCCTAACCCTGTAACCTTTCCACAAACCCTAACCCTAACCCTGTAACCTTTCCACAAACCCTAACTCTAACCCTGACCCTTATCCCTAACCCTAACACTTATCCTACCCCTAATCATAACCACTAACCCTCACCCTAACCTCTAATACCTAACTCTCCCCTAAACCTAAACCCTTACCATAACCTTAAACCCTCACCGTAATTTCTAAACCCCAACCGAAACCCCTTAACCCTAACCATAACCCTAACCCTAACATTAACCCTAATCCAAACACCTAACCACAACCCTACCCCTAAACACTTACCCTAACCCTAAGCCTAAACCATCACCCTAAATCCTTGATCCTAATCTTAAACACTTAACCTAACGGTAACCTTAACTCTAACCCTTAATGTAACTATAAGCCTAACTCTAACCCTAAACGCTAGTCTAATCATCTGCCTAAACTAACTCCAACACCCTAACCCAACTGTTACCCTTAACCTAACCCCATAATTCTAACCTTAACTCCAACCCCCTAACCCAAAGCTAACCTTAAACCCTAACCCTAACCCTAAGGCAACCCTAACCCTAAATCTCATCCTCACTATAAGCCTAACAATAAACTCTAGTCTAATTATAGGCCTTAACTTCAGCCTAACCAAAACCCTAACACTAATCTGATTTCTCACTTTAACCCTATCCTCAACCATAAAACTACAAGTAATCCTACACTTAAACAACTTCCTCCACTTTTAATCCTATCTGGGAACTAACCCACCTATACTTAATCTAAACCCTAATACTAAATTTAACCCTAATCTTAACCTCATCCTATTCCTGTCACTAACTCTACCTCCACCTCTTAACATAAACTTAAATCATTACCATAATCGTAACCCTAACTCTAACCCTGACCCTATATTTAATCCGTGATCTAAATTTAGCCCTAACGATAACACTAAGCGTAACCCTAACCCTACCCCATAACCCTAACCGTAAACCCTAACCCAAAGCTAACCCTAACCGTAACCTAAACCTTAAAACTAACCCTAACTCTGACCCCTAAACATTAACAATACCGCTAACCTTAACCCTAACCCTGAACCCTAACCAAAATCATAACCCTAACCCTATACCTTACCCTAACCCTGACCCTACTCCCTAACACTAACGGTAAATCTATAACCCAAAGCTAAAGCTAACCCTAACCGTAATCTTAACCTTAAAACTAACACTAACTCTAACCCCCAAACATTAACAATACCACTAACTTTAACCCTAACCCTAAACCCTAACCCAAATCATAACCCTAACCCTTACCCTAACCCAACCCAAAAAGTATCCCAAACCCTAAACCCTCAACCTCAACACTACCACTAACCCCTAACCCTAAACCTGTAACCTTTCCACAAACCTTAACCCTAACCCTGACCATTAACCCTAACCCTAACACTTACCCTAACCCTAATCAAAACCACTAACCCTTACTCTAACCTCTAATTCCTAACACTACCCTAACCCTAAACCCTCACCCTAATTTCTAAACTCTAACCGAAAACCCTTGACCCTAACCCTAACATTAATTCTAACCCAAAAACCTACCAGAACCCTAGCCCTAAACACTTACCCTAAACCTACCACTAAACCATCACCCTAAACCCTTAATCCTAATCTTAAACTCTTAACCTAACCCTTAACCTAACTTAACCCTAACTCTAACCCTTAATCTAACTATAAGCCTAACACGAATCCTAAACTCTAGTCTAATCATCAGCCGAAAATAACTCCAACACCCTAACCCTAATTGTTACCCCTACTCTAACCCCCTTACTCTAACCTTAATTCCAACCCCCTAATCCAAACCTAACCCTAAACACTAACGCTAACCCTAACTCTCATCCTCACTATAAGCCTAATCCTAAACTCTAGTCTAATTATAGGCCTTAACTTCAGCCTAACCAAAACCCTAACACTAACCTGATTTCTCACTTTAACTCTATCCTTAACTATAAAAATACAAGTAATCCTACACTTAAAACCCTTACCCCATTTTTAACTCTAACCACGGAACTAACCCACCTACACCTAACCTAAACCCTAATACTAAACTTAACATTAAGCCTTAACCCTATCTTATTCCTGTCACTAACTCTACCTCCACCTCTTAACATAAACTTGAATCATTACGATAATCCTAACCGTAACTCTAACATTGACCTTATTTTTAATCCTTGATCTAAATTTAACCCTAACAATAACACTAACCGTAACGCTAACCCTACTCCCTAACCGTAACGGTAACCTCTAGCACAAATCTAACCCTAACCCTAACCTTAAATCTAACCCTAACTCTAACCCCTCAACATTAACAATACCAGTAACTTTAACCCTAACCCTAACCCTAACCCTTAATATAACCCTAACCCTACCACTTATCCTAACCCTAATCATAACCACTAACCCTTACCCTAACCTTTAGTACCTAACCCTACCCTAACTCTAAACACTTACCCTAACGCTAAACCCTCAACCTACTTTCTAAACCCTAACCAAAAACCCTTAACTCTAATCATAACCCTAACATTAGCCCTAACCGAAACACCTAACCATAAATCTAGCCCTAAACACTTAACCTAACCCTAACCCTAAACCATCCCCTAAACCCTTAATCCTAATCTTAAACTCTTAACCTCACCCTAACCCTAACGTAACCCTAACTCAAACCCTTAATGTAACTATAAGCCCAACCCTAACCCTAAACTCTAGTCTAATCATCGGCCTAAACTAAATCCAACACCCTAACCCTAATTGTTACCCTTCCTCTAACCCCCTAACTCTAACCTTAAATCCAACCCCTTAATCCAAACCTAACTCTAAACACTAACACTAACCCTAACGCATCCCTAACCCTAACCCTCATCCTCACTATCAGCCTAACCCTAAACTCTAGTTTAATTATAGGCCTTAACTTCAGCCTAAAAAAAACCCTAACACTAACCTTAAATCGTACCATAACTCTAACCCCTCAACATTAACAATACCACTAACTTTAACCCTAACCCTAACCCTTAATCTAACGCTAACCCTAACACTTATCCTAACCCTAATCATAACCACTAACCCTTACCCTAACCTCTAGTACCTAACCCTAACATAACTCTAAACCCTTACCCTAACGCTAAACCCTTACCCTAATTTCTAAACCCTAACCAAAAACCCTTAACCTAACTGAAACACCTAACCATAACCCTAGCCCTAAACACTTAACCTAACCCTAACCCTAAACCATCCCCTAAACCCTTAATCCTAATCTTAAACTCTTAACCTTACCCTAACCCTAACGTAACCCTAACTCTAACCCTTAATGTAACTATAAGCCTAACCCTAACCCTAAACTCTAGTCTAATCATCGGCCTAAACTAACTCCAACACCCTAACCCTAATTGATACCCTTACTCTAACCCCCTAACTCTAACCTTAATTTTAACCCCCTAATCAAAACCTAACCCTAAACACTAACACTAACCCTAACGCAACGCTAACCCTAACTCTCGTCCTCACTATCAGTCTAACCCTAAACTCTAGTCTACTTATAGGCCTTAACTTCAGCCTAAAAAAAACCCTAACACTAACCTGATTTCTCACTTTAACCGTATCCTTAACCATAAAGCTACAAGTAATCCTACACTTAAACCTCTTACCCCACTTTTAACCATAACGCCGGAACTGACCCACCTACACCTAACCTAAACCCTAATACTAAACTTAACCCTAAGCCTTAACCGTATCCTAATCCTCTCACTAACTCTACCTCCACCAATTAACATAAACATGAATCATTACAATAATTCTAACCCTAACTGTAATCTAAATTTAACACTAACGATAACATTAACCGTAACCCTAATCCTACTCCCTAACCCTAACCGTAAACCCTAACCCAAAGCTAACCCTAACCCTAACCGTAACCTTAAACTTAAAACTGACACTAACTCTAACCCCTAAACATTAACAATACCGCTAACCTTAACCCTAACCCTAAACCCTAACCCAAATCATAACCTTAAACCTAACCCTAACCCTTACCGTAAAAACTAACCCTAACCCTAAACCCTAAACCTCAACACTACCACTAACTCTAACCCTAACCCTGTAACCTTTCCACAAACCCTAACCCTAACCATGACCATTAACCGCAACCCTAACACTTATCATAACCCTAATCATAACCACTAACCCTTACCATAACCTCTAATACCTAAACCTAAACCCATACCCTAACCCTAAACCCTCACCCTAATTTCTAAACCCTAACCGAAAAACCTTAACCCTAACCCTAACATTAACCATAACCCAGACACCTCACCATAACTCTAGCCCTAAACACTTACCCTAACCCTAACCCTAAACAATCACCCTAAACCCTTAACCCTAATCTTAAACTCTTAAGCTAACCCTAACCCTAACGTAACACTAACTCTAACCCTTAATCTAACTATAAGCCTAACACTAACCTTTAACTCTCGTCTAATCATTGGCCTAAATTAACTCCAACACCCTAACCCCCTAAATGTTACTCTTACCCTACCCTCTAACTCAGATCTTAATTCCAACCCTTACTCAAAACCTAACCCTAAACCCTAACCCCTTACCCTAATGCAAACCTAACCCCTAACCCTCATCCTCACTATAAGCCTAACCCTAAACTCTAGTCTAATTATAGGCCTTATTCAGCCTAACCAAATCCTAACACTACCCTGATTTCTCATTTTCACCCTATCCTTAACCATAAAACTACAAGTAATCCTACACTTAAACCCCATAACCCACTTTTAACCCTAACCCTGGAACTAACCCACCGACACCTAACCTAAACCCTAATACTAAACTTAACACTAATCCTTAACCTTATCCTATTCCTGTCACTAACTCTACCTCCACCTCTAAACATAAACTTGAATCATTACCATAATTTTAACCCTAACTCTAACCCTGACCCTATATTTAATTCTTGATCTAAATTTAACCCTAATGATAACACTAACCGTAAACCTAACCCTACTCCCTAATCCTAACCATAAACCCTAACCCTAAATCCTAACCCTAAGCCAACCCTAACCCTAAACATAACCGTAACCTTAAAACTAACCCTAACTCTAACCCCTAAACATTAACAATACCACTAACTTTAACCCTAACCTTAACCCTAACCCAAATCATAACCTTAACCCAAACCATAACCCTAACCTTTAACCTAACCCTAACCCTAAAATTAACCCTAACCCTAAACCCTAAACCTCAACACTACCGCTAACCCTAACCCTAACCCTGTAACCTTTCCACAAACCCTAACCCTGACCCTTACCCCTAACCCTAACACTTATTCTAACCCTAATCATAACCACTAACCCTTACCCTAACCTCTAATACCTAACGCTATACCCTTACCCTAACCCTAAGCCCTCAACCTAACTTCTAAACCCTAACGGAAAACCCTTAACCCTAACCCTAACATTAATCCTAACCCAAACACCTAACCATAATCTTAGCCCTAATCACATACCCTAATCCTAACCATAAACCATCACCCTAAACCCGTAATCCTAATCTTAAACTCTTAACCTAACCCTAACCCAACCCTAACTCTAACCCTTAATCTAACTACATGTATAAGCCTAACCCTAACCCTCAACTCTAGTCTAATCATCGGCCTAAACTAACTCCAACACCCTTACCCTAACTGTTACCCTTACTCTAACCCCCTAACTCTATCCTTAATTCCACCCCCCTAATCCAAACCTAACCCTAAACACTAACACTAACCCTAACGCAACCTTAACCCTAACTCTCATCCTCACTATCAGCCTAACCCTAAACTCTAATCTAATTATAGGCCTTAACTTCAGCCTAAGGAAAACCCTAACACTAACCTGATTTCTCACTTTAACCGTATCCTTAACCATAAAACTACAAGTAATCCTACAGTTAAATGCCTAACCCCGGAAATAACCCACCTACACCTGACCCAAACCCTAATACTTAACTTAACCCTAAGCCTTAACCTTATCATTTTCCTGTCACTAACTCTAAACTCCACATCTTAACACGAACTAGAATCATTACCATAATTCTAACCTTAACTCTAACCCTGACCCTATATTTAATCCTTGATCCAAATTTAACCCTAATGATAACACTAACCGTGAATCTAATGCTACTCCCTAACACTAATGGTAAACCTATAACCGAAGGCTAACCCTAACCTTAACCGTAATCTTAACCTTAAAACTAACCATAACTCTAACCCCTAAACATTAACAATACCATTAACTTTTACCCTAAAACTAACCCTTACCCTAACCCTAAAAGTAACCCTAACCCTAAACCCTAAACCTCAATACTACCGCTAACCCTAACCCTAACCTAAATTTAACCCTAACCCAAACACCTAACCCAGAGCTAAACCCTAACCGTAACTTTAAAAGTAACCCTAACTCTAACCCCTAAACATTAACAATACCACTAATTTTAATCCTAACCCCAAACCCCAACCCAAATCATAACCTTAACCCTAACCCTAACTCTAACCCTAAATCTAACCCTAACCCTTAAGCTAATCCTAACCATAAACCCTAAACCTCAACACTTCCGCTTACCCTAACCCTAACCCTGAACCTTAACCCTAACATTAACATTTATCCTACCCCTAATCATAACCACTAACCCTTACCCTAACCTCTAATAACTAACCCTCCCCTAACCCTAAACCATTACAATAACCCTAAACCCTCACCCTAATTTCTAAACCCCAACCGAAAACCTTCAACCCTAACCCTAACCTAACATTAACCCTAACCCAAACACCTAACCATAACACTAGCCCTAAACACTTACCCTAACCCTAAGCCTAAACCATCACCCTAAATCCTTAATCCTAATCTTAAACACTTAACCTAACGGTAACCTCAACTCTAACCCTTAATGTAACTATAAGTCTAACCCTAACCCCAAACTCTAGTCTAATCATCGGCCTAAACTAACTCCAACACCCTAACCCTAACTGTTACCCTTCCCCTAACCCCATAACTCTAACCTTAATTCCAACCCCATAACCCAAACCTAACCTTGAACCCTAACCCTAACCCTAACGCAACCCTAACCCTAACCCTCATCCTCACTATAAGCCTAACAATAAAGTCTAGTCTAATTATAGGCCTTAACTTCAGGATAACCAAAACCCTAACATTAATCTGATTTCTCACTTTAATCCTATCCTTAACCATAAATCTACAAGTAATCCTACACTTAAACCCCTTACCCCACCTTTAATCCTAACTGGGAACTAACCCTCCTATATTTAACCTAAACCCTAATACTAAACTTAAGCCTTATCTTAACCTTATATTATTCCTGTCACTAACTCTACCTCCACCTCTTAACATTAACTTGAATCAATACCATAATCTTAACCCTAACTCTAACCTTCACCCTATAATTAATCCCTAATCTAAATTTAGCCCTAACTATAACACTAACCGTAACCCTAACCCTACCCCCTAACCCCAACCGTAAACCCTAACCCAAAGCTCACCCTAACCATAACCTTAAAACTAACCCTAAATCTGACCCCTAAACATTAACAATACCGCTAATCTTAACCCTAACCATAAAACCTAACCAAAATCATAACCCTAACCCTAAACCTTACCCTAACCCTAACCCTACTCCCTAACACTAACGGTAAACCTATAACCCAAAGCTAACCCTAACCCTAAGCGTAACCTTAACGTTAAAACTAACACTAATTCTAACACCTAAACATAAACAATACCACTAACTTTAACCCTAACCCTAAACCTTAACCCAAATCATAACCTTAACCCTAACCCTAACCCTAACCCGAAAAGTAACCCTAACCCTAAACCCTAAACCTCAACACTACCGCTAACCCTAACCCTGTAACCTTTCCACAAACCCTAACCCTAACCCTAACACTTACCTTAACCCCAATCATAACCACTAACCCTTACTCTAACCTCTAATACCTAACACTACCCTAACACTAAACCCTCACCCTAATTTCAAAACCCTAACCGAAAACCCTTAACCCTAACCCTAACATTAACCCTAACCCAAAGACCTAACCAGAACCCTACCCCTAAACACTTACCCTAAACCTAACACTAAACCATCACCCTAAACTCTTAATCCTAATCTTAAATTCTTAACCTAACCCTAACTCTAACGTAATCCTAACTATAACCCTTAATCTAACTATAAGCCTAACCCAAACCCTAAATTCTAGTCTAATCATCGGCCCAAAATAACTCCAACACCCTAACCCTAATTGTTACCATTACTCAAACCCCCTAACTCTAACCTTAATTCCAACCCCCTAATCCTAACCTAACCCTAAACACTAACCCTAACTCTAATGCAACCCTAACCGTAACTCTCATCCTCACTATCAGTCTAACCCTAAACTCTAGTCTAATTATAGGCCTTAACTTAAGTCTAACCAACACCCTAACGTTACCTGATTTCTCACTTTAACTCTATCCTTAACCATAAAACTACAAGTAATCCTACACTTAAACCCCTTACCCCATTTTTAACCCTAATCCCGGAACTAACCGACCTACACCTAACCTAAACCCTAATACTAAACTTAACCCTAAGCCTTAACCCTATCTTATTCCTGTCACTAACTCTACCTCCACCTCTTAACATAAACTTGAATCATTACGATAATTCTAACCCTAACTCTAACCCTGACCTTATATTTAATCCTTGATCTAAATTTAACCCTAACAATAACACTAACCGTAACGCTAACCCTACTCCCTAACCCCAAAGGTAAACCCTAATCCAAAGCTAACCCTAACCCTAACCTTAAATCTAACCCTAACTCTAACCCCTGAACATTAACAATACCACTAACTTTAACCCTAACCCTAAACCCTAACCCAAATCATAACCTTAACCTTAACCCTTAATCTAACCCTAACCCTAACACTTATCCTAACCCTAATCATAACCACTAACCCTTACCCTAACCTCTAATACCTAACCCTACCCTGAGCCTAAACCCTTACCCTAAACCTAAACCCTCACCCTAAATTCTAAACCCCAACCGAAAACCCTTAACCCTACCCCTAACCCTAACATTCGCTCTAACCCAAACACCTAACCATAACCCTAGCCCTAAATCCTTATACTAACCCTATCCCTTAACCATCACCCTAAACCCTTAATCCTAATCTAAAACTCTTAACCTAACCCTAACCCTAACGTAACCCTAACTCTAACCCTTAATCTAACTACAGTCGACTCCGCTTAATCGCCCATCCTCGGGATCACGGAAAAAGTGGTCGATTAAGCGGAGCGGCGATTAAGCGGAGGAAGTAATTTCGGCCACATTTTTGGTAAGGAGATTAAATTTCTTTCATGTCGGGGTTTGATATCGTGCATTGACACCTTCTCGTCGCCAGTCTCAGGACAGACTCGAGTTTGACGGTGTTGTAGCGCACAAAATGTTTGATCTCCGCGTTCTCTCTTATTGGCCACATCGCAGTAGCCCAGCAGACAATAAGGAGTAGGATGGCATGGTCGGGATAGACCGTTCATCCACATGACACGTTCTCTGATCTAACCGAAATCCACCAGACAGTCGCAATCAAGGCGTGGGGGGAGGAGACTATACTACGGCTTTCGGCGCATTAGCATTATCGAACAGGCGAATGCAGTGATGCGTAGCGTGGGACGAAGGGGGACAAGGGGAGGTGGGAGGTGGGGAGGATAGGCTTATCACACCTATTTCGGGGTGGCAGCTGTCGCTCAGTCAACCGGTCTGCCATCCGTTGTGTAGTTAAACCGTCTGTGTACATTAATTGTTTGTCAGCTGTAACCCTCCAACCGCTGATCTTTGAATTCACGGGCGCTGAAGAGTGGTCGATTATCCGGAGTGAGAGGCGATTATCCAGTGACTTTTATATAGAAAAAATTCGGTTCCCTGGGAAACGAGGCGATTAAGCGGAAAAGGCGATTAAGCGGAGNACTAACTATAACCCTTAATCTAACTATAAGCCTAACCCTAACCTTTACCTCTAGTCTAATCATCGGCCTAAATTACCTCCAACACCCTAACCCTAACTGTTACTCTTACCCTACCCCCTAACTCTAACCTTAATTCCAACCCCTAACTAAAACCTAACCCTAAACCCTAACCCTAACCCTAATGCAAACTTAACCCCTAACCCTCATCCTCACTATAAGCCTAACATTAAACTCTAGTCTAATTATAGGCCTTATCCAGCCTAACGAAACCCCTTACACTAACCTGATTTCTCATTTTCACCCTATCCTTAACCATAAAACTACAAGTAATCCTACACTTAAACCCCATAACCCACTTTTAACCCTAACCCCGGAACTAACCGACCTACACCTAACCTAAACCCTAATACTAAACTTAACCCTAAGCCTTGACCCTATCTTATTCCTGTTACTAACTCTACCTCCACCTCTTAACATAAACTTGAATCATTACGATAATCCTAACCCTAACTCTAACCCTGACCTTATATTTAATCCTTGATCTAAATTTAACCCTAACAATAACACTAACCGTAACGCTAACCCTACTCCCTAACCCCAAAGGTAAACCCTAATCCAAAGCTGACCCTAACCCTAACCTTAAATCTAACCCTAACTCTAACCCCTGAACATTAACAATACCACTAACTTTAACCCTAACCCTAAACCCTAACCCAAATCATAACCTTAACCCTAACCCTTAATCTAACCCTAACCCTAACACTTATCCTAACCCTAATCATAACCACTAACCCTTACCCTAACCTCTAATACCTAACACTACCCTGAGCCTAAACCCTTACCCTAAACCTAAACCCTCACCCTAAATTCTAAACCCCAACCGAAAACCCTTAACCCTACCCCTAACCCTAACATTCGCTCTAACCCAAACACCTAACCATAACCCTAGCCCTAAATCCTTATACTAACCCTAACCCTTAACCATCACCCTAAACCCTTAATCCTAATCTAAAACTCTTAACCTAACCCTAACCCTAACGTAACCCTAACTCTAACCCTTAATGTAACTATAAGGCCAACCTTAAACCTAAACTTTAGTCTAATGATCGGCCTAAACTAACACCAACACCCTATCCCTTATTCTTACCCCTACCCTAACCCCCTAACTCTAACCTTAATTCCAACCCATTAATCCAAACCTAACCCTAAACCCTAACCCTAAGCCTAACACTTATCCTAACCCTATTCATAACCACTAACCCTCACCCTAAACTCTAATACCTAACCCTCCCATAACCCTAAACCCTTACCCTAACCCTAAACCCTGAACCTAATTTCTTAACTCCAACCGAACACCCTTAACCCTAACCCTAACCTAACATTAACCCTAACCCAAACACCTAACCATAACCCTAGCCCTAAACACTTACCCTAACCCTAACACTAAACCATCACCCTAAACCCCTAATCCTAATCTTAAACTTTTAACCTAACCCTAACCCTAACGTAACACTAACTATAACCCTTAATCTAACTATAAGCCTAACCCTAACCTTTACCTCTAGTCTAATCATCGGCCTAAATTACCTTCAACACCCTAACCCTAACTGTTACTCTTACCCTACCCCCTAACTCTAACCTTAATTCCAACCCCTAACTAAAACCTAACCCTAAACCCTAACCCTAACCCTAATGCAAACTTAACCCCTAACCCTCATCCTCACTATAAGCCTAACATTAAACTCTAGTCTAATTATAGGCCTTATTCAGCCTAACGAAAATCCTAACACTAACCTGATTTCTCATTTTCACCCTATCCTTAACCATAAAACTACAAGTAATCCTACACTTAAACCCCATAACCCACTTTTAACCCTAACCCCGGAACTAACCCTCCTACACCTAACCTAAACCCTAATTCTAAACTTAACCCTAACCTTAACCCTTAACCTTATCCTATTCCTGTCACTAACTCTACCTCCACCTCTAAACATAAACTTGAATCATTACCATAATTCTAACCCTAATTCTAACCCTGACCCTATATTTAATTCTTGATCTAGATTTAATCTTAACGATAACACTAACCGTAAACCTAACCGTTCTCCCTAACTCTAAACAAAAAATCTCTAACCCTATACCCTAACCCTAAGCTAACCCTAACCCTAAACATAACCTTAACCTTAAAACTAACCCTAACTCTAACCCCTAAACATTAACAATACCACTAACTTTAACCCTAACCCTAACCCAAATCATAACCTTAACCCCTAACCCTTAACCTAACCCTATCCCTAAAATAAACCCTAACCCTAAACCCTAAACCTCAACACTACCGCTAACCCTAACCCTGTAACCTTTCAACAAACCCTAACCCTAACCCTGACCCCTAACCCTAACCCTAACACTTATCCTAACCCTAACCCTAACCCTAACCATAACCACTAACCCTTACCCTAACCTCTACTACCTAACCCTATACCCTTTCCCTAACCCTAAACCCTCACCCTAACCGAAAACCCTTAACCCTAACCCTAACATTAATCCTAACCCAAACACCTAACCATAACCCTAGCCCTAATCACTTACCCTAATCCTAACCATAAACCATCGCCCTAAACCCTTAATCCTAATCTTAACCTCTTAACCTAACCCTAACCCAACCCTAACTCTAACCCTTAATCTAACTACATGTCTAAGCCTAACTCTAACCCTAACCCTAAACTCTAGTCTAATCATCGGTCTAAACTAACTCCAACATCCTGACCCTAATTGTTACCCTTACTCTAAACCCCTACCTCTAACCTTAATTTCAACCCCCTAATCCAAACCTAACCCTAAACACTAACACTAACCCTAACCCTAACTCTCATCCTCACTATCAGCCTAATCCTAAACTCTAGTCTAATTACAGGCCTTAACTTCAGACTAAAAAAAACCCTAACACTAACCTGATTTCTCACTTTAACCGTATCCCTAACCATAAAACTACAAGTAATCCTACACTTAAACCTCTTACCCCACTTTTAATCATAACGCCGGAACTAACCCACCTACACCTAACCTAAACCCCAATACTAAACTTAACCCTAAGCCTTAACCTTATCCTAATCCTGTCACTAACTCTACCTCCACCTCTTAACATAAACTTGAATCATTACCATAATTCTAACCCTAACTCTAACCCTGAGCCTATATTTAATCCTTGATCTAATTTTAACCCTAACGATAACACTAACCGTAACCCTAATCCTACTCCCTAACCCCCCTAAACCATAACCCTAGCTATAAAACTAACCCTATCCCTTTCCCTAACTACCTCTAAACATAAGTTTAAAACATTACCTTATTTCTAAACCTAACCCTAACCCTAATCCTAACCGTTAAAGTCTTTATCCTTATCCTATCCCTAAACCTAACCGTAACACTAGGCACCCCTAACCCCAAAATTATAACTTTTACTATAACTCTACACTTATACCCTTACCCTACTTCTGACCCTAACCATAACGCTAAGCCTAACAATAAGCCTAAACCTAACCCTAACTCTAACCCTAAACCTAACTCTGATCAATTCTACCTCTGCCTCTAACCGTAAACTTAAACATTTATCTTCATTGTAACCCTAACCCTAATCCTAAAACTAATCCTAGCTCTAACAACTAACCCTAATAACCCAAACTCTAATCCTTACCCTAACCCTAACCGTAATCGTAACCCTAATCCTAACCCTTTCAAACCCTAACCATAACCCTATCCCTAACCCTAATACTTACCCTGATCCAAACCCCTAAACAAACAATTACCCTCTCTCCCTAAGCCTGCGCCTAAAATCCTAAGAATAACCTTAACCCTAACCCTAACACTAAACTTTACCGAAACTTACTCAGTTCTAACCCTGACGTAACTAACTCTACCCCCAACTAAAACCTAAACCTTAATTCAACACAAATCATAAACCTATCCCTAGCTCTGCTATCCTAATACTAATCCTAACCTAAGTCTAAACCAAACCCTGAACATAACCCAAAACCTATCTTACCCCTAACCCTACATCTAGCGCTAAACTTCACTCCTTAACCTCTTTCTAAGCTTAATCTTAAACCTAACCCTATCCTTAACCCTAACCTGAATCCTAACATTATCCCAAGCGTATCACATTAACCTTGACCTTAACCCTCTGGCCCTAAACCATAAGCCTCTCCTTTACCCTGACCGTAAACTTAAATCCTTTCCCCAGTATTAACCCTAACCCTAATCCTAAAGCACAGGCGTAAGCCTAAGCCTAGAGGACCCCAACCCCTACCCTAACCCTATTCCTTAACCCTAACCTTCACATTATAACCCTACATGTAACATTAGTTTGAATCCATTACCCTAACTAATTCTAAGCCTAACTCTAACCCTAACCTCAGTAACGCTAACCCTGAATGTAACCCTGTCCCTACCCCATCCCTAATCTTACATCTTGCCCTAAACTTAACCTAATCCTACCCGTCACGATAATCATGCCCAACCCTAACCCGAATCCCGGACAGTCTACCTGGACATAAAGTCACATAGTGCTAGGAAAAGGTCGCACGGATAAAAATTTACACGGAAAAAAAAAGAGAAAGACAAAAAAGTCACAAGGGCAGTGTATACACCATTATGCATGAAAATCGGAAACCAAGCAGGTGTTCTATTAAAATATTTTTGTGTCAAGCCCATTTTCAACTGAAAAATAGAGCCGCATACAACCTTGTCGCAATCTAAAAAAATAGTAATAAAAAAGCTTTCGTAAAGTCAAATCGTTCTAGTTGCCTATAAATGAGCAGAAAAAATGCTCACACTTCTGTCGTCGTCTTGCACTGCCAACCAGGTTGCTAGATTGTCCTCCTGGAGGCCAGTTTCGAGAAAAGTAGAAAAGATTTGATTTGCAAACAATGTATTATAAAAAGAAAGATTACAATTTATCGTAGCCATCGTGATAAGATCTGATATTTAGGCAACGAAATTTTTCAGGAGAATGAATAAAACTGATTTATGACAATCAATACTGGCCCAATATTTTACTAGTTATTATTATTTAGTGATCAATACTGTCATGTTGATAAATTAGAACCTCTTAAGTACTTTAATCAGCAGGATTACGGCTACATTGCGCCTGACATAGCTGATCAGACACTATGCTGACTTTGAAGTGGCCGATTGTCCCCCGTGCCTCGGGGCCCTTCCCCTGCGAGCGATTATAATCCCTTTTCTTGCTGACCGCCGCAGGACGCTCACTGCTTAGACAGCGGGAGAACCTTGGAAGCGAGTACATTACGCAATTTTCAAACTGGAAGCGCGTACTGTCTTCACATTGGAAGCGTGCACTCTTAATCCTTTTAAACCCTTTGTTACAGGTAAATTTAAATATTCGATTATTTTTATTTTAATTTCTTATAATCGAACAAGTTGATCAGTCTTGCAAGTGAGTTGTTTTAACCAGGGTAGCCCAGTGACTACGGCTCTTCTCCAAAGCAGCAAAAACGATCTTTAAAAGTAAAGAAATGATAGTTCCTACTCATGTTTTTGTTAACTAAAGCTCACTTGGGTTATTTTAAACATTATATTGACAGTGTAATATATATCATTTGTTCATATGTTGTGTGTTGAAAAATTGGTTTTGAAGTTTCTTTTTATTGATGACATGGAAATATACATTACAAGAAACGGCAAACTTGGTATTATGATAAATGGATACCGTTTTAGAGTTGACAAAATGCAAAAAAACAGTTTGTTCATGGAGATGTACCAGAAGAGACTGCTAATCAACATGTTCCACAAATATCGAGCAGGACTCTTTAAGAACAGCTCCGACCGATCAGTCATGAGCCAGATTCCAAAAGAATCAACGAAAGACATATTGCCCGTGGAAACATCAAAAGGAAAGCGATCGAGGATTTGAATTCTAGGCCCAGTAAGATTGTATGCTCGGAAGCAATTCAATTCGGGTCGCTCATGTATTCTGATGCCAAACTTCCGCAGAATTCACTGTACTGCGCTAAGACCTCCTTTACCAAAAAGCTAGTCCGATGTATTTGGGTGCTTAAATCTTTATAAACTGTCAGGTGTTGAAGAGTCAAATCAACTATTGAGTGATCCTGGCACCAAATCCTTATGTTTGCTCATGTTGAAAATCTCCGATTCCTCTGCCAGAACGATCATTTTTTCGGAGATGGAACATTCAAAACTTGTCCTCGTTATTTCTACCAACTGTATACATTTCATGGATTCATCAATGGAGTGTATGTTCCGTGTGCTTTCTTTGTGCTGCCGGATAAAACTCAAAAGACTACCAAAGTATGTTACATCACCTCATAAGGATTTGCTCTGATCAAGACTTACGCTTGAACCCTACAGAAAAAGCAGTACACGCAGCTGTAGTAAGTGTGTGGTCCAACATTATTATTCAAGGATGCCATTTTCATCTTGGCCAGTCTTGGGTTAAAAAACTGTAAGCTTTGGGTCTCACTCAACATTACAAAAACATTGAGGCCGAGACAGTCAATGTCTGAAGATGTTTTTTGGGTTACCAGTACTTCCAGCATGTGAAATAAGTGACTGTTTTGCGTTCGTCATCATGTCGGCCGCACCAGCTTCAGAAAGCGAACAATCCCTCGCTGACTATGTGCTGTCTACCAATGTGCGAGATGATGCGCTGTTCCCTCCACCAATTTGGGCAAATCAAAATGAAGAAGGAACCACAACTAACGCATGTGAAAGCTTCCATCGACATTTCGCTCAGTTGTTCCACGTCCACATCCGAACATCTTTTGAGTTCCTTGGAAAGCTTTCCTCAGAATAGCAAAGGACACTTCTTAATACAAGAGCAGCACTGACACAAGCAAAGCCGAAAAGGAGGCTGACAAACAAAACACATGCCAAACAATGTGAGAGGGCAACCCTAATCGAAGCATACAAAGATGGGACCCTGTCTCAAGAAGAATTCCTAGAAAAGGTATCTAATAAACTGGTTCCTGTTCTCTTGTCACTTATGCAACAAAAGTCACTTACCATCTTTAATGCGACCTCGAGAACTCTGAGACAGTCTAAGTCTGAAACGCAGAGAGCTGTTGAGTGATTTGGAGATGGACAGACATCCACTTTGGTGATGTTGGATAGCAACACGCAAATTGTAAGTAATTAATGTGTGTTGTTCTGTGACAAAATCTATTTTCTCCAACACAATTTTTATAATAAGGTATGAACATAAAGTGTAGACAACTAGTATATATCCCGAAGGAACTCTTTCCGATATAAATATCAAATATATTTTTAGATGCAATTACAATTAACGCCTCACCGATTATTCATGTGTACGCGTTTCCCATGTCAGGCAGTCTATTGTTCTATATAACAATACTAAGCGCTTCCCAGGTGCACTCAAGACAGCTTCCAATGTGGTTTGTCCCTGGCAAGTTCTCCACAGAGAAGTGAACTTCATTACATAATGATGATCATTACGTGTAACCATAAAAGTACAAGTAATCCTACACTTAAACCCCCTACCCCACCTATAACCCTAACACCGGGACTTACTCAAAGCCGAACTCTCTTTAATCCTACACCTAACCTAAACCCTAATACTAAACTTAACCCTAAAGCCTTAACCTTATCCTATTCCTGTCACTACCTCCACCTCTAAACATAAACTTGAATCATTACCATAATTCTCACCCTAACTCTAACCTTGACCCTATATTTAATCCTTGATCTAAATCTAACCCTAACGATAACACTAACCGTAACCCTAACCCTACTCCCTAACCCTAACTGTAATCCCTAACCCAAAGCTAACACTAACCGTAACCTTAACCTTAAAACTAACCCTAACTCTAACCCCTAAACGTAAACAATATTGCAAACCTTAATCCTAACTCAAATCATAACCTTAACCCTAACCCTAACCCTTACCCTAACCCTAAAATTAACCCTAACCCTAAACCCTAAACCTCAACAATAGCCGCTAACCCTAACCCTAATCCCCTAACCTTACAGCAAACCCTAACCCTAACCTAACCCTCTCCCTTCACCCTAACCCTCTTATCCTAACCCTAAATCTAACCTTAATCATAACCACTAACCCTTACCCTAACCTCTAATACCTAACCCTAACCTAACCCAAAACCCTTACCCTAAACCTAACCTTAAACTCTCAGCCTAATGTCTAAACATTAACCGAAGACCCTTAACCGAAACCCTTACCCTAACACAAACACCTAACCCTAACCCTAGTCCTAAACCATCACCCTAAACAATTAATCCTAATCTTAAACTCTTAACCTAAGCATAACCATAACGTAATTCTAACCCTAAACCCTAACCCAAATCATAACCTTAACCCTAACCCTAACCCTAACCCTAACACTTATCCTAACCCTAATCATAACCACTAACCCTTACCCTAACCTCTAGTACCTAACCCTACCCTAACCCTAAACCCTTACCCTAACGCTAAACCCTCGCCCTAATTTCTAAACCCTAATCCTAACCCTAACATTAGCCCTAACCGAAAAACCTAACCGTAACCCTAGCCCTATACATTTAACCTAACCCTAACCCTAAACCAACACCCTAAACCCTTAATCCTAATCTTAAATTCTTAACCTAACCCTAACCCTAATGTAACCCTAACTCTAACCCTTAATGTAACTATAAGCCTAACCCTAATCCTAAACTCTAGTCTAAGCATCGGTCTAAACTATCTCCAACACCCTAACCTTAACTGTTACCCTTACCCTAACCCCCTAAATCTAATCTTACTTCTAACCCCCTCATCCAAACCTATCCCTAAACCCTAACCCTAACCCTACCGCAACCCTAACCATAACCCTCATCCTCACTATAAGCCTAACCCTAAACTCTAGCCTAATTATAGGCCTTAACTTCAGCCTAACCAAAACCCTAACTCTAACCTGATTTCTCACTTTAACCCTATCCTTAACCATAAAACTACAAGTAATCCTACACATAAACCCTTTACCCCACTTTTAACCCTAACCCCGGAATTGCCCCACCTACACCTAACCTAAACCCTAATCCTAAACTTAACTCTTAACCTTAACCTTATTGTATTCCTGCCACTAATTCTACCTCCACCTATTAAGATACACTTGAATCATTACCATAATCCTAACCCTAACTCTAACCCTGACCCTATATTTAATCCCTGATCTAAATTTAATCCTAACGATAACACTAACCGTAACCCTAACCATACTCCCTAACCCTAACTGTAAACCCTAACCCAAAGCTAACCCCAACCCTAACCGTAACCTAAACCTTAAAACTAACCATAACTCTAACCCCTAAACATTAACAGTACCGCTAACCTTAACCCTAACCCTGAACCCTAACGCAAATCATAACCCTAAAACTAACCCTAACCCTAAACCCTAAACCTCAACACTACCGCTAACCCTAACCCCGTAACCTTTCCACAAACCCTAACCCTAACCCTGACGCTTAACGCTAACCCTAACAATTATCCCAACCCAAATCAAAACCACTAACCCTTACCCTAACCTCTAATACCTAAACCTACCCTAACCCTAAACCCTCACCCTAATTTTGAAACCCCAACCGAAAACCCTTAACCCTAACTCTAACACTAACATTCACCCTAACCCAAACAACTAACCATAACCCTAGCCCTAAACACTTACCCTATTCCTAACCCTAAACCATCACCCTAAACCTTTAATCCTAATCTTCATCTCTTAACCTAACCCTAACCCTAACGTAACCCTAACTCTAATTCTTAATCTAACTATAAGCCTAATCCAAACCCTAAATTTTAGTCTAATCATTGGCCTAAACTACCTCCAACACCCTAACCCTAATTGTTACCCTTACTCTAACCCCCTCTCTAACCTTAATTCCAACCCCCTAATCCAAAACTAACCCTACACACTAACCCTAACCCTAACTCTCATCCTCACTATAAGCCTAACCCTAAACTCTAGTCTAATTATAGGCCTTAACTTAAGTCTACCCAAAACATTAACACTAACTTGATTTCTCACTTTAACTCTATCCTTAACCAGAAAACTACAAGTAATCCTTCACTTAAACTCCTTACCCCATTTTTAACCCTAACACCTGAACTAACCCACCAACACCTAACCTAAACCCTAATACTAAACTTAACCCTAAGCCTTAACCTTATCTTATTCCTGTGACTAACTCTACCTCCACCTCTTAACATAAACTTGAATCATTACGATAATCCTAACCCTAACTATAACCCTGACCTTATATTTAATCCTTGATCTAAATTTAACCCTAACAATAACACTAACCATAACGCTAACCCTACTCCCAAACCCTAATGGTAAACCCTAACCCAAAGCTAACCCTAACCCTTAACCTTAAATCTAACCCTAACTCTAACCCTCAACATTAACAATACCACTAACTTTAACCCTAACCCTAATCCTAACCCTTAATCTAACCTTAACCCTCACAGTTATCCTAACCCTAATCATGACCACCAACCCTTACCCTAACCTCTAATACCTAACCCTACCCTGAGCCTAAACCCCTACCCTAACACTAAACCCTCACCCTAACTTCTAAACCCTAACCAAAAACCCTTAACCCTAATCCTAACCCTAACATTAGCAATAACCGAAACACCTAACCATAACCCTAGTCCTAAACACTTACCCCATCCCTAACCCTAAACCATCACCCTAAACCTTTAATCTTTATCTTCAACACTTAACCGAACCATAACCCTAACGTAACCCTAACTCTAACCCTTAATGTAACTGTAAGTCTAACCTTAACCCTAAACTCTTGTCTAATCATCAGCCTAAACTAACTCCCACACCCTAACTTTAATGAGTAATTGTTACCCTTACCCTAACCCCCTTACTCTAACCTTAATTACAACCCTCTCATCGAAACCTAACCCTAAATGCTAACCTTCACCCTAACGTAACACTAACCCTAACCTTCATCCTCACTATAATCCTAATCCTAAACTCTAGTCTAATTATAGCCCATAACTTCAGCCTAACCTAAACCCTAACACTATCCTGATTTCTCACTTTAACCCTATCCTTAACCATAAAACTACAAGTAATTCTACACTTAAACCACTAACCCCGGTACTAACCCACCTACACCTAACTTAAACCCTAATACTAAACATAACACTTAGTCTTAACCTTAACCTATTCCTGTCACAAACTCTATCTCCACCTCTTAACATAAACTTGAATCATTACCATAATTCTAACCCTAACTTTAACACTGACCCTATATTTAATCCTTGATCTAAATTTAACCCTAACGATAACACTAACCGTAACATTAACCCTACTCCCAAACCCTAACCTTAAACCCTAACCAAAAGCTAACCCTAACCCTAACCGTACCCTCAACCTTAAATCTAACCATAACTCTAACCTCTAAACATTAACAATACCACTAACTTTAACCCTAACCCAAATCATAACCTTAACCCTAACCCTTACCCTAACCCTAAAACTAACCCTAACGCTAAACCCTCAACCTCAAGACTAACGCTAACCCTAACGCCGAAATCTTTCCACAAACCCTAACCCTGATCCTCAACGCTAACCCTAAGACTTATCCCAACCCTAATGATAACCACTAAACCTTACCCTAACCTCTAATGCCTAACCCTACCCTAAAACTAAACCCTCACCCCTATTTCTAAACCCATACCGAAAACCCTTAACCCTAACCGTAACCCTAACATTCACTCTAACCCAAACACCTAACCATAACCCTAGCCCTAAACCCTTATCCTAACCGTAACCCTTAACCATCACCCTAAACCCTTAATCCTAATCTAAAACTCTTAACCTAACCCTAACCTTAACGTAACCCTAACTCTAACCCTTAATGTTACTATAAGCCTAACCTTAACCCTAAACTTTAGTCTAATCATCGGCATAAACTAACTCCAACACCCTATCCCTTATTGTTACCCTTACCCTAACCCCCTAACTCTAACCTTAATTCCAACCCATTAATCCAAACCTAACCCTAAATCCTAACCCTCACCCAAACATTTATCCTAGCCCTAATCATAACCACTAACCCTTACCCTAACCTCTAATACCAAACCCTCCCCTAACCCTAAACCCTTACCCTAACCCTAAACCCACAACCTAATTTTTAAACCCCAACTGAAAACCCTTAACCCTAACCCTAACCTAACATTAACCCTAACCCAAACACCTAACCATAACCCTAGCCCTAAACACTTACCCTAACCCGAACCCTAAACCATCACCCTAAACCCTTAATCCTAATCGTAAACTTTTAACCTAACCCTAACCCTAACGTAACCCTAACTCTAACTGCTAATGTAACTATAAGCCTAACCATAACCATAAACTCTAGTCTAATCATCGGCCTAAACTAACTCCAACACCCTAACCCTAATTTTTACCTTTACCCTAACCCCTTAACTCTAACCTTAATTTCAACCCCCTAATGAAAATCTAACACTAAACCTTAACCCTAATGCAACCCTAACCCTAACCCTCATCCTCACTATAAGCCTAACCCTAAACTCTTGTCAAATTATAGGCCTTAACTTCCACCTAACCAAAACCCTAACACTAACCTGATTTCTAACTTTAGCCCTATCCTTAACCATAAAACTACAAGTAATCCTATACTTAAACCCCTAACCCCGGAACTAACCCATCTACACCTAACCTCAACCCTAATACTAAACTTAACCCTAAGCTTTAACCTTATCCTATTCCTCTCACTAACTCTACATCCACCTCTTAACATAAACATGAATCATTACCATAATTCTAACCCTAACTCTAATCCTGACCCTATATTTTATTCTTGATCTAAATTTAACCCTAACGATCACACTAACCGTAAACCTAACCCTACTCCCTAACTCTAACCGTAAACCCTAACCCAAAGCTAAACCTAACCCTAACCGTAACCTTAACCTTAAACCTAACCCTAACTCTAACCCTTAATCTAACCCTAACCCTTAAACTAACCCTAACCATAAACCCTAAACCTCAACACTACCGCTAACCCCAACATTAAACCCTGTAACCTTTCCACAAACCCTAACCCTAACCCTATAACCTTTCCACAAAACCTAAACCTAACCCTGACCCTTATCCCTAACCCTAACACTTATCCTACCTCTAATCATAACCACTAACCTCTAATGCCTAACCCTCCCCTAACCCTAAACCCTTACCATAACCCTAAACCCTCACCCTAATTTCTAAACCCCAACCTAAAACCCTTAACCCTAACCCTAACCCTAACATTAACCCTAACCCAAACACCAAACCATAACACTAGCCCTAAACACTTACCCTAACCCTAAGCCTAAACCATCACCCTTAATCCTTAATGCTAATCTTAAACACTTAACCTAACGGTAGCCTTAACTCTAACCCTTAATGTAACTATAAGCCTAACCCTAACCCTAACCCTAAACTCTAGTCTAATCATTGGCCTAAACTAACTCCAACACCCTAACCCTAACTGTTACCCTTACCCTAACCCCATAACTCTAACCTTAATTCCTACCCCACATCCCAAACCTAACCTTAAACCCTAACCCTAACCCTAACCCTAACGCAACTCTAACTCTAACCCTCATCCTTACTATAAGCCTAACAATAAACTCTAGTCTAATTATAGGCCTTAACTTTAGCCTAACCAAGACCCTTACATTAATCTGATTTCTCACTTTAACCCTATCCTTAACCATAAAACTACAAGTAATCCTACAGTTAAACCCCTTACCCCACCTGTAATCTAACTGGGAACTAACCCACCTATGCTTAACCTAAACCCTAATACTAAACTTAACCCTAATCTTAACCTTAACCCTATTATTCCTGTCACTAACTCTACCTCCACATCTTAACATAAACTTGAATCAATACCATAATCCTAACCCTAACTCTAACCCTGACCCTATAATTAATCCCTGATCTAAATTTAGCCCTTACGATAACACTAACCGTAACCCTAACCCTACCCCCTAACCCTAACCGTAAACCCTAACCCAAAGCTAACCCTAACCATAACCTTAACCTTAAAACTAACCCTAACTCTGACCCCTAAACATTAACAATACCGCTAACCTTAACCCTAACCCTAAAACCTAACCAAAATAATAACCCTAACCCTAAACCTTACCCTAACCCTAACCATACTCCCTAACACTAACGGTAAACCTATAACCCAAAGCTAACCCTAAACCTTATCGTATCCTTAACCTTAAAATTAACACTAACTCTAACCCTAATCATTAACAATACCACTAATTTTAACCCTAATCCTAAACCTCAACCCAAATCATAACCTTAAACCTAACCCTAACCCTAACCCTAACCCGAAAAGTAACCCTAACCCTAAATCCTAAATCTCAACACTACCTCTATCCCTAACCCAGTAACCTTTCCACAAACCCTAACCCTTACCCTAACCCTTAACCCTAATCCTAACACTTACCCTAACTCCAATCATAACCACTAACCCTTACCCTAACCCTAAACCCTCACCCTAATTTCTAAACCCTAACCGAAAACCCTAAACCCTAACGCTAACCCTAACATTAACCCTAACCCAAACACCTAACCAGAACCCTAGCCCTAAACAGTTACCCTAAACCTAACACTAAACCATCACCCTAAACCCTTAATCCTAATCTTAAACTCTTAACCTAACCCTAACCCTAACGAAACCCTAACTCTAACCCTTAACCTAACTATAAGCCTAACCCGAACCCTAAAATTCTAGTGTAATCATCGGCCTAAACTAACTCCAACACCCTAACCCTAATTGTTCCCCTTACTCTAACCCCCTAACTCTAACCTTAATTCCAACCCCCTAATCCAAACCTAACCCTAAACACTAACCCTAACCCTAACGCAACCCTAACCCTAACTCTCATCCTCACTATAAGCCTAACCCTAAACTCTAGTCTAATTATAGGCCTTAACTTAAGTCTAACCAAAGCCCTAACACTAAACTGATTTCTCACTTTAACTCTATCCTTAACCATAAAACTACAAGTAATCCTAAACTTAAATCCCTTACCCCATTTTTAACCCTAACCCCGGAACTAACCCACCTATACCTAACCTAAACCCTAATACCAAACTTAACCCTAAGCCTTAACCTTATCTTATTCCTCTCACTAACTCTACCTCCACCTCTTAACATAAACTAAAATCATTACGATAATCCTAACCCTAACTCTAACTCTGACCTTATATTTAATCCTTGATCTAAATTTAACCCTAACAATAAAACTAACCGTAATGCTAACCCTACTCCCTAACCGTAACGGTAAACCCTAACCCAAAACTAACCCTAACCCTAACCTTAAATCTAACCCTAACTCTAACCCCTCAACATTAACAATACCACTAACTTTAACCCTAACCCTAAGCCCTAACCCAAATCATAACTATAACCATAACCCTTACCCTAACCCCAACCCGAAAAGTAACCCTAATCCTAAACCTCAACCGAAATCATAACCTTAAACCTAACCCTAACCCTTACCCTAACTCTAAAACTAACCCTAACCCTAAACCCTCAACCTCAAGACTACCGCTAACCCTAACCCTAACCCCGAAACCTTTCCACAAACCCTAACCCTAACCCTGACCCTTAACGCTAACCCTAACACTTATCCCAACCCTAATCATAACCACTAACCCTAACCCTAACGTAACCCTAACTCTAATCCTTAATGTAACTGTAAGCCTAACCTTAACGCCAAACCTTAGTCTAATTATCGGCCTAAACTAACTCCAACACCCTATCCCTTATTGTTACCCTTAACCTAACCCCCTAACTCTAATCTTAATTCCAACTCATTAATTCAAACCTAAACCTAAACCCTAACCCTAACCCTAACATTAATCCTAACCCTAATCATCTAACCATAACCCTAGCCCTAAACACTTACCCTAACCCTAACCCTAACCCTAAACAATCACCCTAAACCCTTAACCCTAATCTTAAACTCTTAACCTAACCTTAACCCTAACGTAACACTAACTCTAACCCTTAATCTAACTATAAGCCTAACACTAACCTTTAACTCTCGTCTAATCATCGGCCTAAATTAACTCCAACACCCTAACCCCCTAACTGTTACTCTTACCCTACCCCCTAACTCTAACCTTAATTCCAACCCCTAATCAAAACCTAACCCTAAACCCTAACCCTAATGCAAACCGAACCCCTAACCTCATCCTCACTATAAGCCTAACCCTAAACTGTAGTCTAATTATAGGCCTTAACTTAAGTCTAACCAAAGCCCTAACACTAAACTGATTTCTCACTTTTAACTCTATCCTTAACCATAAAACTACAAGTAATCCTAAACTTAAATCCCTTACCCCATTTTTAACCCTAACCCCGGAACTAACCCACCTATACGTAACCTAAACCCTAATACCAAACTTAACCCTAAGCCTTAACCTTATCTTATTCCTGTCACTAACTCTACCTCAACCTCTTAACATAAACTTGACTCATTACGATAATCCTAACCCTTACTCTAGCCCTGACCTTATTTTTAATCCTTAATTTAAATTTAACCCTAACAATAACTCTAACCGTAACGCTAACCCTACTCCCTAACCCTAACGGTAAACCCTAACCCAAAGCTAACCCTAACCCTAACCTTAAATCTAACCCTAACTCTAACCCCTAAACATTAACAATACCACTAACTTTAACCCTAACCCTAAACCCTAACCCAAATCATAATTATAACCATAACCCTTACCCTAACCCCAACCCGAAAAGTAACCCTAATCCTAAACCTCAACCGAAATCATAACCTTAAACCTAACCCTAACCCTTACCCTAACTCTAAAACTAACCCTAACCCTAAACCCTCAACCTCAAGACTACCGCTAACCCTAACCCTAACCCCGAAACCTTTCCACAAACCCTAACCCTAACCCTGACCCTTAACGCTAACCCTAACACTTATCCCAACCCTAATCATAACCACTAACACTAACCCTAACGTAACCCTAACTGTAATCCTTAATGTAACTGTAAGCCTAACCTTAACCCCAAACCTTAGTCTAATTATCGGCCTAAACTAACTCCAACACCCTATCCCTTATTGTTACCCTTAACCTAACCCCCTAACTCTAACCTTAATTCCAACTCATTAATTCAAACCTAAACCTAAACCCTAACCCTAACCCTAACATTAATCCTAACCCTAATCATCTAACCATAACCCTAGCCCTAAACACTTACCCTAACCCTAACCCTAAACAATCACCCTAAACCCTTAACCCTAATCTTAAACTCTTAACCTAACCTTTAACTCTCGTCTAATCATCGGCCTAAATTAACTCCAACACCCTAACCCCCTAACTGTTACTCTTACCCTACCCCCTAACTCTAACCTTAATTCCAACCCCTAATCAAAACCTAACCCTAAACCCTAACCCTAACCCTAATGCAAACCTAACCCCTAACCCTCATCCTCACTATAAGCCTAACCCTAAACTCTAGTCTAATTATAGGCTTTATTCAGCCTAACCAAAACCCTAACACTAACCTCATTTCTCATTCTCACCCTATCTTTAACCATAAAACTACAAGTAATCCTACACTTAAACCCCATAACCCACTTTTAACCCTAACACCGGAACTAACCCACCGACACCTAACCTAAACCCTAATACTAAACTTAACACTAAGATTTAACCTTATCCTATTCCTGTCACTGACTCTACCTCCACCTCTAAACATAAACTTGAATCATTACCATAATTCTAACCCTAACTCTAACCCTGACCCTATATTTAATTCTTGATCTATATTTAACCCTAACGATAACACTAACAATAAACCTAACCCTACTCCCTAACCCTAACCATAAACCCTAACCCTAAACTCTAACCCTAAGCCAACCCTAACCCTAAACATAACCGTAACCTTAAAACTAACCCTAACTCTAACCCCTAAACATTAACAATACCACTAACTTTAACCCTAACCTTAACCCTAACCCAAATCATAACCTTAACCCTAACCAAAACCCTAACCTTTAACCTAACCCTAACCCTAAAATTAACCCTAACCCTAAACCCTAAACCTCAACACTACCAGTAACCCTAACCCTCACCCTGTAACCTTTCCACAAACCCTAACCCTAACCGTGACCCTTAGCCCTAACCCTAACACTTATTCTAACCCTAATCATAACCACTAACCCTTACCCTAACCTCTAATACCTAACCCTATACCCTTACCCTAACCCTAAACCCTTACCCTAACTTCTAAACCCTAACTGAAAACCCTTAACCCTAACCCTAACATTAATCCTAACCCAAACACCTAACCATAACCCTAGCCCTAATCATTTACCCTAATCCTAACCATAAACCATCACCCTAAACCCGTAATCCTAATTTTAAACTCTTAACCTAACCCTAACCGAACCCTAACTCTAACCCTTAATCTAACTAGATGTATAAGCCTAACCCTAACCCTAAACTCTAGTCTAATCATCGGCCTAAACTAACTCCAACACACTAACCCTAATTGTTACCCTTACTCTAACCCCCTAACTCTAACCTTAATTCCACCCCCCTAATCCAAACCTAACCCTAAACACTAACACTAACCCTAACGCAACCCTAACCCTAACTCTCATCCTCACTATCAGCCTAACCCTAAACTCTAGTCTAATATCCTTAACCATAAAACTACAAGTAATCCTACACTTAAACCCCATAACCCACTTTTAACTCTTTAACCCCGAGCGGACGGTGGCACCGTCCAGTGAAAGGTCACATATCCCCGAGCGGACGCTGCCACCGTCCGATGCCAGTTGATAAATAGAGAAATTACGTCTGAACGTGAAATAAAATTCCGGGGTTAAAGAGTTAACCCTAACCCCGGAACTAACCCACCTACATCTAACCTAAACCCTAATACTAAACTTAACCCTAAGCCTTAACTTTATCCTATTCCTGTCACTAACTCTACCTCCACCTCTAAACATAAACTTGAATCATTACCATAATTCTAACCCTAACTCTTAGCCTGACCCTATATTTAATTCTTGATCTAAATTTAACCCTAACGATAACACTAACCGTAAACCTATCCCTACTCCCTAACCCTAATCATAAACCCTAACCTTAAACCCTAACCCTAAGCTAACCCTAACCCTAAACATAACCTTAACCTTAAAACAAACCCTAACTCTAACCCCTAAACATTAACAATACCACTAACTTTAACCCTAACCCTAACCCTAACCCAAATCATAACCTTAACCTTAACCCTAACCCTAACCCTTAACCTAACCCTAAACCTAAAATTAATACTAACCCTAAACCCTAAACCTCAACACTACCGCTAACCCTAACCCTAACCCTGTAACCTTTCCACAAACCCTAACCCTAACCCTGATCCTTAACCCTAACCCTAACACTTATCCTAACCCTAATGATAACCACTAACCCTTACCCTAACCTCTAATACCTAACCCTATACCCTTACCCTAACCCTAAACCCTCACCCTAACTTCTAAACCCTAACCGAAAACCCTTAACCCTAACCCTAACAATAATCCTAACCCAAACACCTAACCATAACCCTAGCCCTAATCACTTACCCTAATCCTAACCATAAACCATCACCCTAAACCCTTAATCCTAATCTTAAACTCTTAACCTAACCCTAACCCTAATGTAACCCTTGCTCTAACCCTTAATCTAACTACATGTATAAGCCTAACCCTAACCCTAAACTCTAGTCTAATCATCGGCCTAAACTAACTCCAACACCCTAACCCTAATTGTTACCCTTATTCTAACCCCCTAACTCTAACCTTAATTCCAACCCCCTAATCCAAACCTAACCCTAAACACTAACCCTAACCCTAACGCAACCCTAACCCTAACCCTCATCCTCACTATCAGCCTAACCCTAAACTCTAGTCTAATTATAGGCCTTAACTTAAGTCTAACCAAAACCCTAACACTAACCTGATTTCTCACTTTAACCGTATCCTTAACCATAAAACTACAATTAATCCTACAGTTAAATGCCTAACCCACGAACTAACCAACCTACACCTGACCCAAACCCTAATACTAAACTTAACCCTAAGCCTCAACCTTATCATATTCCTGTCACTAACTCTAACTCCACCTCTTAACATGAACTTGAATCATTACCATAATTCTAACCCTTACTCTAACCCTGACCCTATATTTAATCCTTGACCTAAATTTAACCCTAACGATAACACTAACCATAACCCTAACCCTACTCCCTAACCCTAACCTTAAACCTATAACCCAAAGCTAATCCTAACCCTTACTGTAACCTCAACCTTAAAACTAACCCTAACTCTAACCCCTAAACTTTAACAATACCACTAACTTTAACCCTAACCCAAATCACAACCTTAACCCTATCCCTAACCCTTACCCTAACCCTAAAACTTACCCTAACCCTAAACCCTCAACTTCAAGACTACCACTAACCCTAACCCTAACCCCGAAACCTTTCCACAAACCCAAACCCTAACCCTGACCCTTAACGCTAACCCTAACACTTATCCCAACCCTAATCATAACCACTAACCCTTACCGTAACCTCTAATACCTAACCCTACCCTAAACCTAAACCCTAACCCTAATTTCTAAAACCCAACCGAAAACCCTGCAACCCCCTAACTCTAACCTTAATTCCAACCCATTAATCCAAACCTAGCCCTAAACCCTAACCCTAAGCCTAACACTTATCCTAACCCTAATCATAACCACTAACCCTCACCCTAAACTCTAATACCTAACCCTCCCATAACCCTAAACCCTTACCCTAAACCTAAACCCTCAACCTAATTTCTTAACTCCAACCAAAAACCCTTAACCCTAACCCTAACCTAACATTAACCCTAACCCAAACACCTAACCATAACCCTAGCCCTAATCACTTACCCTAATCCCAACCATAAACCATCACCCTAAACCCTTAATCCTAATCTTGACCTCTTAATCTAATCCTAACCCAACCCTAACTCTAACCCTTAATCTAACTACATGTCCTAACACTAAACCCTCAACCTAATTTCTAAACCCCAACCGAAAACCCTTAACCCTATCCCTAATCTAACATTAACTCGAGTCTAATCATCGGCCTAAACTAACTCCAACACCCTAACCCTAATTTTTAGCCTTACCCTAACCCCTTAACTCTAACCTTGATTTCAACCCCCTAATCCAAATCTAACCCTAAACCTTAACCCTAATGCAACCCTAACCCTAACCCTTATCCTCACTATAAGCCTAACCCTAAACTCTAGTCAAATTATAGACCTTAACTTTCGCCTAACCAAATCCCTAACACTAAGCTGATTTCTCACTTTAACCCTATCCTTAATCATAAAACTACAAGTAATCCTATACTTAAACCCGTAACCCCGGAAATAACCCATCTACACCTAACCTCAACCCTAATACTAAACTTTACCCTAAGCCTTAACCTTATCCTATTCCTGTCACTAACTCTACATCCACCTCTTAACATAAACTTGAATCATTACCATAATTCTAATCCTTACTCTAATCCTGACCCTATATTTAATTCTTGATCTAAATTTAACCCTACGATCACACTAACCGTAACCCTAACCCTACTCTCTAACACTAACCATAAACCCTAACCCAAAGCTAAACCTAACCCTAACCGTAACCTTAACCTTAAAACTAACCCTAACTCTAACCCCTAAACATTAACAATACCACTAACTTTAATCCTAACCCCAAACCCTAACCCAAATCATAACCTTAACCCTAACCCTAACTCTAACCCTTAATCTAACCCTAACCATAAACCCTAAACCTCAACACTACCGCTAACCCTAACTCTAACCCTGTAACCTTTCCACAAACCCTAACCCTAACCCTGTAACCTTTCCACAAACCCTAACTCTAACCCTGACCCTTATCCTTAACCCTAACACTTATCCTACCCCTAATCATAACCACTAACCCTCACCCTAACCTCTAATACCTAACTCTCCCCTAACCCTAAACCCTTACCATAACCCTTAACCCTCACCCTAATTTCTAAAACCCAACCAAAAACCCTTATCCCTAACCCTAACCCTAACATTAACCCTAACCTAAACACCTAACCAGAACCCTACCCCTAAACACTTACCCTAACCCTAAGCCTAAACCATCACCCTAAATCCTTAATCCTAATCTTAAACACGTAACCTAATGGTAACCTTAACTCTAACCCTTAATGTAACTATAAGCCTAACCCTAACCCTAAACTCTAGTCTAATCATCGGCCTAAACTAACTCCAACACCCTAACCCTAACTGTTACCGTTACCCTAACCCCATAACTCTAACCTTAATTCCAACCTAACCTTAAACCCTAACCCTAACCTTAACGCAACCCTAACCCTAACCCTTATCCTCACTATAAGCCTAACAATAAACTCTAGTCTAATTATAGGCCTAACCAAAAACCTAACACTAATCTAATTTCTTACTTTAAGCCTATTCTTAACCATAAAACTACAAGTAATCCTACACTTAAACCCCTTACCCCACTTTTCATCCTATCTGGGAACTAACCCACCTATACTTACTCTAAACCCTAATACTAAACTTAACCCTAATCTTAACCTCATCCTATTCCTCTCACTAACTCTACCTCCACCTCTTAACATAAACTTGAATCATTACCATACTCCTAACCCTAACTCTAACCCTGACCCTATATTTAATCCGTGATCTAAATTTAGCCCTAACGATAACACTAACTGTAACCCTAACCCTACCCCATAACCCTAATCGTAAACCCTAACCCAAAGCTAACCCTAATCATAACCTTAACCTTAAAACTAACCCTAACTCTGACCCCTAAACATTAACAATACCGCTAACCTTAACCCTAACCCTAAACCCTAACCAAAATCATAACCCTAACACTAAACCTTACCCTAACCCTAACCCTACTCCCTAACGGTAAACCTATAACCCAAACCTAACCCTAACCGTAACCTTAACCTTAAAACTAACACTTACTCTAACCCCCCAACATTAACAATACCACTAACTTTAACCCTAACCCTAAACCCTAACCCAAATCATAACTATAACCCTAACCCTTACCCTAACCCCAACCCGAAAAGTAACCCTAACCCTAAACCCTAAACCTGTAACCTTTCCACAAACCCTAACCCTAACCCTGACCCTTAACCCTAACCCTAACACTTACCCTAACCCCAATCATAACCACTAACCCTTACTCTAACCTCTAATATCTAACACTACCCTAACCCTAAACCCTCAACCTAATTTCTAAACACTAGCCGAAAACCCTTAACCCTAACCCGAACCTTAACATTAACCCTAACCCAAACACCTAACCAGAACCCTAGCACTAAACACTTACCCTAAAATTACCACTAAACCATCACGCTAAACCCTTAATCCTAATCTTAAACTCTTAACCTAACCCTAAACCTAACGTACCCTTAACTCTAACCCTTAATCTAACTATAAGCCTAACCCTAACCCTAAACTCTAGTCTAATCATCGGCCTAAACTAACTCCAACACCCTAACCCTAATTGTTACCCTTACTCTAACCCCCTAACTCTAACCTTAATTCCAACCCCCTAATCCAAACCTAACCCTACACACTAACACTAACCCTAACGCAACCCTAACCCTAACCCTCATCCTCACTATCAGCCTAACCCTAAACTCTAGTCTAATTATAGGCCTTAACTTCAGCCTAAAAAAAACCCTAAACTAATCTTAAATCTAACCCTAACTCTAACCCCTCAACATTAACAATACCACTAACTTTAACCCTAACCCTAAACCCTAACCCAAATCATAACCTTAACCCTAACCCAAACCCTTCATCTAACCCTAACCCTAACACTTATCCTAACCCTAATCATAACCACTAACACTTACCCTAACCTCTAGTACCTAACCCCACCCTAACTCTAAACCCTTACCCTAACACTAAACCCTCACCCTAATTTCTAAACCCTCACCCTAATTTCTAAACCCTAACCAAAAACCCTTAACACTAACCCTAACCCTAACATTAACCCTAACTCAAACACCTAACCATAACCCTAGCCCTAAACACTTACCCTAACCCTAACCCTAAACCATCACCCTAAACCCTTAACCCTAATCTTAAACTCTTAACCTAACCCTAACCCTAACGTAACACTAACTCTAACCCTTAATCTGACTATAAGCCTAACCCTAACCTTTAACTCTAGTCTAATCATCGGCCTAAATTAACTCCAACACTCTAACCCCTAACTGTTACTCTCACCCTACCACCTAACTCTAACCTTAATTCCAACCCCTAACCAAAACCTAACCCTAAACCCTAACCCTAACCCTAATGCAAACCTAACCCCTAACCCTCATCCTCACTATAAGCCTAACCCTAAACTCTAGTCTTATTATAGGCCTTATTCAGCCTATCCAAAACCCTAACACTAACCTGATTTCTCATTTTCACCCTATCCTTAACCATAAAACTACAAGTAATCCTACACTTAAACCCCATACCCACTTTTAACCCTAACCCCGGAACTAACCCACCTACACCTAACTTAAACCCTAATACTAAACTTAACCCTAAGCCTTAACCTTATCCTATTCCTGTCACTAACTCTACCTCCACCTCTAAACATAAACTTGAATCATTACCATAGTTCTAACCCTAACTCTAACCCTGACCCTATATTTAATTCTTTAACCCTAACGATAACACTAACCGTAAACCTAACCCTACTCGCTAACCCTAACCCTAAACATAACCTTAACCTTAAAACTAACCCTAACTCTAACCTCTAAACATTAACAATACCACTAACTTTAACCCTAACCTTAACCCTAACCCAAATCATAAGCTTAACCCTAACCCTAACCTTTAACCTAACCCTAACCCTAAAAATAACCCTAACCCTAAACCCTAAACCTCAACACTACCGCTAACCCTAACCCTAACCCTGTAACCTTTCCACAAACCCTAACCCTAACCCTGACCCTTAACCTTAACCCTAACATTTATCCTACCCCTAATCATAACCACTAACCCTTACCCTAACCTCTAATACCTAACCCTCCCCTAACCCTAAACCCTTACCATAACCCTAAACCCTCACCCTAAACCTAATCCTATTCCTTTCCCTAACTACATCTAAACATAAACATATACCATTATCTTAATTCTAACCGTAATTCTAACTCACACCCTAAATTTATTCCTAAATCTAAATATAACCCAAACCCTAACACTAACCCTAAACGTAAATTTAATTCTACATCTAACCCTAACCCTAAACCTAAACCGTAACCCTAACATTGACCTTAACATTAACACTATAATTCTATGCCTAGACCAAAACCTTAACCCCAAACCTAATTTTACCCCTAAACTCTAACCGCATCCCTAATCCTAATCATGATCCTGTCCCCTCCCCTAACCCTATCCCTAACCCTTAATCCTAACACTAATCCTAAATCTACACTCTCCCTAACCCTATCCCTACCCCAATCCAACCCTAAACCTAACCCTATCCTTCTCTAACAAATTCTACCTTTAACCATAAATTTAAACCATTACTAACCCTAAGCCCTTAACCCTAATCCTAACCCTAACCCTAACCCTAATCCTCACACTAACCCTACCCCTAACCCTAACCCTAAACCCTAACCCAAATCCTAACCTTAACGCTAACCCTAATGTATACCCTAAACCTAAAACTAACCCTAACCCTAAACCCTAAACCCTAAACCTCAACACTACCGCTAACCCTAAACCCTAAACCTCAACACTACCGCTAACCCTAACCCTAACCCTGTAACCCTACCACAAACCCTAACCCTAATCCTAACCCTAACACTAACCCTAACACTTATCCTAACCCTAAATCTAACCCTAATCATAACCACTAACCCTAACCTCTAATACCTAACCCTACCCTAACCCTAACCAAAAACCCTTAACCCTAACCCTAACATTAACCCTAACCCAAACACCTAACCCTAAACACTTACCTAACCCTAACCCTAAACCATCCCCCTAAATCCTTAATCCTAATCTTAAACTCTTAACCTAACCCTAACCCTAACGTAACCCTAACTCTAACTCTTAATCTAACTCTAAATATAAGCCTAACCCTAACCCTGAACTCTACTCTAATCATAGGCCTAAACTAACTCCAACACCCTAACCCTAACTGTTACCCTTACCCTGACCCCCTAACTCTAACCCTAACTCCAACCCCCTAACCCAAACCTAACCCTAAACCCTAACCCTAACCCTTACCATAGACATTAATTCCTTAGTTCGTAACCCTAACACTCAATGCAAAACCCTAACTCTAACCCTTAACCTAACTATATGCCTCACCCTAATCCTAATCTCACCCTAGTCTAATTATAGGTTTAAACTTTAGCATAACCAAAACCCGAACTCTTTCCTGATCTCTAACCCTTTCCTTAACCCTAACACTACATGTAATCCTACACTTAAACTCCTTACCCCACATTTCACCCTAACCCTAGGAATAAGCCGTAGCCTAATCTCAACCCTACTCCTAACCCAAACTCTAATCCTAAACTTAACCCTAACCCTATATCTAATCCTATTCCTTTCCCTAACTCTACCTCTAAACATATTAACCATTACCTTAATTCTAACCCTGACCCTAAATTTAATCCTAGATCTAAACTAATCCCTAACCCTAACCCTAACCCTAACCATACCCCTAACCCTAAACCCTCACCCTAACCCCTAAACCTTAACACTAATACCAACCCTAACCTTAACCCTAACCCTAACACTTATCCTAACCCTTACCCTAACCATAAACCTCAACCCTCAACCTAATACCTAAACCCTAACCCTAATGCAACCTTAACCCTAACTCTAACCGTAACTCTAACCCTAAACCGTATCCCTAACATTACCCCTTACCGTAAACCCTAAACCCTAACCCTTAACCCTAAACCCTAACCCTGACCCTAAATCCTAACCCCAAACCCTATCCCTAACCCTTACCCTAACCCAAACCCTAACACTAAATGCAAAACCATAATCCTAACCTAATCTCTAAGCCTGACCCTAACCCTAAAATGTAGTCTAATCATAGGCCCAAACTTCAGCACACTTAAACCCCTTACCCCACTTTTAACCCTAACCCCGGGGACTAACCCTAAGCCGAACTCTCACCTTAACTCTACACCTAACCTAAACCCTAATGTTAAACTTAACCCTAAGCAACCTTATTCTATTCCTGTCCCTAACTCTACCTCTATCTCTAAACATAAACTTGAATCATTACCATAATTCTAACCCTAACTCTAACCCTGACCCTACATTTAATCCTTCATCTAAATCTAACCGTAACGATAACATTAACCCTAATCCCTAACCCTAACCGTAAACCCTAAATCCTAACCCAAACCCTAACCCTAATCCCTAACCCTAACCGTAAACCCTAACCCTAATCCCTAACACTAACTGTAAACCCTAACCCTAACCCTAAACCTTAAAACCCCTAAACCTTAACACTACCGCTAACCCTAACCTTAACCCTACCACTAACCCTAACCCTTAACCGTTATCCTAACACTTATCCTAACCCTAAACCCGTACCCTAACTCTAACCTAACCCCTCATCCTAATTTGAAAACACTAACCGATACTCTAAACCGTAGCCCTAACCCTAATCCTTACGGTAAACCCTAACCCCTAATCCTAATCCTAATCCTAACCCTAACCCTTAACCGTTACCCTAACCCTAAACCCTAATCACTAAATGCAAAACCCTAATCCTAACCCTTAACCTAAGCCTGACCCTAACTCTAAACTGTAGTCTAATGGTGGGCAGAAAATTCTCCCTAGCCAAAACTCTAACCCTATCCTTAATCCTACCCCTACATGTAATCCTACATTTAAACCCTTTACCCCAATTTTAACCTTAACCGTATGACTAATCCTAAGATAAACACTTACCTTAACCCTACGCCTAACCCAAATCCTACTCCTAATCATAAACTTAACCCTTCGCCTAAACCTAATCCTATTCCTTTCTCTAACTACATCTAAACATAAACATATACTATTATCTTAATTCTAACCGTAATTCTAACTCACACCCAAAATTTAATCCTAGATCTAAATATAACCCGAACCCTAACACTAACCCTAAACGTAAATTTAATTCTACATCTAACCCTAACCCTAACCCTAAACCTTAACCCTAACATTAACCTTAACATTTACACTATAATTCTATGCCTAGACCAAAACTTAACCCCAAACCTAATTTTACCCCTAAACTCTAACCTAATCCTACCCTAATCCTAATCGTAATCCTGTCCCCTCCCCTAACCCTATCCCTAACCCTTATTCCTAACACTAATCCTAAAACTACACTCTCCCTAACCCTCTCCCTACCCCTATCCAACCCTAAACCTTCCCTAACAAATTCTACCTTTAACCATAAATTTAAACCATTACTAACCCTAAGCCCTTAACCCTATCCCTATTCCTAGCCCCAACCCTAACCCTAAACCCTAACCCAAATCCTAACCTTAACCCTAACCCTAACCCTAACCCTTGCCCTTACCCTAAGCCAGAGATGCCAATCCAGAAATTTAAAAATGTGTATTCAGGACCTCAAAAATGTGTATTCTGGACAAAAAAGTGTTTATTTTGAGACATTTCTTTAGACGCCTGATTCAACTTCTGCGCATGAAATTGGCAGATTTAGGTCGGCAATCAAGTTGACCAGTTTGATTTCAGCACTGAGGGTTTGTTCTCTGAGAGTTTCTACTTTCTTTGCTGCCTCAGACTATGCCCCGAAAAAGTCTGTAAGAGGTACTGACTTAGAGGTCTGCAGTTCCAATTCTCGATGTTTTGCACCTCTGTGTGCCTTTTGATGTCATACTCGCCAGAGCTAGCGATGAAAAAGTCCCTGCTAAATGTTCTCCCTGTTTGCTTAGTACAATAAATTTCTATGTCACGGTATACCGCGGTAGAAAGCTCTGCAGGGTTGGTGCAGACTTCTGCTTTTTCTGCAGTAACCCTTCCATTGTGTGCACACTACTGGTTTCCGATGAGTGCCTAGTCTAGATGGCGGGATCGCTGAAGGCCAAAACATGTGCAGGTTACAGGCCTGTAACCGTACTTTCACTATTGGGTCCTCCACTTTCACTATTGGGTCCTACTACTTACGGGTTATATTTCATCTCCCCTTTCCCTCTTTTGGCATGCCCTACTTCCAGTAATAAGGGCTCCAGGGGGCAAATTTTAATATCATGGGAAACTGTGTCCATTTTACTTTATTTTGCCACGCATTCTTCCTGGGCTGGAACTGCCAGGCCAAGGGTGTGCTCAGGTGGAAGAGTGGAGTTTGGCGTTGACCAGTGAAACATGTAGGCTCTGTTTATAAATAGCAACAAATTTCAATGGGCTAGCTAGGGTTGGGTCAGTCTTAAAATTTGGGCCACATAACGAGCTTCAGCTCAAAATGTTAATACAGCCCATAAAGGACAAGGGTCCAATCCCATTACAGGTCTGTAACCTGCAATGAAGTGATCCTCAATCGAGGGCAGTAATACCATAACGATCTTAGACATTAACAATTATTGTATCGGATACGGACCGCTCCTTGGTTGACCTAAGCAAACGTTGATCTAATGTTAGGACGGTATCGTCGGTATCTTATTAACAGCTTGGAGTATCGCCCGTTACGAAAAAGATGAAAACACTTCCGCTCAAAAATAAAAATTTCGCTCCCGGAACGAGTATGCGAACCAAAATCCGATTTTTCACTATTATTCGCGGGTTTTGCCCAGTATTGCGTATCTGCGTATTCGAGGTTGAAAATGCGTATAAAATGCGTGTTTTGCGTACTGGTTGGCATCTCTGCCCTAACCCTAAAACTAACCCTAACCCTAACCCTAAACCCTAAACCTCAACACTACCGCTAAATCTAACCCTAACCCCGTAACCTTACCACAAACCCTAACCCTAACCCTGACCCTTAACCCTAACCCTCTTATCCTAAATCTAACCCTAATCCATAACCACTAACCCTTACCCTAACCTCTAATACCTAACCCTACCCCAACCCTAACCCTAACCTTATACTCTCACTCTAATTTCTAAACCCTAACCGCTTAACCGAAACCCTAATCCTAACTTTAACCCTAACCCAATAACCTAACCCTAACCCTAGCCCTAAACCATCACCCTAAACCCTTAATCCTAACCTTAAACTCTTAACCTAACCCTAACTCTAACGTAACCTTAACTCTCCCTTAAGCTAACTATAAGCCTAACCCTAAACGTCTAATCATCGGCCTAAACTAACTCCAACACCCTAATCCTAACTGTTACCCTTACCCTAACCCCCTAACTCTAATTCCAACCCCCTAACCCAAACCTAACCCTAAACCCTAACCCTCACCCTAACGCAACCCTAACCCTAACCATCATCACTATAAGCCCAACCCTATAGTCTTATAGGCCTTAAATTCAGCCTAACCAAAACCCTAATACTAACCTGATTTCTCACTTTAACCCAATCCTTAACCATAAAACTACAAGCAATCCTACACTTAAACCCCTTAACCCCACTTTTTACCCTAATCTCGGAACTAACCCACCTACACCTAATCTAAACCCTAATACTAAACTTAACCCTAAACCTTAACCTTATCCTATTCCTGTCACTAACTCTACCTCCATCTCTTAACATAAACTTGAATCATTACCATAATTCTAACCCTGACCCTATATATTTAATCCTTGATCTAAATCTAACCCTAACGATAACACTAACCCTAACCCTAACCCTACTCCCTAACCCTCACCGTAACCTTAACCTTAAACCTAACCCTAACTCTAACCCATAAACGTTAACAATACCGCTAACCTTAACCCTAACCCTAAACCTAACCCAAATCCTAACCTTAACCCTAACCCTAAAACTAACCCCAACCCTAAACCCTAAACCTCAACACTACCGCTAACCCTAACCCTAACCCCGTAAACCTTACCACAAACCCTAACCCTAACCCTGACCCTTAACCCTAACCCTCTTATCCTAACCCTAAATCTAACCCTAATCATAACCACTAACCCTTACCCTAACCTCTACTACTTAACTCTACCCTAACCCTAAGCCCTTACCCTAACCCTAACCAAAAACTCACTCTAATTTCTAAACCCTAACCGAAAACATTTAACCGAAACCCTAACCCAAAGCTAACCCTAACCCTAACCGTAACCTTAACCTTAAAACTAACCCTAACTAAACGTTAACAATACCGCTAACCTTAACCCTAACCCTAAACCCTAACCCAAATCCTAACCTTAACCCTAACCCTAACCCTGAAAGTACCCTTACCCTAAACCCTAAGCCTTAACACTACCGCTAACCCTAACCCTAACCCGTAACCTTACCACAAACCCTAACCCTACCCCTAACACTTATTCTAACCCTAAATCTAACCCTGTTGCGCTGAAATGCTGTGAAAAACTTGTATTACGTCATCTGATGTCAGATAGAGATCCATATGGATCCGCATCAGTTTGCCTATAGGCACCAAGAAGTACAGAAGATGCTATACTTCTGTTTTTAGAGAATATTTACAAACATCTAGATACACCTAGAAATTATGCACGGGTACTTTTCGTTGATTTTTCCTCAGCTTTTAACCCTCTACAGCCTCACCTTATGATGAACGTTAAAAGGGTTAAACGTCACAAGCTTCAAAACTGGATTCTTGAGTTTTTAACATCACGTCCACAGTATGTAAAACTGAACCAGATAACATCTTCATTAATAACTGTAAACACAGGTGCGCCCCAAGGCTGCGTACTCTCACCTATTTTGTACACCACCTATACCAATAACTGTCGCAGCTGTTTTAAGAACATCTCTTTGATTGTTCGCAGATGACACAACTATTGTTGGTCACCTTTCAGGAAATGAGGAAAACTATATTAATCAAATTGATACATTCACTAAGTGGTGTGATGATACTTTTTGCTACTAAATGTAAGCAAAACCAAGGAATTGTTGATAGACTTTCGGATAAAGAGGACTCCCCTAACCCCTCAAGATCAATGATCAAGAAGTGGAAGTGGTTTCGAGCTATAAATACTTAGGCATAACCATTGATAACAGACTATCATGGCACAATCACACGCACGAAATTTACAAGAAAGCAAATCAACGTCTCTATTTCATTCGCAAGCTCAAATCTTTCAACGTGCAAAACGACCTTATTCGCCTTTTCTATGGGTCAACACTCCAGAGTATTATTACTTTTAGTCTAACTTGCTGGGGTGGTAACATCACACAAAATGATAAGATCAAACTGAATCGTATTATTAAAAAAGTGGAAAAAATAATTGGAGACAACTTACCATCGGTGGAGCAACTTTATGTCACAGCAAAAAAAGTAACAAAAATCCTCTCAGAAAATGAACATCCTCTATTTCACAAATATAAAACATCCATTAGAAGTGGAAGACTACTGTCACATTCCTCAAAAACAGAGAGGTACCGAAACTCATTCGTTCCACACTCAGTGCGAATAATCCGGGACTCCTCTTTTCCGTAGGTTAGGGCCATTAGAGTGTTTCTAAAGTGCACAGTGAACTGCAGTGTGTAAGTTGTGTGAGCAGTGAAGGGTGAAGACGAGAGCGTGACAGAGTGAGTGACTGGGGCGGCGCATGTATCATGTAATATGTGTGAGAGTGTGTGAGTCTGTGTCTGTTAATGTATGTATAATTGTATGCATCACTGTAACAAAGAAAAATTTCCCCACGGGGATAAATAAAGTATCTTATCTTATCTATCTTATCTTATCTAATCATAACCACTAACCCTAATCTCTAATACCTAACCCAACCCTAACCCTAAACCCCCACCCTAATTTCTAAACCCTAACCGAAAACCCTTAACCCTAACCCTAACATTAACCCTAACCCAACCATAACCCTAGCCCTAAACACTTACCCTAACCCTAACCCTAAACCATCACCCTAAATCCTTAATCCTAATCTTAAACTCTTAACCTAACCCTCCCTAACCCTAACGTAACCCTAACTCTAACTATAAGCCTAACCCTAACCCTGAATAGTCTAATGATAGGACTAAACTAACTCCAACACCCTAACCCTAACTGTTACCCTTACCCTAACCCCCTAACCCCCTAACCCTAACTCCAACCCCCTAACCCAAACCTAACCCTAAACCCTAACCCTAACCTTTACCTTTAATTCCTAAGTTCGTAACCCTAAATGCAAAACCCTAACTCTAACCCTTAACCTAACTATTATAAGCCTCGCCCTAACCCTAATCTCACCCTAGTCTAATTATAGGCCTTACCTTCAGCCTAACCAAAACCCGAACCTGATCTCTGTCTAACCCTTTCCTTAACCCTACACTACATGTAATCTTACACTTAAACCCCTTACCCCACATTTCACTCTAACCCTAGGAATAACCCGTAGCTTAATTCTACCCTTAACCCTACTCCTAACCCAAACTCTAATCCTAAACTTAATCCTAAGCCTATATATATATGCTATTCCTCTCCCTACCTTAATTCTAACCCCAACCCTGACCCTAAATTTACTCCTACATCTAAACTAATCCCTAACCCTAACCATACCCCTAACCCTAAACCCTCACCCTAACCCTAAACCCTAAACCTGAACACTAATACCAATTCTAACCTAACCCTAACACTTATCCTAACCCTTACCCTAACCATAAATCTCAACCCTCAACCTACCTAAACCCTAATCCTAAACCCTAAACTCTAACCCTAATGCAACCTTAATCCTAACCCTAACTCTAACCCTAACCCTAAACCGTATCCCTAATCTTACCCCTTACCGTAAACCCTAATCCTTAACCCTAAACCCTAACCCTTAACCCTTAACGCTAAATCCTAACCCTAACCCTAAATCCAAACCCCAAACCCTATCCCTAACCCTATCCCTAACCCTAACCCCAACCCTAAATGCAAAACCATAATCCTAACCTAACTGTAACATTTGTGATGCTTGTTTGTTTGTTTAGGCTAGTGCCTCTCCCCCCCCCCCCCNCCCCTCTGCTATACGGTCCTAGACCGCGGCTCCGGCCCTTCATAATTCGAGAATGTTGCAGTTAGTAGCGGCTGACCTTGTTGGGATCGTTTTTTTTCTTTCTCCTTTTTTTTCTCTCTTTTAACTAAGGCGGCAGTGCGTCCCGCCCGCTAATAATAGTGACTGTCTAGTGTCAAGGTCAGTTCGACCGTTTAGTGCGCAGTATTAGCCTTCCCGAAGGTTCGGGTGGGATGCTGTGAGTGAACGCAGTATTAGCCTTCCCGAGGGTTCGAGTAGGGCCGCGATCGGAATGTTTTGATTGTAATTAATCTAGAAGTTGCTGTTCCTACCTTCTAGACTTGCATTTGTTTGGGCGCATCATATGATGATGACCATTTATTCCAGACTTTCTACTGAAATTATTATAAAAGGCACGAGAGTGAGTAGAGAGAGTTGGCTGGTATGGTCTGTGCATTGAATTATTTGCTGGTGACACCTTGTTACTAATAAAGAAGTATTCTGTTTCCTACACAGCGGACTTGGTTTGTGAATTATAGTAGCAACGTCAATGGCGTTTCTAAAGACAAGCGATTGTATTCAGTGCCTCTTCACTACAGGCCAATACTGATTGACACTTGCTCGCTGCATCTGGGGGCTCGTCCAGGATAGGAACTAAAGTGTTTCATCGGATCTCTTCGGATCGGATAACTGGAGTATTTCGATAGGATCAAGAGTATTTCAACGGGACTGGAACAAGTGTTTCAAGTGTGCAGGGAAATCAGAGTACATTGTCTACAAGATGTCGGAATTAATTGCAAGGCTTGGACAAGACGCGGATGCTATCGGACACTGAGAGGAAGGAATACATCAAGGAACGGAGGAATAGAGAGAGAGAACTGGAACTAGAAAAGGAAAGGCTCCGGATGGAAGCGGAGGAGATAAAGCTCCGGATGGAAGCGGAAGAGAGAGATAAAGAACGTCAGCATGAAAAACTTCGGATTGAAAAAGAAGCGGCGGAAATGGGTCTTCACAAGAGCCTACGGTAACTAGTCAGGCGGCGTCTAAACGGCCGAAGTTACCTGCCTTCCAGGATCGTAAAGACGATTTGGACAGCTGGTTCCTGCGCTTCGAACGGTTTGCGGAGACGGCCAAATGGCCTAAGGAAGACCTCTCTCTCTGCCTTGCTGACCGGAAGAGCTTTGGACTGCTTCTGTCGTCTCTCTATGGATGACGCCTACGATAGTCAAAGAAGCCCTTCAAAAGAGGTACAACTTAACAGAAGTTATGTCATGTTCCGACAGTCCAGGCCCGAAGACAGAGAGACTGTTGGCATGTTCATCACAAGAATTAAAACGTACCTAAATCGGTGGGTGAAGCTATCAAAGACAGAAGAAACCTTCGACGGAGTAAGGGATCTCTTCATCAGGAAGCAGTTCATGGACGCATGCCCCTCCGATTTGGCTACCCACGTCAGAGAGAGGAAGCTGAAGACCCTAGACGACGTGATCAATACAGCTGAGGCATTCCTAGTGGCAAGGAACAGGCAGCTGAGGGACAGTACCAAGCAACAGAGCCAACCAGCAAGGGCGAGGCCTAATGGCAACACAGGGAATACTCCACAGGTGTGCCAATTTTGCCAGAGGCCGGGGCATAAGGCGGCGGATTGCTACAAGGAGGCAAGTGACAAGGGCAAGTGCGAGATGGTGCTACGCCTGCGGGAAGCCAGGCCATACAGCAAAAAGGTGCCCATCCCAGACGGACTTGGGACGAGGCAAGCCCAGCAAGGCTGGGGCGGCCGTAGTGATGACGGTGGAGAATGTGTCGTCAGTGCAGGACCTGGCGACGGCTGACACCAACATCAACGTGCAAGCGGTGCTGAGGGACGGGAAACTTCAGTTTGATGCCTGTTACGTGCGGAGGATGCAGTGACAGAAGATCCGTGCACGAACAAGCCACCCATGATAAGGCTTGATCGGGGATCAAGAAGTGGACGTGTTGCGAGACACTGGTTGCGAAGGCGTTGTGGTGCAGCGAAGGTTGGTGAGCGACGGACAGCTCACTGGACAGAAGAGGTTGATCGCAAGGATCGACAATAGTATCCTGGTGGCAGAAGAGGCCATCATTGAGGTGAGGACACTTCTTCACGGGCAGAGTGATAGCACTGTGCATCCCAGAGGCCATCTGTGATCTGGTGATTGGGAACGTCGATGGCGCGAGGGACCCTAACGACCCACACACTACGGTGATGGTGGCAGCAGTGACCACGAGGGCAAGAGAAGAAAAGAGGTCAACCCACATTGCTGAAGGTGCCGAAGGTAGAGCGGCACGCCGGAGTCGACAGGAAGGAATTAGTGCGACTCCAGGAGCAAGACGAAGCCTTGCAGAGGTTGGAGCAGAACACTACTCCAAAGATTAAGGGCAACAAGTCTGTGCACTTCAACAAGTGGCAAGGAATCCTCTACAGAGTCTTCGAAGACCTGAAGCGGGGGACGGTCATTAGACAAGTGGTTTTGCCTAAGAAGTGGGAGTACGTAAAGGGTGTTGCCCATTTCTATTGTGAGTGGACATCTCGGCGTCAAGAAGACCAAGGACAAGAGTTATTAGTAACTTCTACTGGCCTGGTGTTGACGGTGACGTCACGAGATACTGTCGCTTGTGTGATGTCTGCCAGAAGAGTCTACAAATGAGCAACTCCGAGGGTACCACTACAAAGTATGCCGGTTGTTGACGTCCCATTTAAACGAGTTGCTGTGGACATTGTGGGACCTATTGACCCCCCGAGCGAAGAAGGACACTGGTATCTGCTGGTGTACATTGACTACGCCACGTTATCCGGAAGCCATACCTTTAAAGCGGATAGATGCAGAGACAGTGGCAGAGGCGTTGTGAATATCTACAGCCGTTTGGGTGTTCCCGAGGAACCAAGGAACCCAGTTCATGTCGGATGTTATGAAGGAAGAACAGACTACTGGGTGTCAAAGTTACCAACCACGGTCTACCATCCCATGTGCAACGGACTGGTCGAGAGGTTCAACGGAACACTGAAGAAGACATTGCGGCGACTGTGTACAAAGCAACCCAGGCAGTGGCATCGTTATATTAACCCGCTGCTGTTTACTTACAGAGAGGTGCCGCAGGGGTCGACCAAGTTCTCCCCATTTGAATTATCTACGGAAGGAGTGTACGAGGACCCATGCACATCCTCGGGCAGCTGTGGACGAAGGGGGTAGAGCAGCCCGAGACGAAGACCAGCTACCAGTACGTGATGGAGTTACATGAGAGGCTAGAAGACACCCGGAAGCTGGCGACCGAAGAGCTCTCCAAGGCTCAAGCAGACAAAAGGCCTATTTTGACCGGAAGTCGAAAGGCAGGAAGTTCCGCCCAGGTGATGAAGTGTTGGTGTTTGCCCACGGACACCAACAAGCTCCTGGTTCAGTGGAAGGGGCCGTACAAGATTGTATCAATTGTCGGGATCAACGATTAAAGATGGGTGCGAAGGAGAAGACCCTGCATGCCAACTTACTCAAAAGGTATGTCCCGAGAGTGAGAGGTGAATCTGAACCAACGACGGATCGAGTAGCTGCTGCAGTAACAGCCGCGGAATCGACGGTGGAAGTAGGATCTCAGGTGGAAGGAGAGTGTGACGTGACCCCCTGTGGTGCGGGACCAGCCCATATCGACGCCAGTCCGCAAGATAATGATGGAAGCGCTGCGGAAGACAGTCCTTTCACGTCATGGTCAACGGAAATCTCGTGACACGGTCTGCTGGTGTGACTGTGGTCAAGGATGGCGCGTCAGAGGGCATCAGTGCTGAAGATCTCGCTGACCTAGGAAGTTGGGGTCAGAAGGAGAGCTATAAAGACCAACAGTACGGCACGCAGCTGACCCCGGAGCAACGCAAACAACTGGAAGAAGTTGTATGGGAATACCGGCATATGTTCACCGATCTTCCTGGATGCTGTCGACTCACTTGAGCACCGGGTCGACAACGTCGGATGTACCGGTTCGTCAACGCCCGCATCCGGTGCCATATGCCATGCGTGAATCGCTAAGGGAAGAACTGCGCACCATGGAAAAACTGGGCATTATTCGTTCGTCGGCATATGCTTCGCCAGTCGTCGTCGTCGTCGTCGTCAAGAAGAAAGCTGGTTCTAACCGTATCGGTATTCTATTGAAGTTGAACAAAATCACGGTTTTTGATCCTCATCCGACAGCCACCCCATCGGATGTTCCAGAACCTGGCCGAGGGAAAAGTGTTTTCCCGGATAGACCTCAGCAAGGGATACTGGCAGGTTCAAGTACGTTGGTAAGACGGCATTCGTGACCATGGGTGANTCGGTATTCTATTGAACAAAATCACGGTTTTTGATCCTCATCCGACAGCCACCCCATCGGATGTGTTCCAGAACCTGGCCGAGGGAAAAGTGTTTTCCCGGATAGACCTCAGCAAGGGATACTGGCAGGTTCAAGTACGTTGGTAAGACGGCATTCGTGACCATGGGTGAACACTACGTCCGGATGCCATTCGGGATGATGAAAGGAGCCACCTTGAACAGAGTTGTGAAGCCTCTGATTCAGGGCATGGACAGCATACGTGGACGATCTACTAGTATTCACGGAGACATTTGACGAACATGTGGAAGTCCTGAGGGAACTGCTCCGACGAATGGACCAGGCTGGACTCACTGCAAGACCATCGAAGTGCCTCTTTGGGACATTCGAGATAGATTTTATAGGACATTCCATTAGTAAAGGAACAGTTGGTCTTCTGGATGACAATATTTGCAAGATGAGATGCTCCCAGACCCAACACTAAGAAAGATGTAAAATCATTCTTGGAGCTAGCTGGATATTATCAGGAGTTTGTACCCAATTTTGCAGCCATCGCAGCGCCATTGTCGCTCAGAAAAGGTCGTCCTAATGTTGTTCAGTGGGGTGACTCAAAAAAAGGCATACACTTTGAAGAATAGCCTTGTGTCTAGACCTGTTTTGCGCTTACCTGATTTTTCTAAAGACAACTGGTCTGGGTGCTGCTTTTATGCAGAAGAATGGTGAAAAATTGTATCCAATACCCTGTGCTAGTCGCAAACTGTCGCCTTGTGAGATGAAATACTCAGTCTCCGAACGTGAGTAAGGTATTGTTTGGGCTGTGAAGAAGTTTGCATTGTATGGAAAGGAGTTTGTGCTACAAACTGACTCAAGTGAACACAGCCAAGTTTGACAGTCCAAAACTGTTATTCCTCCAGTCTTACCGATTCAGAATCCAGCACGTGAAAGGTAATGTCGATGCTGATATTCTGAGTCGTGTGGGTGACTAACTTGCTGCATGAGAGTCAGTTGGGTAATAATGACCATATACCGTTGTAGTTGTCATGGAACTATGTTGTATCACTGCGGTTTATTATTTTTTAGACTCTCGTAACATTTGTCCATGGTACATGTCTAAGGACCTCGAGTTGCTTGATCATGATGTGAAATGTATATGGTAATGTATAGATCATACGTGCTGCATGAGGAAGTGACCCTGCGCAGTGGTCTGTTGGTTATGCTCTCACTGTATGTGAATGTATGTCCCAGAAACTTTAACCCTAGTAGTGGCAGGACTTTTTTTCCTAAATGGCAAGGTATATTTTGCTCAAAATGATGGGTGGTTGTAAAAAATTCATAAAAAATTCAAATTTAGTTATAAATTGGACAGACAACTTGAAAAAACAATTTATGAAAGCATAGATTTTATTTTTTTGGGTCACGTCTTTGAAAAATAAAAATGGCCGCTGGTGACGCAAAAAATTTTCAGGAGGTGCACAGAAATCCAAGTATTTTTAGAGTATTTGCAGTTTGAACACTTGTGCACAAATCTATTATCTTTCCAAAAATGTATAATTTTCTGTATATCTTGACGTATATCAGTGGTCATTTCTTTGACCAACAGTATGGTTTATGACGTAACAAAAAAAAAACCGAAATCAACTGAAATGTCACAAAAATGTTGCTCCAGCGAAGAAAACAAGCTTACTCTCCAATGTAAGAACAACACGTCTAGTCCAAATAAAGGTCAAGAGACTAGGTGAAATAACTAAAAAAAATGGGACGGCGATATAGCCAATCTAATCGGCGTTGCCACTTGCTCACATGGTTTTATCGCCGATTGCCACTATTAGAGTTAAGCAATGTATTTTTTATTTCCATGGTTGTATATCCTACATTTGCATAATGTATATAATTTGAGTATTTTGCTGTTGGTTAATGTTTTGATATGAAAACTATTAGCTTAATAGTCATGTAGAGCGGGCACAGGTCTTGTGATATCTGCCCCACAAATGTTCCTTATTATTCTTAGTTGATCCTAGATATGCTCAACTTAAAAGGGAGGTTGTGTAACATTTGTGATGCTTGTTTGTTTGTTTGTTTGGGCTAGTGCCCCCCCCCTTCCTCTGCTATACGGTCCTGGACCGCGGCTCCGGCCCTTCATGATTCGAGAATGTTGCAGTTAGTAGCGGCTGACCTTGTTGGGATGTTGTTTTTTTTTTCTCCTTTTTTTTCTTTCCTTTAACTAAGGAAATAGTAGTAATAGTATTGAGACTGTCTAGTGAAGGTCAGTTCGACCGTATAGTGCTTTGAGTAAACGCAGCCTTCCCGAAGGTTCGGGGATGCTTTGAGTGAATGCAGTATTAGCCTTCCCGAGGGTTCGAGCAGGGCCGAGATCGGAATGTTTTGATTGTAATTAGTCTAGAAGTTGCTGTTCGTACCTTCTAGACGCGTTTGTTTGGGTGCATCATATGGATGACGTCATTTATTCCAGACTTTCTACTGAAATTATTATAAAAGGCACGAGTGTTGGCTGGTATAGACCGGTCTGTGCATTGTGAATTATTTGCTGGTGACACCTTGTTACTAATAAAGAAGTATTCTGTTTCCTACACAGCGGACGGTTTGAATTAAAGTAGCAACGTCAATGGCGTTTCTAAGGAGAAGCGATTGTATTCAGTGCCTCTTCACTACACGCCAATACTGATTGACACTTGCTTAACCTAAGCCTCACCCTAACACTAAAAAATTCAGCACACTTCAGCACTTTTACCTCACTTTTAACCCTAACCCCGGGCCTAACCCTAAGCCGCTCACCTTAACCCTAAGCCTTAACCTTATTCTATTCCTGTCACTAACTAAACATCAAGAATCATTACCATAACTCTAACCCTAACCCTGACCCTATATTTAATCCTTCATCTAACCCTAACGATATTAACCCTAATCCTAATCCCTAACCCTAACCGTAAACCCTAACCCTAACCGTAATCCCTAACCCTAAACCCTAACCTAAACCCTAACCCTAACCCTAATCCCTAACCGTTAACCCTAACCCTAATCCCTAATCCTAACCGTAAACCCTAACCCTAACCCTAAACCCAAACCCAAACCCTAACCCTGACTGATGACTATTATTGTCCCGGTACACGTCTAGTGAAGTTTTGTGCACAACATGCTGTCTTTGTATTGTATACCTCTCTATTCTATTATGGCGATGTGATGCAGAACCATAGCGCCTCGGATCACTGTTGATTGCTTAGCGAGACGAGAGACAACAAATGTAAATATAAGTCTCTTCGTCCATCCTCATGAAAGTGTTGTCATCGGGAAATGTTCTATCCTCCAAAATGTGTGAGAGCTCACCCCTCTTTAAAAACCAGTTTTCTGACCACATACCACGTTGTTTTCGTGTTCTTTTATTTTTTAATTGCTAGGCCAACAAGATCCCGAAGTCTCAGCCATCATGGCTTCATTTGGCGGGAATTATTTGTGTGCTTGTGTGATCCGGATGGCTTTCATTGTGATCGTTGCAAACGTGTTTGTTGTGGTGTCTAGATGACTGATGTTCTGTACCATTAACTGTCCCATGGACATGAAAAACACGTTTTTACTAACACCTTTAAAGCTCCTGTATTTCACAGCATCAAACTGCTCCAAATGCACTGTTTTAAATACAGTCAGTTTTTTTGAAAATACATGAGTATTTTAATGTGTGCAGGTACGATTCATTGCATTGCTGACCACATATCATGTCCTGAAAGTGAAGGCGCCATTTCTTTAACGTACCTACCTATACAGATATTTACCAGCTGTGCACATGACTGGTTTAAATGAATGATGAAAAGATTGGAGACCTTTTCACATGTTAATATTAGGTTGCTTGCCATTTGTCCTCCGCTGGGTCTTTGCACGGGAAGCATTTGATGTATCTTTAAAGGGCTGTTTTGCATTGAAACCCGTTGAAGACCGATGCTGACAAATTTCCATTGGCTGGAAATTTTACAAGAGTGTATTTATAACTATTTTAGTATGTATGAATGTGGATTGGAGTCTGCTGTCGTCTTCCCTCCCCTGGTTTTATGAAGTCATATACCTTTAAGAAATTGCAATAGATCCTTCCATGGTTCCGTTTCATTAGCTATTGAATTCTACTTTTTCCAAACCTTTTAATTCTTAGATAAATATCTTGTTTAGCATGTGTAGATATTAAGTTCACTTGTTCAGTTCAAAACTTCCCCACGGAGTAACACTATGCACCTATGACAGTGATGACAACGGATGCGACGTTAGGCGTAAAATCGACAAAATCTGATCAATTTTTCTTTTGCATTCCAGAAGAAAGCCACACCAGTAAGTTACGTCTGGCGGTAAGAAAAATGTAATTGTACTCAGTACAATTCATCATACGCCCACAGTGGATGACAGCCGCAAAAAAACTTCCTGAAATCATCGGTTGCTACAATGCCATGAAAGGAGAGGTGATGTTATGGACCAGATGACGGCTTCCGTGACCACTAGAAGAGCAACAAAACGTTGGCCAATTATTCTTCATGGTGAACATCGCTAGCATCGCTGCTGCGGTAATATTTCTTTGCAGAATGCCAGAAGATGCCACAGCTCACAAGGACAACAGACGAGGATTCCATCTAGCCCAAGAGCTAGTCGTCAGGCGTCGCAGCACCATTACCTTGCCGAGAGAACTGCTAATGTCCGTCACTGAACTGCTGTCCAGATGTGAGGCAACGACAGCTGAAAGCCAGCAACTTCTTCCAAGCACCAGCAGTGGAAGAAAAAGACCAGCCCCTCAAGAACCTGAGGAACCCAAGGGAGATGCGCGGAGTGCCCAAGGAAAAAAGATAAAAAAACAGCAATTTGGTGTGAAAAATGTGGAAAGTTTGTCTGCCCAGAACACACCACATATGTGCTTCAACTGTGTATCTCAGCATTCAGTTTATTCTGGAAGCAACCATTAATAGTGTAAGAGCCATGTGTTATCGTGGTTTATTGTCCCAATGTTAACATTGTAAACTGTACAGAGTAGTTTTCGGTCCTTCTCTTGTTTCATCTAAAGTAATGATGATGATGATTATCTTTTGAAGCAAATGATGATGTCTTATATTTTGAAGGGATAATTTACTGATGAAAATGTTAATAAAGGTGCCAATTGTTGGTAATATATTCTAATGGTTATGGTGATGATGATGCCGAAGACAATGAAATGATGGAGGTGATGATATGGGGTTTTAGCTATTGAATAAAGAAACCTGGATTCTGACACGATTGGATTCAACTCCCTCCATCCCACCATTAGATTTGCAATACTCTACTCCAAACCCACTGATCACAGATATTTGTCCCCAACTTCGAACCACCCCAGACACGTCATATTCAATTGTATATATATAGTGGATGTTTGCGGATCAGACGCATGTTCCAAAGATATATACAGTGGAACCTGCTTAAGCGGGACACGCGTGAGCGGGACGTCCGCTTAAGTGAGACGAATGCCTGGGGAACTGAATTTTTGCTATTTAAATTTATACGTGAGATTAGGCGAGACAATTCGGAGCCAGATTTCCGTAATAAACACGCTGTATTTGACAGGAATGCTGCAAATTGTCACTATCGTACTGTGTCTTAGTGCTACCTTTGCCCATCAGCTGAAAACCTGAGCTACAGAAGTGATTGATACTACCTCCCCATAACCTTCTGTCAGGCCGTTTCGGCGTATGCATGGACGAATCAGAGCGGACATCCTAGCCGCTGGTCAAGCATTAACGGATCAAGATTAAGTAAGCCCTGCCCCCTGTCAGCCACACCTTATCCTTTCTTCACCTTAGGCAGTGTTTACGAGCCTTACCTGCGCTATTGCACAACACTCAGCCAGAGTGTCGTTCACAAAGGCATGACCATCATTCGTGTTGCGTAATGGCTTTTTGACACACGCCGCTCGCGTTGCGCTCTGGCCAGGTGTGGAGCGAGAAGCGTGGCACGCTGGTGTTTACGATCATGTAAATTTAATCCCAAATTATTTTTGATCACTTGAATGGGGGACGGAGAATATCTCGACTTCAGAGATGGTAGACCTTTCATATTTCTCCAGTTTTGTCTTTCCCTCTGACATGTCCCGGTTTTTTTAATTTTCAAAGGAGAGTCGTGAGAAGAATTAGGTGCTTCTTTGAAGCCAACCAAACATCCCGTTCCCAGCAAAGAATGACTAATAATATGCTCTGCAAGTCTACTGAAAATGCAGTTAGACTGCAATAAGTATGTTTTAATGTACAGATACAATCTAAATCTGACTCCGTTGTACTAGCAACAAGTAATGAAATCCCTTAACAATGAAACACACGCTAAAATGGATAGTCCACCTAAGTGGGACGCCCGCTTAAGGGGGACCGTCGGGAACGGAGCCGTCCCGCTTAAGCGGGTTGCACTGTATATTCCAAAAACATTTACAGCATTTCTGTAGAAAGAAACAAAGGTTTTTCGGGTCCATCTTCCAACGAGTGTGTTAAGGACCGTGAATCTTCTTACACCCACAAAAAAAACAGAAGACAGCCGTATTGCCTTCCTGAACGTTCCACAGACAACTGCCCAAATTACAAATTCATGAACAATACCGTCCAATACTACACGCATCGGAGCGTTTATCTATTCTGCCGAATAAATCTAAAACCTAATAAACCCTGAGACACTCAGCCAACATTGACAACATTCCAGACCATGGAGCTATAAAGAACACTGGAGTGCGTATCGTGATTTTGGTCATGCGAGGAAGACAATAGACGCCATCTTGGCTAGAGATTACGTGCAGCGGCGAATGAAGGCGGAGAGAGGGATTTTCAATTTTGTTTTTCACCAGTACGTCGACAGACCTGCTGTGTTGTGAACTGCAACAACGGATGTCCCAAGGAAACTGTTTTTCCATAGGTATGAAGAATGCCGATTTTATTTGAATATTGCTGTGTCCATGCCCATTGATGGACGATTCTGAGGGAGTTGCTAGACAGGATTAGTGGATAGCTCGACACATTAGTCTAGACACTATAATCGATTTATAGAGAAAGCCTTTAGAGGACGTTTTCTTTTATGAGGGGGGACACATGATCCACAGAGAACGTAGAGTAAGTCTAGACTTGGACAAGGCTACGTCCATTTGATTTCTAGATAGAGCAGATCTCACTAGTCTAACCTAGAATTGATGGTAGGCTATTGATAGGCCTATTACTTGTCCCTTTACAAAGAACCTAGCACCACCACAGTACGATACTAAAACTGCTGTTTATTTATAACTATTTTACAGGAGGAAAAACCTGTTTTTCTCTAGCTGTGTTGCTTCAATTTCCTCGACGTATACATAATGATGAAACATAATGTTTAATTTCTAATAACATTTGTAATTATTCCAAAATGCGCCATACGAGTTCCTCATATTGAGGTACTGCTGTGATAGGACCTCGTATGGGACAAATTTGTCCCGTACGAGCTCTTATCACAACAAGAATTAGCCAAGCTTGTGGGCGGGCGCGTTGCGTACGTGGTTTTTCGTTCACTGTAGCCATTTGGCTATAAATGAACCGGAAAATATCGTTTAGCTTTTGGTTTTCTACATCATAATTTAATTTAACATTCACCACAGGGAAGTGCGAACCGGACTTGTGTAGGCTATTTCTTACTCATACCTGTTTGATTTGTGTCCTCTCTCTCTCTCTCTCTCTCTCTCTCTCTCTCTCTCTCTCTCTCTCTCTCTTTCTCTCTCTCTCTCTCTCTCGCACACACACATACGCCGAAATGTCAGTTTTATTTCACAGTTTATTAAATAAATAGTGAAAGATTCTAGATATAAAAGTGGATGCATACTAGATATAGATCTATGTAAATGCTTACACCCATGCATGCACACACACTTACGTGCACTTGCGAACACAGACTCGCCCACACACACACACGTATACACACTGACACACACACTGTAATGATATTGTCAAATCACTTTTTCACAAAGCTACTTTTTATTACGTAAATGATTAAACACATTAGATATAGATCTAAATTGCATGCATGCTTAATGCACACACTCACATGCGGGCGCATACAGACACTCACTCCCC
>JAWQUT010000028.1:3332444-3362842 GCA_033807755.1 Ellobium chinense
CCCCCATGTGCTTTCATAATTTAAAATGATAAATTGTCGTAAAAAGTCCAATTCCCTTTTGGTGTCAAATTTTTGGTTCTAAAAGCAATATCAATTATGATAGCCAAATTATGCTTTGTTCCTGGCATACTGTGGCTATCAAGACATCGTATGAACACCAGTTTGTAATTGCCAGTTGGCACTGTGGAATTTCAAACAGTCGTAAAGAGACCATGTTAAGGAGCCCCGATGTGATCAGGGGACCTCCATGCGGCCAAATAGGTCATGCGGCCAGGGGGATCTCCATGCGATCGGGACTTTCTTTGTATCTACTATTTTCAAAAATACATTTCAAAGGGCCCGAAAAGGAAGAAAATAGGAAACACAGGTCAGATATAGATTCTAGATTCATCAAAAGCGACACAACTATCAAATCATAATGATTGGATGTTGTTCTCAGCAAATAGATCTATTGACTGAACACTCAGGATAAATGCATCGGATCGAAACAGATTGAAAATATTTCTGTCCCCGTTCATTTCCGTTGATGCATCATTAGCTGGTTGTTCTCCTCTTTGCATTTCTCCAGCCGGCTGTTCATCTACATTTAGATCAACATTCAAATCTGTTTCCGATCCATTTAACACTGAATACAGGAGACTCCCCACTTCTGACAACAAGCCAGTTGGAGTAACTTGATACATATGTGACTCTTCTTCAGACAATAATTGTGGTATAATTTCCACTTCCTTGCTCTCTGGCATTCCGTCAGTTCCTGATGCCAATTTTTCCTTTTTTTTGCTTCGTGAACATTTTGTTCCACTTCTTCAAGCCCATCTTCGTTTCTTTCATACCAAGTTCTTCATAATCATCCTCATCGTCATAAACCACACTCCCCTCCACACGTGTCATCATGTCCAATTTTCTTTTGCCTTACGCTTTCTCTTATCAGCTTTTTGTCGTTTTGAGTCCTCCTTCAGCTCTTCGTTTGAGCTTGTTTGCTTCTTTCTCATCTTTTTTTCTTGCCATTTCTTTTTTCTTTTCCTCTCTGATCCTTTTTTCTTCCTCCTGCTTTCTTTCTTTTTCTTCCTTTTCCCACTGGATTTGTATTTTATTCTCCTCTTTTCGCAGCATTTCTTTTTTCTTTTCTTTTTTTTCCAGTCTTCCGATGAAACATTTTCCAATATAGGAAGGCATCTGGTCCATCTTTTTCTTCTTTCCAAAGGATCCTCATTCTGTTTTTCAAAAACTGAAAAAGCTGCTCAGAGGTTTGACAATTCTGTTCCTTTCCTTCCAAGTGTGCCTGGCCTGCACTCATTTGTTTACGGACTTCAGAATAGTAATTTTTCCATAAGGCAAAAAGAGGGTCTTCCGTCCAGGACGTCATATTCTTCTTCAAAACGTCTCAAATAGAGTCCGCAAGTGGCCTCTCCCACCTGCGCTGATCATCATGTTTTCTGAGAACATTTTGTTGTGAATTCGATGCCTGATCGCTGGTTGATGTTTGTGTCATTTCATTGTGGTCATTGAAGAAGTTTGGTCTGCAAATATTGATTCATTTTCATTTTTTTCACAAGTTTGCATATAATCACTGTTGTGTGGAAGATTGTGTATTGTCATTTTCACTGGTAGCATTTTCCTCAAGAGAAGCAGATGATTCTAATGGTGTTAGTCTTATTTTATCAATGGCATGGAACAACGGGAATAGTCCTGCCTTTCTCAAGACATTTTGCATCATTGTCACATTTCCTGTGCTTTCACCTTGAACAATCCTGCAAATGTTCGTTTTGTGACTACATCTGTAAGTGACTACATTTGAGTTTGGTCTGAAACTAGACGATGAAATTATTAACTAGACGATTTAGTATAGATCTATAAACTATGAATCCATTTCTAACTATCATTCCCTGAGTTGAATGGGCTTAGTTACATGGCCTGGTAACTGAATGGCATATAATTTTGATTTAGTTTTTCTGGCACCGATTTAGCTTCAGTGATGAAAAATAAAAGCCCACAGAATGAATAGATCAACATAACTATATCTATACATCATCAACGCAGCAAAACTTTAAAGTGGCCGCAAAAAGAACCCTTCTCATTTTTATGGAACCTCAAACGGCCAGCCCTGATCGCATATAATCCCTTCATGTAATGGGGATTTTGATGCGGCCACCCCTAAAACCGGCATGTTTTCGTAACAGATAGGCTGAATTTAACACGCCTAGATCAATTTAACCTGTTTGCAATGTATTGGAACCAATAAACACCAAGATTTTGACAAATTTCGCAAAATATGGACAATACTGTTTGGTAGGTAAATTTTCTTTTCCGAAAGCGATCTTTTTCACAGCAAAATTGATGGCATCCACTTTCAGCCGATTGCGGCCATTTTTGTTTTAATCACGTGAGAGAACACATGGTAGTGCTTGAACGTTTCGAGCTTTAAAACAGCAAGGAACCAGAAATTATGGTGATGAGATGAAAAGTGGCCGCAAGATCTGACCGGCCGCATGTAGTGCCTGTACTCTAACTGAAGCTCTTGCAGGTGCTTGAACTTGCAGGCCGGGATTTTTGGAGGCCATCTGTATAATCTTGTGGGTGATTCAATCAGGATGGCATCATGACGTCTTTTTTTGGCAAAATGTTAGCACACAGCTTGTATTGGATGTTTCTGTCTGAAGTGACAACGAATGTCAACTGGATACCCATTCAGCGACCAGGTCTGATACTCTTCCATGGGCCAGCTTTTGCAAAGTCCAGGAAAATGTCATGGTGGAGGTAAACCACTTCAAATGGCTTGTCATTTACCCTGGCCTTCTGGAAGATTTGATATAGTTGGTAGATATATGACCAGATTCCTTAGGGCGGTCTCGATGGCCTTGTGCACAGTTCACTTCCATAAACGTGTTTCCTTTCACTACACTTGTGTCCTATTGTCATGTTGTTGGTGGAATTTTTTGAATGGCTGAGTAGATGATGACTTTATTAAAGTCATGCTTGCTTTTCAGGTAATCCAGAACACGAGGCAAATTCGTTCGCCGTTAACCCGCCTTCGCATTCGTGCCAGACGTAGCATTTGACTTCTTTAGTGCCCAAATAAAAAAAAGTGGTGGTTACGCACAACGAGCTTTGTTTTGTAGTTGAGCGCGGAGGTCTTGTGGGAAAGTGACAGGAGCATTGGATCGCGCACACTTTTTCTGGGGTGCCTGCACCATTTTCTACTTGCTTTTTGTCATGATTCTTTTCCTCTTTCGCACGCTCAACCTCTTCTCTGTGAGCTTGCCAAACCATCGCTCACATTCTTAGCATCGTGGCCTAGGCGTAAATCACATTGATCTTTCCTTGGCTGTGTCCTGTGTCATATATCTGCCAACTATATCAAATCTTCCAGAAGGCCAGGGTAAATGACAAGCCATTTGAAGTGGTTTACCTCCACCATGACATTTTCCTGGACTTTGCAAAAGCTGGCCCATGGAAGATCATTGAATACTTCCAGGAAGACACTCCTGCAAAGAACATTGTGTCCATTCTCCCTGCAGCGGTTCACTTACTCTCTGTGCAAAGCTTTGCTGTTGAATATTGGCTCAATATAGATTTTGAAAGCTATCCAGAGAAATTTTCTGTAAGGAATCGCCTGTCCAAACCTCTGTTGTAGTAAGCAGACATTCTTTTCTGTCGTCGTTGAACGAAGTTTGAAGACACTTAGGTCAGATGGTTCAGGAGCTGATGTTGAATCAGCGATGATCAGTATCAGCGGGGTTTGGTTCAGAATGGATGGTGGCTTTGGTTTTAATAGCTGAAGCGAGGATTGATCAGAACCCACGAAGAATGGCTCAGGATCAGTAGTCGAAGCTTAAATGATGGGACAGCCACAGTAATGACTGGAAACGAAGGAGCTGGATGAAATGTTATATTAGATGGTGAATGTTGATCTAGATATGTTGGGATGTGCTCAGCATCTATATATTCGCCAAGCAGTGACAAAGATGCATCCGAATTCGTGGTCCGACTGTAATCATGGACATTTAATATCCTTCCTTACGGGATGCATCGAGAGATTTTTCAAACACCGACAAAGAAATCCAAATCCACGTGTTAGAATCCCAAATCTGTGATAATATGTCGACTGGATCAGTTTTGAGGTTGTTTGTGACCAGTGCCGACAATTCAGTCATATTAACAAAAGGCGACGGTAAAGCCGCAACATTAGGGTGAAAGGATTAAAACGGTAATCAAAAGGGAGTGACCAACGCCGACATTGCAAACAATAGGTCTTCCTACGAAAGGCGCCGACGGTCAGATGTGCCGTACGAGCCCAGAAGGTATGGTCAACACCGAGCGGTTGTGATAAAACCGCGTACGGGACAGTGCGCCGTACGAGGTCTTATCACAACAAGACGGTGGATGTACGTGTTTTTATTATTTTGTTTAAAACATACTTTTTTTTCATTTTTTTCACGAATCCTTTTATGAGGACAAGAGGAATGTTTTAAACAAAAATTAGCCAAAACCAAAATTTTGCGCCGTACGAGGTCCTATCACGACAGTAGCGACATTCTTTAATTTCCTACCACTGTATTTGTACTTGTAATCGCCACCACAAAACGGCTAGCCTAGCTAGAGAGATAGAGAGCGCTAGATAAGGGTAGGCCTACTAATACTATAGGCAGCCGCCCGCTCGTACTTTGCCCTAAGTCGTCCGCCATGATAGTTGCGCGCCGGCGGTGTACGCGAAAAGGGATGTACGCACTCGTGTTCTTTATAGCTCCATGGTCCAGACCAAAATCCGGTCAAGATTGTAAACCACCTTATTTTTCATCAATCTTCCGCCATCTTATCCAGCCTACCACCATCACGTGATATCATTCAACTGACAGACGTTCGAAATGGGACTGTGCTACTGACTCTGCTCTACTCACCTTCGTGTGAGCGAGGCAAGGACACACTCAGTGACAAAATGAGTACCGGTGAGCATAACACATAACAAACAATGAACAATGACTCGGGTCTTCAGAATAGTCAGTTGCCTGAGAACAACACATCTGTCACAGAGACAAATATTATCCCCAGCACCACCATGAGGATCAACTATCGCAAATGAAGAGGCACATCAAGAAAACGACAAGGAGAAGACATCAATAGTATAACATACCGTCACCGACAGAGACGCTAGCTCCAAATACATGACAGTGATAAATTTCGCTCATGTATTTTTTCGCCTGTCAGAAGACATCAAGGTCAAGCTGGTCAAGAAAACAAGAAAATTACATTGGATTGTTTTGATGGAAACAGCCTGATTTGTCAGACTGATGACATTGTCCTGGAATGTGATCTTATCAACCATAGAATCCATCGCTAGTTTGCCACAGCAGCAGCATACGAATTCATGAGACTGAAAGAGTCCCATATGACAATATGATGATGAGCCTCTAGCTGCCACCATACATAAGACTCGTAACAATAACGACATCTAATTATACCTGCTGGCTGACGAGACACCTACCAATCTTCGACTGCACATTCAACTGATCCCTTGCATATCAATTTTCTAAACCAATCTTTCTCTCTCTCTCTCTCTCCTCTCCAATCTCCCTCTCTTTTACCGACGATCATTATTTGCCTATGCCTACTGCCTTTTTTCTTTTTTTTTCTATTCTCTGTTTGCCTTTTTTTTCACTATATATATTGCACAATGTCATACTTATCCTATCCATCCCATCAATTCTACAGCAGCAAGGTGCATTGTTTATACAGCTCATGAAGAGTATTGCGAGTGACATGAGCTTTCACGTGAAGCTTAGCGATATAAAATTATGAGCCTTTCCTAAAACTTCGGCAGTGACAGGGGACAAGACACACATAAACAAAAAGAAAACAGCAAAAACAGTTTCATTAGTCTATTTCAGAAAATAATAGTCACAATCTTACTGATCTCATGACACTTCATATCAAAATAACGGGAATTCTCCTTAATTCCAGACAAATCCCACAAGCATTCAGGGCATAGACATAATGTAAACACACAGAAGAACATTGTACAAAAAACATTCAGTATGTGAGACCTACCCAAACACTTGTGAGATCAGCTTTAAAAATACATAGTTACAGCAAAACCATTCACATACTCAATACTGCAGCAAACTTTTTGGTCTATCAGTGCAAATATGCATTAAAATGAGTTTTTACATTTCTGTTCACAAGCCCCAAAATGTAAAGACACCGGGTTATCACTGGGGTATTACATGTACAGTCGGTGCGGAATAACTTTTTGACTGCAGTCAGACTGCAGCCCATCGTAAAAACTGTATTCTAATCAAAATGAAAGCACAAATAATTTCCCGCCAAATGAAGCCATGCTGGCTGAGAACACTTCGGGATCTTGATAACTAGTCTTTTGAAAAATAACAGAACACGAAAACACAGTCGTGTGTGTGGTTAAAAAAAAAAACTGCCCTTAAAGAGCAGTGAGCTTTCACACACATTTTGGAGGAGAGCATTTTCCCAGGACTCAACTTTCATGAGGATGGACGATAAACATATTCAGTAGAACGATAGATTTCGATGAACATAATTTTTGCACCACGTCGCCATAATAGAATAGAAAGGACAGAACGTGCACAAAACTTCGCTAGTATATCGAGACAATGTCAATGTCCTCAGTCAACACAAAAATAACACTAGGCCAAGGCCTACACTATGAAAAAAATGACACTTTTTTAAAACTTTTAAATAAAGTAATAAAACAAATTACTCGCGAGTCATTTTGTTAATTTTATGGTGATTCCGAATTTGATATTATTTTTACGCAAGGGTTTATCGCCGGCGGGGAAAACATCGTTGATTTTCTGGCTGTGACTGACGATTTCATTTATGTTTTTATAGACTTTGGCTAACTATCATAAGCTTCCAGAACGCAGATGCGGACATGCGGACATCGAGCAAGGGTACAAAGGTGGACATCGTGACAAAGACTGTCGTGAATTGCCATTATTTTCTCCAGTTGAACACCAGTCACATGCATAACAAAGAGAAGTGCGTGGCTGCTTATGCCACAGAAAAGGCACAAGAGACTGCGTCTGTAGAAACATGAAAATTACACAAAATGTGTGCCGGATATAACGTTTCACACAAACGAACATAACGTTTCGTAAATCATTCAGAACAGAGAAATACTTGTCGTGAGCGACCGAGATGGAGCCTAATGGGATGCCATCATTTCAAGGTATGCCGTATTTACTTCCATTTCAATAAACGGGTTTCGGTGACTGGGTAGTTTGAGTTTCGTGTTAACGTAATACCCATGACTTTGGAATATCTGCTGTGAGAGCTTCCATGAAATCTCAATTCACAAGAAAAAGAGTGAATTTGGGAACGCATATAACATATTTCCAAATGACAGGGGGAAAACATTGATTATTCCTGATTGCATCATGGAAGGAAATACCACGCGGCTCAAAAAGAGCTCCTGCTATAGAAAACGAAAGGTTGAGAAAGCTTTATGCACGGCATCTGCTTAAAGAAATGAATGTGGATGAGCCATGGCCATACCTTCCACCGGATGCAAACAGTGAAACCATAAAGGTCCCTGAAAGTGAAGTTTGTTTTCAGACAATCTGTATCAGCGAATTAACATGCTGCCTGGTTCCCTGAGTCAAGATATCGGTTATACCTGTGGAAAAATTAAACCTCCCAAGCATATCATCGGTGAAAGTCTCTGTCCACCACAGCAAATATTTCAGGAGAGACAAAAAACTGTTTTTAGGCTAAGTGTTTTTTACAAATATTCTAAAGAATAGTAGGGCATGTTTTTTCCCCCATAAAATCACTAAAACAAGCACAAAATGGACTTACGTTTAAGACTTTCATAAAAATTGTACTAAACGTGTCTAGACTAGTTCATGCCACCCATTCAAATAAACTGTTATGCTCTATTTTAATCTTGTTTGTATTATTTCGCAAAGTGAATAATACTTACTTTCTTGAAGGACTGGAGCCTAATGTTTGATTACATTACAGGCGATGTGGCGCAGTGGCTTGGACGTAACCCCAATGCCGTGTGTTCCAGCTGATGCTTTCGTTTTTTTTTCCTTGAGCAAGAAAATTTACATGTACTTCGTTTGCCTCACTGGACTAGGGTTTAAGTGAATGATCTTGAAAGAATCTAAGAGCTGATGCGCATGAAAATCGCTGTTCACTCTTTCCTCGGGGAATTGGTTTGTTCAGGACCGCCATTATAGAGCGCATAGGCCATTGCAAGTTTCACCCACTTTCATGCCCGCCCTGGAAAGAATTTTAAAATGCAGCTTAAAATAGGTGTGCCTTTCAGTCAGAACTGCACACATAAAGCAAACAAAACCTTTTTAATCAGATCAGACATTGTACTTTGTAGACATTGAATACATATTATTATATCATCTTAAATAATACATCCAACCCTCCAACCATCCACAAACACACAACAGTCTCTTATGATTCATTGTCATAAGGTTGACCAAAAGTAACACATGTCAGTGAACATGCGTCGAAGAGCCGGTCAGACTGCTGGCATATCGACGTGAAAATAGATGACCGAGATGACCGAGGAAATAATTTGAAGAAGTGAATACTTGTGAAATCTTGGAAAGAAAGAACTGGTCTTCACGATCAAAGAGAAAAATGAAAAGGGCCACAGCAGTTAGCATGGATATGCCACGTTGAGTATAGCACGAGATGGGGAGGGGGAGGAAAGGGGTTGAGAGAGAAAGAGAGAGAGAGAGAGAGAGAGAGAGAGAGGGGGGGAGGGACAGAGNAGAGAGAGAGGGGGGGGGAATAGAAGCAATAAGGCGCTAAGGAAAAAAAGCGAGAAAGCAGGTAGTACTCAGTGGATAAAAGTATCGACTTCTCTTACTGTCCCTAACAGCATTCTTAATAATTAGAAATAGTAAGCAGTAACGGTTGTGAAAAAGTCATAGGAAACCAAACATTTCACACTGAATATTTCTGAATACACACCATCTGTAAACTGTCTATAGGATCACTCATGCTTCAGTGAGTCATAAAAGGCCAATACTCAGATGGAATCACTGAAGCTCCTGAAGCTGTTTGCGGCTGAAAGTTTTCTACTGACAGTGCAGCTTTTTCGGGCTGGTAACCAGGGCAGTTGACTGCAAGCTCAGACCATGATTTTTCCACCATTTCTTAAGGCTCTGATATCAGTCACAGGACGAATACATTTCAAAGTGTCAAAATTCTTGAAAAAATTATGGTCGACATAATAGGGATGAGTTTTTTTTCTGGCCTCCTCAATGAGACAGACATATCACTGGGTAAGAAAAATCTTTCTATTCTTCAAGTGTCTTTTAATCACACTATGGGCACTGTCAGCCCATCTCAGTGTGGCCTTTTTCTAAAATTTTTGCACCACCTCCTTCCCATGCATTATAGCAAATTTTGACAAGGCACTCGATAAGTGCACCCATCCGAGTTAGAGGATGTATTTATCAAAAGAGAGCTCTTTACATGATGCAAACTCATTAGCTGATAACCTCCCTCCCCTTCATGCCAAACATAGCAATCAACATTATGTGTTTTCAAATCTAAAATTATGAACACAAAGTTTTGTACGGTAATACAATGCAGGGATGGCCATTCATTCTCACTCATCGCTGGCGGATCACGTGTGAAAGCTTGTGGGCTGCGCCTGAATATTTGCAAGTACCAGCCTGAACGTTCTTGAATAGGGATTCATTATGATGGTGATAAAAAGATCATCATTAATGAATTATAAATGATAATAAAAGTACTTGAAAACACTAAAACATACCACCTCACGGCACCACATTCTCTCTGACAGTCTCTTCCAACACGTAGAAAGCTCCAAAATGTTTAATACACATTTAATTGTTGTAATATCAGATAATTACCCGTAATATTCCAAGTCAGTTGCCATTGTTTTTCGCTAATAATAAAGAAAACACTAGACTATCACTTAAAATCAACAGACTATTGTTAAAACAGTAAATTCTTAAAAGTGTTTCAAAATAAGGTTGCTGGCCATTTGAAAAAAAAAAATTAAAGAAGACTGGTTTGCACTTTGTGTTTGGGCTTAGTCACTATGACTATTCAACACGTGAAGTAGGTTATTTATCTAAATGACAGTGCTACTTAGACAGTTTAATGAGCATGTGCCGCCACAGGGATACGAAGTGTAGGACAAATCACGTATCCCACCCAGTCGCAGTTTTCTCACACAGATAGTCTCAGCACGTCTCATGATACGGTGAAACATAGCTGTATTATTATCAAGGTTTTAAAAGTCTTAGGTGTGACGGCCAGAAATCCCCGACTCCAGAACAGTGCAGAGACTCTACCAATACTACCATAATACCATTTAGATCTAGCTGGGACAAAGACAAAGAAGAATAGAACTGAACTTGGTTGTATGAAAGTCCAAGAATCTGAGATGTGCTGTTGATTCTAAAAAAGCTTTCTCCCTTATTTAGCCTAAATCTGCCTAATGGACCATTGCAGGGAATAATCCTGGAATAGCACCGATTTCACGGTTAATCTATGACGATCTAGTCTAGATCTAAATGAACTGTATAACATAACCATAGCGGCACTGTCCCGGGAGACAGCCCACTGCAGAATCTAGAGTATGATTCTTATAATGAGATGCCAAACATACCGCAATCAGAAATCCTCAGCTTTGATGTAAAGGTTAGTCTTCATAACCTTTTTATGTAAGTGCAATTATCTATCTAGACATAGATCTAGATCTAAACTAAATGATCTTAGAGCAAACTTAACAAAGGTCCATTCATAAAAAAGAGAGTAGCTATACACTAAATCTCGTCTTACAACAAACCTTCAATGACACAATAGACAACACATTTTTAACATCGGATATCAGGATGGAGGCACAGCATCCGAATCAAAATTCTAACCTTGTTAGTCCAGTTGACCACGTAAAGACGCTTGCACTGTGCGTCGGGAAAGTTTTGAACTTGTAAGTCAGACAGATGCTCATAAAATTAATCATCCATCGAACTATTAGTTTCAAAGACATTACTCCAACATTTAAAAAAGAAAATACCTACCTTCTGGTGAAACTTGGGGCGATGGAATTTCAGTACAAAATTGATGCCAAAACGACGAGCTGGAGGTCACTTTAGAGTGAACAGGAAGTTTGTCCTGCAAGTTTAGATCATGCGACTGAAAATGATATTTCCATTGGTCAAATCTTCTATAGACAAGGTCGTGGACCCCCTGTAATTTCAAAAATCGCTGACCTACTTTCACCGACGATATTTTATTGTCTTATGGAATAAAGGCTCTCTGGAAATGTGGAAATGATAAAAATCCTCAACCAACTTGGCCATGCGATTTCTTATGACCAACGAAGAAAATGATACCGCATTGTGTCTTCAAAAGTTGGCGTCTTCTGGCAATGAAATCACGTGTCAACGGTATCGCCATTCAACCAAAAGTCCTCAGAAACCAGCCAAGCCAAGCAATACAAAAAGCAAAACAACGTTCAGTTTCACTTAAGGAGCCACAGATTCTATATATCAGGTGAACGGAAAGGTCCGAAATTACTGGCATCACCGCCAGTGACGATGGTCCGAGCGAAGTCTCTTTTGCCTTTGTCCTCGCACGTCTTGTGGATACAAGAAATCAGATTATACCTAGCTGGACGGTGGAAGTTCACAAAGGTTAGCTATCCACGATAAATGCTCGAGCAACTGAAATGGCCACGATCTTTGAGATTTTAAACAGATCTGAGCATATCAGGAAAGAGTTAGGGCTGCAAGAAAGCAATGGAAATTATCTGGAAACATAGCAAAAGATTTCAAGATGCAGGATTGCGAGATCTTTGTAAGTCGCGATTGCTTGCCGAAGGTTCTGTGACCAGCGTGCTGGAGGGGAAAATACTCTGCTAAAAGATTTCCAGGAGCAGTTTTAAAGGTTCTCACGACAATGTCCAGAAAAATTTCAAGCTCTCAGATCTGATGTCCGAAGTGTTTGGATTGAGTATCTCGTACATCTGGAGCAGAAGAATGGAGACCTGTCCAGGATCTGGATGTCTTATATCAGAATTGTGGGAGATATTCTACACAGTCGAGGGCATCTAGAGAAGGAAATTGGATCCTGCATCTCCATGCAATACGAGAAACGATTCCCTGGTGCTTCGCATATGACGTTAAATTATGCAAATTATTACGCGCAAATATCCAGACAGAACATCCTCACATCCTCGTTTTGAAGAATCCCAGTGAACCAGACCACGGATATGACTATCAACAAGATCGAGATCTGTGACGCGCTTTTATCTAACCGCAGAATACCGCTCAGCGTTTCTGAATGTAAAAAGTTCCGACTGTTTCCATCATTCAGAAACCACGAATTGACAGAGACGAGGCGGCTGTTGTATATGAATGTCCTTGAAAACTGGATAAACCCATTTGATGAACGTCAGAATCTCCTAATATCCACTGCAGCAGTTGCGCCAGATAGCTCATGCTCAGAAGAAAGGCAAACGAGGCATATCAAGAATTTAAACGAGACCGGCTTGAAACTGATCCATCACACCACAAATTTCACGATCCTATAAAGAAGCTAAATTTGAAAACTTTCTCAAATTTGAAGACTTCATAATATGAAGAGCGTTTTTCCAAAAGGCACCACTTGAAAATTTAGCTAAGTGTTTCACATCAAGGCATTCCTACTCTCTTTTCATCCTGTGATTTGGTGATGCTTCAAAACAGACCACATTAACCAAGCTGATAAAATATTGCCGTTTTTTCTAAAGGGGTTAAGTCCAAGCTCTCTGGCTTTCCAAAACGCGATTAGTCCTCGCGCATGCACCGTATCGGTCACTTCCTCGGACGTTAAAGGTTGGTATCAGTCGGTTGAAGGGGAGGAGGGGGCCGTGGGGGAAGATGGGCCAGCCTAGCCTTCTTTTTCTTGTCATAGAGACAGAGAGAGAAAGAGAAAGAGAGAGAGATATAGAAAGAGATGAATGGGAATCGTGAAAGAAAGCATGCATCCATAGGAATGCTTTACTGCGGCAATATTTTATCTTAATTCTATCATTAATCAGCTGTGATTTATAGAAAATACTTTCAGTCATTACGTGTATGGATGGGAAACAGGGAATAATTTTGCTCCGAGTGCTAGGTGCCTAGATCTGAAGGAATTTATGAGGGAGGAGGGGGTAGATTAAGCTTCCAAAACCTTATATGAAGTGGATAATACAGTCAAACACGGTCCTCGATTACAAGTAAGTCGAAATCACAGTCCCCACGCCCGTCCCTTTCCAAACAAATATTTCAGACGGATTTTAGCTCAATACTGATCTTTCAAAATTCGGCAAAACTCGAATGTCGAGTCCAAACGTTTTCTATACAGCAACAGACAAACTTACGCAATTATTACAATGTTTTCCGTATAAGCTTTACTATGCCTCCAATTTATATTCTGAAAATATCTATCACACTGACGAAGTGAAGCTACCATATTATACATTTTATCGTATAAGATAAAGAGATCTGGATCTAGATCTATGCCTGGCTGACAAGTGACAGCTCAATAATGCCACGCCCTAGGCAAAACTTCTCCCCTTTCTCCACCCCCACCGCCTCAAAACTCTCTCCCCAAACTTTTTCTAATCTAGAAGTAGACGTTTCGTAGAAGATCAGCTTTATGGGTACTTTGAAAAGTATAGTATCTACCTTTTCCTTTGATCAGCACAACGACAAATTTTAATGCTAGACCCTAATGTCGTTAGGAACCTCTCAAAGTTGGGATGCTTCAGGTGTGTGCTTTTGCTGGACGATCTGCCAGATGATTGATACATGAAGGACGTACGTCTCTTTCACCAGCAGCGTCCTTACTTGCAATAGCAGACAGGGACATGCGAGGACATACATGTGCCTCTCAGATTTAGAGGGACGAAATGGTTTTAAAATAGAGCTTTAAACCATCAGTTAAACTGGTGAGCCAATTAGGTGACACACAAAAAAAGTTCTTCCAATGTCGTCTAAAAAGCACATATTATTTCCTCAGATTCGAAACGGTGCTCCGATTCAGGGGAATGACTGAAAGGCCCTGGTAGAGGCAGGCATCAAAATTTTGTGGTGACAGCTGGAGCAGCTGGAGGAGGCTAAAGAAAGGCCTAGGTAGGTCTGGTAAGTGCAATGGCAAACAAAGGATCTTCATTTGTATTCATCAACAGCTTAGTCCACATCAGGCCGTTGGTTTTCATCTGCAAGACGATTTGCTCGCATGCCTTTTTTTCCCTTGGCCAAGTGCTCTACGCTTTCTCGGCATAGTTGATATATATCTACAGAGGAAAATGAAATGGAAAGAAAATATAGGTGAAAAATTAAATCTTGGAGTTAAATGACCCTTCCCACCTCTCNCCAGTATGGATAGAAAAAGAAAGTAGAAAAATGTTTGCAGCAATAATGTGGGCAGTTAAATATGTAGATGAATCACGTAAACAGATCTAATCTAATCTATTCTAATCTAGATTCTGATTAATCAGCGGATCAACAAAGGGCAGGAAAACATGCAGAAGAAGCAAAAAGAAATTGGTTAATATAGATGGCATGCGTGTCGTGTCGTGTTCGTCGGTCTAGCATATATATGCGCCAGTATGAAGCACCATTCTGTTTCTTCAGTGGTGCAATAGCACCACACTCACACGCACGCATACACCAAATCTGCATTTATTTTTCAATAATAGTTGGGCCAGGGGGTTAAGATCGCTCTGAGGGAGTACAACGTCATGGCTATCACTGAAGCCCCTTACCGTGGAGACCGCCAAGCTCCCTCACTTTTTCTTTCTCAGCGATATAATGGCTAGTGTCTTCAAAGCGTGGATCAGTGTTTGTTCCAGAACATTTCGTCGTTCCGACCGCAAAGTGGCACATCGTCAAATTTTTAGGTTTTATTGGACCAGGGTGCTCCTTTTCGTCATATTTTCATGTTCCTAAAAAATACGGGCGAAATCGCAATAGTAGTTATGCAATGGAGATCAATTTGCGGATGGGGCGGATCTCCAGATTCGCTCAGATTATCCCAATGGCCGGGTCCGAATGTGCAACAATAGTTCATTTTCTATTACCAACATGCCACTTCACATAGGTTCCTTATCTGATGTAGATCAAAATTTGAAGGGGCTTCAGGTTGTACCATGTCTGGTTATGATTTTATGATCAATTTTAATAAATTGCTATATAAAGCCTTGTAATGATTAGGACATAATAAATGCCTGCAAGATTAGTGGAATTTGAATTTGGAAATGTTGGTTCAGGAAGAAAACAATGCAGGCTGACTGAAAAACTCAGTGAGAATGTATTTGATTGTTTACAAAATCTTATTTTATTCACTATTTTTCAAGAAATTCAAAACAAAGCGAATCAAGTTTGCCGATGCATGTCCTGACATTTCTGATGCATTAAAACCTTGATTGCGATTAACTTTATAATAATTAGACTATTGGCATTTCGGTAAACGGATTTTTAAGAAAGGCTAAAAGAAAAAAAACGTACGTTGAAATGGACAGAAATGCTGAATATTATCATTTAAGAGATTGAATTAATTGGAGCATACTGAGGCAGGCTAGTTATGGTGGCGGTCAGATAGGCTGTCTTAACGAATGCCAAAAAGATGGAAAAGTGTTTTGTGAAATAATGATTGTAAATAGCGTTATCTTTCCCAAAGAATTCAAGCACAGTGAATTAGTGAAAGCTGCCATTTATCACAAACATTAAAACCAACCGTTCTGTCGTACAAGATGGCAGATATACCGATTCTGTACTGTTCCCGATAGTTATGGTTATGCAAAAGTCCAGTGCCATATTCTAAGAATTTTACTTCAGTCAAACATGTAGTATTTCAAATGTGAAGAAACAACAGAAATAATTAGAGAGATGAACATAATGATTCTGTAGAATATTCAAAACGAAGTACATGTAACCAAACGGAATCAGCAGAAAGCAACAATAAAGTATGCGTGACATGAAAAGGATTTAGCAACCATTACCACGTATAGAAATAATTTTATTATCTCTCGAGCACTGACCGTCACTGCATGCCAATGCAACTTTCACGCAATGGTAGAACATATTTTTTTCTGCAAGTGCATTTTATGACAACCTGATTGGTCTTTTGCCATATCAGGAAACAGTGACCAAATCGGTTGCATGAAACTGCTGACACACAGCCCGTCCTGACTGTCTGCGGTTGAAATGTCGCTTTTATATTCACTTAGCTCAATGATGCTGTCCAAGGTATGTTCTTTCAGACGTGTTCTGTGGATTGTCAATTCCAGGTTCTCTAGGAGTGCCAGTATAAACCGATAATATCGATTATTCATTTTGAAAACTGGCTTTGTGTCTTGATGTCTGTAATTCAGTGATAAAATCAATCAAATCAAGGCAGCTCGAAGATAGATAAAGTAGTTTGAAATGTTTCTCACGTTGACTGGAGATACATGTCCTTTGCTGAACCCATATTTTTTTGTTTCTGGCAGGACGATGCGAGGCACTGCTTGTGATAAATATTGTTACTACTATGTCTCCATTGCTTAACTGGCTGGAATCTTTTGGGTCTGCAGTGTAGCTGCTATCTGGTTAACCCCCTCTCAGGCCAAAGGGTCGACCAAGCTGAGGGTGGCTGTTGTCACGGAAAAAAAAGTCTGCCTGATGATTGATACATCATGGTATGTCTCCTTTCACCAGCAGCATCCTTACTTGCAATAGCAGACAGGGACATGCGAGGACATACGTAATGTCTTCAGGAAATCTTTGAGGGCAGGATTTGTAGAATACCGATTTAAAGGCTGCTAGCACTTCCTTCAAAACGTCAGGATCTTTATTGCAATGTATCTTCGTGGAACTGACCAATAACGAGCTACTGATGCAGCGTTTGAATCCCCGTCCCAATCTTCTGAAATATGTTTTTGTATTTCTGATTGTCATTCGTGATGCTTTCCATATAGCACTCAAGCAAACAACTATAGTGCGTTCACTATTGTTTGATCAAAGGTTTTTCAATCCAAACTTTGCACAATTGTCTATACCAATTTCTCAACAGAAAATATTTTTTGCCCCCCTCCTCTATGTTGGTTGTATAAGTTTTCTCAATAATCGTTAGTAAAAAACTACATCTGCGGCCTGGTCAGAAATTGAGTATATTTACAGTGGTGTGACGTCATAGGAGAGCGCCTCAGCTGCGTCTTGGTGCATTTTGATTATTTGCACCATCCTGCTTAAAGAAAATTGCATACATATTATGGAAATTTAGGATTCCGAAGTATATAATGTTTCATAAACTATCTTATTTCTTTATTATTGAAAAATTGAGCAAAATTACTAAAAAGTTCATTCTTGCCACATCCTCCTCTAATACACGGCCGCCGTTGATAAAAAGTTCCACTGACAAATTTAAAAGATTAAGATGGCTGCCACCATTTTGCTCAGTTCTCACATCTGGTTTTCACAACAGACATCACATTTCTAGCAAATGTCTAGTAGGTGTGCACACTTCCACATTATGACTGACATGCAACAACCAAAAATGCACCACTAGTGTTTTCTATGTACCACTAGATACTTTTATTTTCTACAGCCTTGTTCTATTCAAACTTTCGATGCTACTGAATGCACATTTTATATGCCCCTACGTTCAGATGCCAAAATTGTTTTGACTTCAGCACTACTTCTAGATAGGTCTTTTCAGTTTTTATCCTGTTTTTGTTCTGCTCGTTTGCATTAATCTGTTGCCACTACTCTACCTTTGTAGAGTTTAGTAAATTACTGTGGTGCGCATTGCCCCATTCCAATTCACTACATTTTATATGCAAAATTGCGCACCAGAGTGCTGAACAGTGCATTTTTGTCTGTTGTGGATCTTAGATAACTGTTATCCCAAAGTACATTCGTTACTTCACAACCAGATTTCACACATGTGTCAAAGACATAGTAATGCACATACTTACAGAAGCATTTTATATTTGTGAGGTTTATTCTCGTTGTACTATTTTGAGAGACAGCGTTTTCCATTAGTTCCATCTAACTTTTTCTTCAGAAACACAATTCAAAAACCCCTCTGTAATTATGTGCCTTAATGTGTCTTTGATACATGTGTGAAATCTGGTTGTGAAGTAACGAATGTACTTTAGGATAACAGTTTTCTAAGATCACTATCAACAGCAAACAAAAATGCACTGTTCAACACTCTGGTGCGCAATTTTGCATATAAAATGTAGTGAATTGGAATGGGGTAATGCGCACCACAGTAATGTACTAAACTCTACAAAGGTAGAGTAGTGGATCACCTTAAGTGAAGGCTTCTAAAGCGGTTTTTAAAAATGTGATCATTACGTTTAAGCAGTTTCTACCTATGCGTCTTCTTAAATGTTTACATTTTCAACTTTCATACTGTAAAACTATGCATGTTTGAGAAACTTACCTGTTATCGTTTATTTCCAAATGTTTAAGAAAACTTTTACAGATACAAAGACGATGTGAAAAAAATATTTTCTGTTTTGGTTTAGAAGTCTGTGCAAAATTTGGAAACAATCCATTCAATATGAAAAAAGATATCTAAAAAAAAACTGTTCATCTTTTTGTGAACGCACTATAGCTTTAAAGATAAAGCATTTTGACGTCATCATGAGATGGGACATAGATGCCTCTGTCTGTCTACGAAAAGCCTGGGGAAAATGAGAGGCACGAAGAGGCTGGAGCTAATATGAGATATGGTGGTTTTCCATGGGAAATTTTACACCGGTGAAGTCATTGGTTTGCAGAAAGATATTGGACACTGAATTGTCACTTCAATGCAAAAGGTAAACTTACCAATTTCTAACCGCGTTGAAAAGGGGCCTCTCGAATTATAATTTCACCATTTTCAATTTAGAGAGCCAAGGCCATGCATACTTCTGGCATGAAGGCATAGCCAAGCGTGGAGCTAACGATATTGCCTCTGTCTTCACAAATTCTTGAAGCTGACAAAAGAGGTGTGACAGAGGTTTGAACACTTTTCGGATGGCTGCTTTGGGCAGAATAAAAACTGTTTTGCCAACAATGTTTTTTGCTTTTCTTGAGACAGCATCGTGTGCAATCAGTCACTTTGCACTTCTTTGAAAAGGGGCACGGTCAGGGAGGCGATACTATGCACTGTGTGATTGAAAAGGTGCTGAGGAGAATACGGAATTATTCTTGCCATGTGAAGTAGCACATATTATTGTCCTTATGAATTCACATTAATAGCAACTAGATGTGATCGATTGGAAAAGTCTTGCACAGGCAAATGGAAATTCTTCGGGTGAGATCTTCTGAAGAAGGTGTCACTATTAACTGGCCTAAATCTATTTGTCAAGAATGTCGATGCAATTTTCTTCAAGGTGTTACACGCTCAGGGACTGTTCTATACCATGAAACTCGGCGTAAGAAGAAAGTACTCTGGATTAGCTAAGCAAGCTTTATGAGACACCACCAAAGGTTTCTGCAGGAAAATACTTCGAATTAAAGCACTGAGGGACTAACCCCTCTTATCACTCGGACCACCTAGTGTTGTACCGTAACTTGCCTCATGAAAAGTAATATGAGGAGTCATACATAGCTTTAAAGCACAGCATGTGGAGGTTTGAAAGAGAATTTTGATCTATTGACTACTTTATCATTATGAAATACAGCAGTGTTCCATGTAGCCCTCACATTGATGTTTGAAACATTTTCCTTTTCAGTTGACCTTGTCTATCTTGCCTTTTGGTTCTACTTTTTATGTTTTGCATTAAACAGGACATGCGAGAGAGAGAGAGAGAGAGAGAGAGAGAAAGGAAGAGAAGAGATAGGGAGAAGAGAGCGAGAGAGCGAAAGAGGTGAGACAGTAGGAGAGGCAGGCCTATGATATTGCACCTGCGAACATATGTTTCGGAATGAAAAGACATCTGTCTGAAAGAAGAATGAATGATGCAATAATATTTGTAAACAGTTTAATAACTACAGTACCAGAAATCGGCGTCTGAAAACATGGCAAATTTCAAATCGCTCCTGAAAAACTAGCATTTTGACGGTGTGCCACTTTGCGATGAAATCCCAGGTTAAATTCAAAGAACGTCTTCATGTAAACTTTAATGGCGTCCTGGAACATTGTATACATCTTGCTGATGGATGAGGCCTGCAGAGAGATACTGATGTCGTATTTGCTCTACAGTAGTGGAAATTCGTTTGTAGTGCGGCGACCTCCACGAAGCTCTCCATCTATTACTCCACTTTCCTGGATCTTTAAAAACATACTTCTAATGAAACGATTCGACACGCCGATACTATGCAGAAAGAATTTTCTGAACTGAGAAAGCTTCCCCAAAGGAGCGTGTTCTGCTCTCTGCTCTTACTGACTTCCTGACATGGAGCGCAATCCAGTGGTAACATTGATAAAATAGTCATTTCCGTCCAATATACCTAAACTTAAGCCTAACCAAAACCTAACCATCATTGTAATCCTAAGCCTAGCTGACTGTAATCACAAACTACCCCTACCCCTACTCTTGCCCCAATCCTACCCCTTTCCCTAACCATAAACTTAAACCATTACTTTACTAACCTTAACCCTAATAAAAAACCCCTAACCCTAACCATAAGCCTAACCCTAATGTTCACCCTAACCTTAAGCCTTAACCCTAAACCTAACCCTAACCCTAAACGATAACCCCTGACCCTAATCCTAACCCTGACCTTAAAATTAACCCTAACCCTACTAACTCTAATCCTAATCCTAAGCCTAAATTTGAGCCTGCCCAAATCCCTATCCCTATCCTTATCCCTAACCCTAACCCTAACCCTAACCCTAACACTACATCTAAATCTGAACTTAAACCTTTACCTTACTTCTAACACTTAACCCTAATACTAACCCTAACCCTAACTCTAATCCTAGCCCTAACCCTAACCCTTAACCTAAGCCTAACCCTGACTAGTCGAATCATAGGTCTAAACCAGTATAAATAAAACCCTAATCCTAACCGTATCTCTAACCATACACCTATCCTTAACCCTTACATCTAATCCTACCCTTACCCCAATTTTAACCCTTACTTTAACCCTAGGACTAAACCCTCACCTTAACCCTAGCCCTAAACCCAAATCCTAACCTTAACCCTAAACCTAACCCTGTTCCTCACCCTAACTCTAAAACTAATCCAAAACTTAAGCCTAATTTGATCCTAACCCTAACCTTACCCCTAATGGTTACAGACCTGTAATAGGATTGGACCCTTTTTTCCTCTATGGGCTATATTAACATTTTGAGCTGCCCTCTGAACCCAAAGTTTTAGCTTCCACCCAGACCCATACCAGATTGAAGCCCATTATGTGGCCCAAATTTTAAGACTTACCCAACCCTAGCAAGCCCATTGAAATTTTGAGCTTGGTTGCTATTTGTAAACAGAGCCTACATTTTTCACTGGTCAATGCCAAACCCCTCCTCTTCCGCCTGAGCACACCCTTGAGCTGGCAGTTCCAGCCCAGGGCTAAATAGTGCCTGGTAAAATAAAGCAAAATGGACACAGATTCTCATGATATCAAAATTTCCCTCCTGGAGCCTTATTACTGGAAGCAGGGCATGCCAAAAGAGGGAAAAGGGGAGATGAAATATACCCCCTAAGTTACCACAAAGTGAAAGTACAGTTACAGGTCTGTAACCTAATCCTAACCATAAACCTAAACTTCACCCAACCTTAAGCCTGACCAAATTTTAACCCTATCCTTCTTTTAACCCTTTCTAACCCTAATTATATCTCTAACCCTACCCTTCTCTTAACCATAAAACTTTTTCATTAACCCTCACCCCTAACCCTGACCCTCAACCCTGACCATCATCTAACCCTAATGCTAAACCTTAACCCTAACCCTTACTCTAATCATAAGCCTAACCCTAACCCTAATTCTAACTTTAATCCTACGCCTAAAGTTCACCCTAACCAAAATCCTAAATCTAACCCCAACCCTTACAATAACCCTAACCCTAACCCTAAATCTTAACCCTAACCTTAACCCTAACCATAAATATTTAAACCCTTACCCTAGCCACTAAATGCAAAACCCTAAACCTAACCATAAGCCTCATCATAACCCTAAACCGTAGTCTAATTCAGTCTAACCAAAACCCTAACTCTAGCCTTATCGCTGACCCTAACCTTATCTTTAACCCCCCTAACACTTCATCTAACTATACACTTAAGCATTTACCCAATTTTAACCCTAACCCTATCTCTTACAATAACCCTAACCATAAGCCTAAGCCTAACCATAACCTTTAACCCTAGCTCTAACCCTAACCTTTCGCTAACTATAACTCTACCTCTAACCATAAACCACTTACCTTAATTCTAATCCTCCCTAACCCTAACCCTAAATCTATTCCCAGCTCTAACCCTAAGCCCTAACCCTAAACCCTAACCCTCTCTAACTCTGAACTCTAACCCTAAACCTAACCCTAGCTCTAATCCTAGCCGTAACCCTAAACCTTAACGCTAACCCTATCCCTAACCCTAAACTCTAAACCCTAACCCTATCCCCAACCCTAACCCTAACTCCATCCCTAAACTCGAAACCCTAAACCTAAAAAAAACAAACCCTAACCCTTTCCTTTTCCCTAACTCTCTCTATAAACTTAAACCACTAAACCCTAATCCTGACTCTAACCCTAATCCTATCCCTAACCCTAAACCTACCCCTACCACTAACTTTAAACCTAACGCTAAACGCTAAATTCTTAACACTAACCCAGTTCTACCCCTCGCCCTAACCCTTAAACTTAACAACCCTAACCCTAACTCTAACGCTAACCCTAACACTAACCCTGCACATAAACCTTTACCCTAATTCTAACCCTAAACCTAACCCTAACCTTAATCCTAACCCTAAGCCTAACACTAACCCTAACACTATCTCTAATTCTAACCCTAACCTTAAATCCTAAATACTGACCCTAACCCTAAACAGTAACTCTTAGGCTAATTCTAACCCTAACCCCAACCCTAATCTTAAGTCTGTCTTAACCCTAACCCTAACCCCAACCCTAAGCCTAAACCTAAGCCTAAGATAAGCCTAAGCCTCAAACTAAACCCTAACCCTAGCCTAACCCTATCCTAAACCTAATCCTAAACCTATACCCATTTTTAAGCCTAACCAAACCCTAACACTAACCTTCATTCTAACACCAATCCTAACCCTAACCATAATTATAACCACCTAATTACCCCTACCCCTAACACTATACCTTTACTGTAATTCTATCCTAAATAAAACCCTCAACCTGATATTAACCTAACCATAAGCCTAACCCTAATCCTAACCCCAACTCTAATCCTATGCCTAAACCAGCCTACCCCTATATCTAACCCTAACCTTAACACTATCCCTAACCCTATCCCTATACCTAACCCTACATCTAATCCTACACTTAAACCCTTACCCTAATTCTAAACCTAACCCTTACCCTAGCACTAAGCCTAACCCTCACCCTAATTCTTGCCCTAACCCTCACCCTAATTCTTGCCCTAACCCTAACCCTAACCCTAAACCTAACCCTGGCTCTAACCCTAAACCATAATCCTAACCCTAACCTTAACATTTACCCCCACCCTAATCTTAGCCCTAAACCTTAACCCCAACTATAACCCTAATCCTAAACTCTAAACCCTAACCCTATCCCTATTCCCAAGCCTAACCTTAAAGCTCTAACCCTAAACCCTAACACTAACCACAAACCTTACCCCATCCCTTTCCCTAACCCAAATTCTAACAACCATAAATTTAAACCATTACCTAACCCTAACTCTGACCACAACTTTAAACCTAAAGCTAATCCTAACACTAACCCTAACGGTAACGCTGACCCTAACCATAACCCTAACCCTTCACCCTAACCCTAACCCAACACATAAACCCATACCCTAATTCTAACCCTAACCCTAAGTCTAAGCCTAAGCCTAAGCCTAACATTAATCCTAACCGTATCCCTAACCCTAACACTTACTCTAACCCTAAGCCTAAAGCAAACCAAAATCCTAGCCCTAACCCTAACCCTATCCCTAACCCTATTCCTTTCCATAGCTCTAACTCTACCTCTGACCATAAACTTTAACCATTAATCTAACCCTAAGCCCTGACCCTAAACCCTAACCCTCTCTAACTCTGAACTCTAACCCTAAACCTAACCCTAGCTCTAATCCTAGCCGTAACCCTAAACCTTAACGCTAACCCTATCCCTAACCCTAAACTCTAAACCCTAACCCTATCCCCAACCCTAACCCTAACTCCATCCCTAAACTCGAAACCCTAAACCTAAAAAAAACAAACCCTAACCCTTTCCTTTTCCCTAACTCTCTCTATAAACTTAAACCACTAAACCCTAATCCTATTCTAAACTTATCCCTAGCTCTAACCCTAACCTTAAATCTTAACCCTAATCCTCACCCTAAACATTTACCCTAACCCTTAGGATTTTCAAGCGGATTTTCTAGTTTAGCTCCGTTAGCTGCTATAAGCAGCTTTTGTTTTTTTGGGGTTTTTTGACGTTTTTCAAGAAAGGAATTTAATTTACCCAATTTGGCTGTTTTAAAAACGGAGAGGCCGAATTTTTGGCGTTTTTTAAAAATCGATTTGCTTTTTGCAGCCCAAAATCCAGATTTTTTTGCGCTCTTTGAAAAAACAAGAACTAATTTTGCCACCAAACAGATAATAAATCTGTAAACCCAATTATCTCAGTTGCCAGTTAAACTTCCAGGAGCCAAAAATCTCAAGTCTGGCAATTGGGAAAAAATCCCGCAACCTAACAGTCGGACTTGCCAATTGGGCTTTTTTTTGCAGCCATAAAAAAGATCTATGGCGCTTTTTGAAGAAAGTAATTCAACCTACAGATGGGAAACAATCTGTTAACCTAATTCCCTCAGTTACCAGTTCAGACCTTTCTTCAGTCAAAAATCAAGATTTTTAGGCGAATTTTAAAAAAGCTATTTGGCTTTAAAATGTTTTAAAAAAGCTGACCACCAACTTTTTCCAGTTTCCCGTTTGGCTTTTTGCAGCCAAAAAATGAGTTTGAGGCGGGTTTTGTTACAAAGAATTTGATCTACTATTATTTCAAAAAGTTGGCCACCAAGTTTGCTCTATTTCAATGTGGCATTTTGCAGGTAAAAAGATGAGGTTTTTGTGAAATTCTGAAAAAAATTGGCCCACTATTATTTAAAAAAAAACAAAAACATAGCCAGCTTTCGCACTTGCGAGTTTGGCATTTAGCAGCTAAAAAGTGACAATTTTAGCGTTTTTAAAAAAAAGAATTTGAATTAAACATCTATTACAAAATTCTGCCTACCAAATGTCCTATTTGCCCGTATGTTTTTTGCGGCCAGAAAATGAGATGTTTAGCGCATTCAAAAAAAAAAAAAACCCAGAGGAATTTGGCCTAGTATATTAAATAAACCTGGCGATCAAATTTCCCCACTTAACAATTCCGAATTTTGCAGCCAAAAAATAACAGTTTTGCGGGTTTAAAAAAAAAATGAATTTGGCCTCCAAAACTACTACAATTTGCGTACTAAAAATTCCCTTTTCCCAGTTTTGCATTTTGAAGCAAAAAATACCAAGGTTTTTAACATGTTATGAATAATTAAACAGTTTCTCCTTCTTTTACTAAAAAAGAAACTGTCCTCCGCATATCCTAGCACACAGTTTGCATTTTTGCAGCCAAAGAAGTAGATTTTTGGCGAATGTTAAAAAAGAACTAATTTAGCTAATGGTTTTTAATGAATTTGGCCTATAAATTTTCCTCATGCCATCTTGGAATTTCCCAGCCAAAGAATAGTTTGGAGGGTTTAAGGAAAAATGAATTTCGCCTAACAATCTATTAAAATGTGATTACGAAGTTTTCCACTTGTTAGTTTCAAGTTTTTGAGCCAGAAATGAGGTTTTTGTTGTTTTTTTTTTTCACATTCAGAAAAATAAGAAAACTTAAGTCTCCTACTATAAAAAAAAAAAAATGGCCACCAAATTCCCATTTGCCAATTGGATTTTGGCAGCCAATAAAAGTCTATGCTTAGCGGGAGTTAAAAATAATTGTTTGGCCTAGGATTATTAAACATTTCTGGCCACTAAATTTTCCATTTGCCACTTTGGCCTTTTGCTGCAATACAATGATATCTTTGACGGGTCATTAAAATAACAATTTGGCTAGGTTAAAAAGAACATGGCCACCAAATTTCCCAGTTTGGTCTTTTACATGTATGTGAAAAGTGAGAGTTTAGGTGATTTTTTTTTTGTGTGCTGTTTTGAATGAATATGAATTTAAAAACTACTAAAATTTGATTATGAAATTACCAACTTGCAAGTTTGCCTTTTTGGAGTAAAAAAAAAATGAGGTTTATATTTTAGATTAAAAAAAAATTGCGCCACTGTTTTAATAAAAACTGGCCACTAAATTTCCCACTGGCCAATGTGGATTTGCAAACAAAAAAATAGATTTTAGGCGGGTGTAGAAAAAAAGTTATTTGACCTACTATTATTAAAAAAACATTGGCAACAAATTTCCCTCTTGCCAGTTTTTGCAGCCCGAATATTATATTTTTGGCGGGTTTCTCAAAAAATACCAATTTGAACTAGTATTGGTTTAAAAAATCTGGGCACCATATTTCCTGCCAGTTTAGTTTTTTGCAGCAAAAAAAAAAAAAAGATATTTGGCGGATTTGCAATACATAATTTGGCTTAATTTTATTTAAAAAACCTGGCCACCAAATTTCCTACTCTACAGTTTAGCAATTTCAAACAAAAAAGTGAGAGTTTTGGCAGGGTTTCAGAAAAAAAAAAAAAAGAATTTGGCCTAAAAATCTATTAAAAGTGAACTACCAAATTTCACTTGGGAGTTTGGCTTTATGGAGTATTACAATAAGGGTTTTTGTGTTTTCCGAAAAATAAAAAAAAAATGGCCTTCTATTATTAAAACAATCTTGCCACCAAAATTACTACTTCCAAGTTTGGATTTTTGCACTTTTTATTTTGCGGGTTTTGGAAAACAGAATTTGGCCTACTTTTTAAAAAATGACCACTAGATTTCCCACTTGCTGGTGTGGGTATTTAAAGTAACAAAAAAAAAAAGTTTTAGGGGGTTTAAAAAGAAGATTTTGGCCTACTCTCTATTTAAAAAAAACCTGGCCACCAAATTTTCTACATCTTAGTTTGGATTTTTGCAGCAGAAACTGATGACGATACCGAGTTTTATATTAAAAAAATTTTTAACAATGGCGAGTTTTGTAAAAAGAGTTCGGCCTACAAGTCTATGAAAAGTCTGTCTCCAAAAAGTCCCACTTGCCATTTTTTTTTTTTTTTGAACAATCTTGAAAAATAAACAAATTTGGCCCACTATTATATAAAAAAACAAACCGGGAACGAATTTTTACACTGGAAAGTTGGCATTTTGCAAGCAAAACAATGACATTTTTGGCGGGTGTTGAAAAAAAAAAAAGAATTTGGCCTGCTAGTCTTAATAAAAGCTAACCATCAATTTCCCCACTCTCCAGTTTGGATATTTTGCAGCCAAAAAAAAATAGTTTTTGGCGGGTTTGAAAAAAATTATTTGCCTAAAATCTATTAAAAGGTGAACTACATAATTTTTAACTTGCCAGAAAGGCTTGCTGGAGCCAAAAAATGAGGTTATTTGCGCATTTTGAATTTTTTTTTTTTTTTAAAAATTGCCAGCTATTATTAAAAGAATATCGCTACTAAATTTCCCACTTGCAAGCTGGAGTTTTTGCTGCCAAAAAAAAAAATTTTAACGGTTTTTTTTTTTTTTTTTAAATTGGTTTGTTTATTTTTTTCAGCTACAAAATGACATTTTTGACGGGTTCTAAAACTAAAGTACAAAAATAGCTGGCCACTAATCTTCCTTATAACAGTTCAGCAATTGCAGCCAAAAAGTGAGATTTTTTTCGGTTTTGTTCTGAACTTGGCCCACTAATATTTTAACAATCTGCCTACAAAATTTCGCACTTTCCAGTTTGGTTTTTTTGGGGGGGCCAAATAGTGAGGTTTCTTGCGAGTGTTGGAAAATAAACGACTTTGGCCTATTATTGTTTCAAAAAAAAAAACGTGGCCACCAAACTTCCCACTTGCCAATGTGGTATTTTGCAGCGAAGAAATGAGATGTTTTGCTGGTTTATAGAAAGAATGACCTACTATTATTTTTTAAAAAAAACTTGGCCACCAAAGTTCCCAGTTTCCAGTTTGGGCTTTTTGCAGTTACAAAAGAGATAGTTTGAGCATGTTGAAAAAGGAAGTGGGCATACCATTATTAAAAAAACCTGGCTACCGAAGTTTACATTTCCCATTTTGGCTATTGTGCCACCAAAAACCAGTTTGATTTTTCTAGTTTAGAAAAATAGGAATTTGGCCTATGAACAGTAAGCAAACATGGCAACCAAAGCTTCTAAAGTGCCAGGTTGGACATTTTGCGGCTGAAGATAAGATTTTTGGCCTGGCCATGTAAAAAGAGGCATTTGCGTAACAAAGACATCTGATAATCCCCATGTTTTTAGCTTTTTTGTTGTTGTTATTGTTGTTGTTGTTGTTGTTGCTGTAGCGGCCAAAAAAACAAGTGCTCGCTCCGCAGCCAAAAAATCAGATTAATGGCAATTTTTATTTCTCACGCTATAGTTCCTGTAAAGACAATATTTCTTCACTAAGGAATGCTGATGACTACTGAGTTATGGAAAGCACTGTTGCCCACTGTTTGTCACAAGGATTCCAGTTCTGTTCCATTCTCGGTAGATTTTATTCCTGTTTTCCTTTTTTTTCATTCTTGTCATTGAATGTCTACTGCAACATTACATTTACTAGTATTTAAAATAAAGAGTGATAGCTTTCAAGGTCAGAAATGATTATGACTAAATGCTTTTTTTTTTTTCTGTTCAAACAACTTTTGTCCCCCATCACAACTGTATCTCCTAAACGATGTTAGGGGACTGAAAAGGGCTTTGTTTTCTATAACGATTCGTTACAGCACATCACACTGATCCTTTCAGTGGCCATACTGGGATATTGTGCCTCGCAACAGACACTTCGAATCATTTGTTTACGACATCATTTGCGTCGAAATAGTTATAAGGATATAGGTCTAGTGTCCGTATATTTCCATGTTTCGATATCTCTCATCCCTCTTCAAAAATCCCAGTCCCGTTGCATTGAACGGCTCACTGGACTAGAGTACTAGACCTATAGCAATCCCGTCGCTTGCTGCTGGGTATCTAGAAATCGGTGACTCTACTTCTCGTTTAAGTTTAATGCCTTGCCAATGCCAGTAGCTTTACAGAAGCTTTACAGGAAGTTGGTCCTCAATTTTAAGCATAACCTAAATCAATTTATTGGTCGAACCTTCTGAAGAAAAAAGAACTATAATCCGTCTCACCATCTGGAACTAGCTGCTTTCCTTCCGCTTTTTTTTTTTTAACGACAATAGGTTGTTGCGACCGACAGGCAGATCTTTGCTCTATTTGCAGCACAAAATTCTGCTCTCCTTGCTTGATCTCTTTCAGGTGAAATGGTCCCTATAAAATCAGAAAACTGGCCATGGGGAGGGGGAAAAGGGGTTGGATTTTAATTTCAAAAGCTTAGATAGATCTGTAGACTCAGAATATGTGAGGTTTAGCCACTCAAGTATAAAATTTGTGGCTGTTGCTAGGTGGGTAAGGTAACCTTGTTTACTGAGTGAACAGGCCTAAAATATTAGGTAGCCTGCTTCATTGCCTAAAAATCTAACTGGTTTAGGGGCATTTTTCTTTGTGTCAAAATTTGGAGGAAAAGCTAAACAACATGTTTGGAAAGTATTTTGGCTTGGGACCCCTGGATAAGGTATTGAGAGGTGTAAAACTCTATATAGCCAACCGTGAAAAAAAACAAAAACAACATTGGCATCTCTTTAATACCTTAATAAAGAAGTACCCGGATACATAGTGAGCTGTTAAAACTGTTATAAATCTCTTTCCCCATCCTATTTTCCAGTTCCAGTCAGCTGTGCAGTTGGAATGCAGTGCATCAGTTTGAACAGGAGGTAGAGTGTTTTCTTTCTTGTGGCAGAAAGTGGCAAATTGCAAGGAAAAGTCGTTCTGGTCCCCTTTCCAGCATTTGTCGACAGAGGCTCTGAATGACTGGACTAGACTAGGGGTAATTTGACCAGTTTAGCACTGTATTTTCAGTTGGAATTGTTTGTTTACATCTACCTTTATTACCATGTTCCCCCTCCCTCCCAGTGAACTCCTGCCAAGCCCTGTCCCCCCCCCCTCCCCCCTTTTCCCAGTAAAACAGTTTTACTAATACTATATGCTATATTATTATTTACTTCCCAAACCACCCACCCCCACAAACACCTGACACCCCCTA
>JAWQUT010000028.1:3363006-3376716 GCA_033807755.1 Ellobium chinense
CCGCCCACTTCCAATACTCCACCCCATTCCCAAACCACATTTGCCCTTTGTCACTGAAGGTAGGAAGTTAGTTTTTTTATTCTGTTTGTGAGCCGGGAGGTATTGAGGAGAAGAACTTCCCAGCACATGAATCAGGATGGATGAATCGAGTAGATGTAAATGGTGATCGTAGGGTAGGCTCGTCTAGCGGGGGTGATGATGGTAGTAAATAAGTCCCTAGATTAGGGTATGAGGCTTAGGAAGGAAGTCAAGCACCCCAGTCTCAGTAACAATAAAAACAGAAGTTCACTCCATCAAGAAGTTAAGAAACACTTCCAGTTCACACAGAACACAATATGAAATTAATTACTATTAGACAGAGTCCAAAAAAACGTTTCTTTTCAGTACAAACAAACGGTGCCAGTGCGGTCCGTACTGTGGGGATTCTCGGTTTGTGGGTGGTCAGAAAATTAGTGCAGTGCCACGAAGCTTGGACACTGATGTATGCCCAATTATTTGTGTGCATGGGAATGAAAGACGACTGCAAGACATGTTTAATTTGCCGTGGTAAGATTTATGTTAGGCAGGCAGATGCTAGGTAATTGAATCTCCGTGAGAGAATGTAACTTGAGTTTTCTCCTCGGTCCTGTTCACCTCCATTTGACCAGTTTGAGTGACCAATCAAAATGTAAAGGACTGAGGGGTGAAGTCACGTGATGGACGAATGAAGGAGGGAGAGAGGAGTCTGGAAAGAAGTCTAGATAGGAGCGTAGAGAAGAGAAGTAAAGAGGCAGTCAAGGAGTTGAGTAGAAGTGCGAGAGTGAAGGGAGCGTTCTTTAAGTGTAGAAATAGGGATGCACTAAGTGTTGTATTGTACTAGTGATAGTTGCTAATAAAGTGTAATCATATTAATGAAAGGTAGTGTTATTCAGTCGTACTAGTTGTAGTTGTGTTAGAGTGAATTATCGAAGAAGTGTTTGTCAAGAGAACCCATAAATAGACAGACAACAAAAAGGGAGGATTCGTTACAGTACTCTTTTTCTCAGTGGTAAACGGTTAAGACGTGGCGGACGGCGGGTGCTCCAGCTCTCAGAAGAGCGGTTTCCACATCGCTAGCTGGCCACGCACTGCCCCAGTCCTAGAGGCTGGCCACCCCTCCAAGACCAGTAATGCGTAACCACTAACAACTTTAAAGTAGGACACGCACATCAAAGATAATATTCCGTTTTTTCTTCTCTCTAAAAATTATCTTTGGTGCCCACCTAGTCAATTTGCGAAGAAAGAGCATCGTTCTGTTACTGTGCTCGAATGTAATATGACGCAATCAGGAGCTAGAGAGTTACTGGGGTTGGACCTTGCGTCCAGAATTATTCCCCTTCCCCGATCAACAGAAGCATGTGGCAAAAACGCTGACGTCACTTACGTTCCAGCAGCTACAGACACCTCTACCTGACAATGTATAATTCAGCTTTTAATTAAAGTTTTGGTATTCCAAATTCAAACGTAAAGTTTGATCGTGGAAACCAGAAAAAGTATTCTGCATTTTTATTGCCTCAGCATGATTTTGTTTGGCATATCTACTATTCACAGAGGAATTAAAACATTCATACCTATATGCTATCCCCCGTCAGCAGAGCACTGGCTAGACCCATGTGGCAAGAACGTATTTGACGTGCTTATTGCCACCACGCGCGCAATGGTTGTAACAATTCGGACTTCGGATAATGTAACCCTGAGGGCTGTGCGGGGCCAGCAGAGGGATTATATCTTTATGACAGACACTTGAAAGACTGTTTTAATTGAATAATAAGGTATCATATGATTTAATATGGTCTGTAGGACGGTGCAGTCTTCCTTTAAAATTTAAGCCAATGAAAACAAAAAGCTGAGCACCCCACGCTGGCCGCGCCATGACGCAATGACCATGAGTCTAAGATGGTCAAACAACACACACGCCATGTGCACTGTGGCATAACTGAGGCAAAACGATGATCAAGGGGAGATAATAAACAAGGGGAGAGGGAGGGCTGTTAGGTTACAGGCCTGTAATTGTACTTTCACTTTTGGGTCCTACTTTTCCCTCTTTTGGCATGCTCTGCTTCCAGTAATAAGGGCTCCAGGGGGAAATTTTGATATCATGGGAAACTGTCCATTTTACTTTATTTTACCAGGCACTATTTAGCCCTGGGCTGGAACTGCCAGGTCAAGGGTGTGCTCAGGCGGAAGAGCAAGGGTTTGGCGTTGACCAGTGAAAAATGTAGGCTCTGTTTACAAAAATAGCAACCAAGCTCAAAATTTCAATGGGCTTGCTAGGGTTGGGTAATTCTTAAAATTTGGGCCACATAATGAGCTTCAATCTGGTGTGGGTCTGGGTGATAGCTAAAACTTTGGGTTCAGGGGGCAGCTCAAAATGTTAATATAGCCAATAGAGGAAAAAAAGGGTCCAATCCTATTACAGGTCTGTAACCTGTTATCCAGAGGTAAAAAAACAAAAAAAAGGTGGTGGGAGGAGTGGGGTACTCAGGAGGACTAAAAGGGAGGGGGGGGGAGATATGACAATTTTAATATAGTAAGCTTTCACCTGCCTACATGTAGATTTAAAGTTAATTCCCGCCTTAGTTAAAAAAAATGTTTCTGATCTATCATGAAACCTTCATTTTCTTACAAATTTATTGAATGGGGTGGTATTGCAAATATGAAAATAATTAATGACTGGCCTGAAGTAGAGATCCAAAATTTTCTAATAGAAATGCAGCTGTGCCAGTTGAATACAATAACCTGACCACTTCTACTATTGATGGTGTTACTAAAGCGGCTGTTTTTACTGAAGCAAAATCCAAGATATTTGAATATTTCTTCTACAGGGCGTACTCTTTGATATCAAAGGCTAGAACCCTTTTTGCTTCTATCCCTAACAGGTCCTGTGACTGACATTTTGGATTTGTTTAAAATATATTTTGAACCCCGTGTATTACACTGTTCAGCAAATACTTTGCTTAGTAGATGGTAGGTCAATGTTGTCGTGACATTGTGTTCTCATAACTGCATTCTCGTGAAATTGCATTCTCGTGAAGTTGCTTTGTCCTGAGACTGAGTTTATGTGAACTGAGGTTCCAATCTTTGCACCGTTCTTGTTAGCCCTTTCTCCATTCTAAGGTAATTTTTGAGAAAATGTACGAGATAGTTTGAGAAATCCTTTCTAAGAAAATTAAAACTGATAAACTTGAGAATACAGTTCAAGTATAGTAACTGAAGAGATCAGTGTGAGATGCTTTATCATTAAAGGTAGGAAGTTCGTTTTTTTATTCTGTATGACTGAAAAGATCAGTGTGAGATTGCCTTTGTCATTGAAGGTAGGAAGTTAGTTTTTTATTCTGTATGTATTCCAGTTACAATTCATTACAACTTTTCATTACAGTTGTAATGAATTGTAATTGGAAACGAAGCCCTCTTTAGCCTCCTAACATCGATTCGGAGTTACAGAGAAAGTTGTGATGAAGACCAAAGGTAGTTTGAACTGAAAATACAGCATTTAGTCATAATAACTCCGGATCTTAAAAGCTATTACATTTTATTTTATATACTGGTAAATGTAACGTTGCAGTGTACATTCAGTGATTAGAATGAAAGATGGAACTAGAAAGTAAAATCTACTGAGAGTGGAACAGAACTGGAATTCTCGTGGCAACTAGTGGGCAACAGCATCTTTGCATAACTAACCATTTAAAAAGAAAGAAACGCCTGAATTGCTTTTGCAAGAACTATAGCGTGAGAAATAAAAACTGCCAAAAACCTGATTTTTGGCGGTAGAGCGAGCACTTGTGTTTTGACCGCTAAAACAACACAAAAAAAAGTGAAAAAATAGAGAATTTGATTATCAGATGTTTTTGTTTGGCAAATGCTTCTTTTTAAATGGCCAGGCCAAAAATAAGATCTTTGGCTTAAAATGGTTGCCCATCTTTTTTTTAATGTTCGTAGGCCAAATTCCTTTTTTTTCCCCACACCGCCAAAAATGTTTTTTTTTTTCTCCACAATGGCCAAAGTGGAAAATTTTATGGCAAGGTTTTTTAATACTGGTAGGCCAAATTCTTTTGCTTTCAAAATTCGCCCCAAATGTGAGTTTTGGCTACACAATGGCCAAACTGGCTTTTGGGATAATGGGTTATCAGCTTTTTTCAAAGTGGGCCACAATTCATTTTTGTTAAAACCCTAAAAAAACCCTCAATTTTTGGTTGTAAAACAGAACAAAACTGGCAGTTAGGAAAATCGCTTCGCTTTGCGGTCGATAGTACAATCTCGCAAAGTTGCGGTATCGGAGGGATGAGGAAGACTAACTATACCTCATTTGCTGTTGTGCCTATAGATTCCTTGTTCTTATCCCCACTTTCTTAGATGAATGATGTTCACTATATTATTATAGTATGATGTTACTGGTTATTTTCTGACTATATTATTATTTCAGCTTTGATTTGGCAATTTTTTGGCGAAGTTTTCACCCCATGTTGGCGGTTATCAATTCGAGACCTGGCAACACTTGTCTACTTCCCTTCCCTACTGCGAGGTCATAGGTCAAGGTTGGAATGGTTCAGTGTGCGTTTATACCTGAAGTCTTAATGCGTTAGAACTAGAGTCTAGTATAGACTACGTCATGAATGATGTAGACTAGTAGTAGTATTATGGTACTGGGTTTGCATGTTTTTGGTACTATTTGTCTCAGTTCCTTTCTGTGTATCTGGTGTTGGCTAAGGGCTGGGCTAAGGATAGGGTTAGAGTAGAAACACACTCGCCGCAGGGCTATCTTATCTGCCGATCTCCTGAGACAGGACCGCTCTTGCATTTACATTTTATGCAATTCATTTAGTCATTGGTTTAGCCACAAGATCGGCATTATTCCGTGTACTTTCGGATGAAAATTGGTAGTTTTTAACATAGGCCTAGCTAATACCAGCTCATAAAGGAAAGCTGCATCGTCCTACAGACCATGTTAAATCATACCTTCTTAATCTTACCCTAGCCTAGGCCTAACCCTGTTATTCCAATGAAACAGTCTCTCAAGTGTCTGCAACATGATATAGCGCCACCACATGCCCCAGACAACCCACAGGGTTACATTATGCAAAGTCCAAATTCTTATGTCCACTGCGCGCGTGGTGGCCATAAGCTTACGTCAGATACATTTTAGCCGCGCAGCCAAGCCATCTAGATTAGTCTAGTTATAGTCCGTAAACTTTGCTCTGTGCAAGCTATTCATTGAATTACTCAAAAACCCGCTGTTAGATTTCTCTGAGTATTTGCATCAACTTATACTTTCTTATGGACGTTACAGATATTATTTTTGTCAACAGAATAATAACGGGTATCTAAATTCCCTTCTTTAATCTATAAATTGGATCGTTCTGGGTTATTTTTATCAATAAGGAGGTTTACAGTACAAAAATTAGACTTCAGAGGGTGAAAAATCGACCAAGGGCATATCCGTGATCTACTATAATGGAGATATCAAAATGATCAAATTTAATGTGACAAGGCTAACATACAAAAGGGTGAAAATAATGCAATTATGTATTAGTACCCTCACTTTTACGTGCAGTGGTGACTCACAGTGTCTTGTTAACTTTCCTCTTCCGAATCACTTGACTTTATGGTTACGACAATTGATGGCTGAATAAAATTCATTTTGAATGTTACATTTTCACTTGCAATGGTGCCCTTTACTTTTGCCAACACTAACTCAGTCAGTATTGTCAGCATGCCTGTAAACTTCTCTCTCTGCCCATGGCTGTCTCATTCGAAGAATGCACAGTGAGTTAGTCTAGTTTTCTTGAATCTTCTGAAATAATTTAACTTATTTAATTTCCTCCTACACATTTGTAAATTACCTTATTTGACAAAAGTATAACACAGCAGTGTTTAGTCATTTTCTTTTTACACCATGTTACATAATATTGCTGTTAAGTTACTACAGTACTATGTATAGTGCATTACGCTAAAAGATGAACAAGGTTTTTTAAAATTTTTTTCCTACCAGATAGATTGTTTCCAAATTTTGCATAGGTTTCTAAACCAATTTATCTTAACAGAAGCTATTTTTTTACACATTGTCTCTGTGGAAGTTTTCTTCATAAACTTTTTGAAATAAATGATAACAGGTAAATTTCTCAAACATGCTTAGTTGTACAGTATGAAACTTGAAAAATGTAAACATTAAAGAAAATATATTCATAGAAACTGCTTAAATAAGCAACAAACACTAAAAGATTATTCAAGAACCTCTTTAGAAACTTTAAGTTAAAGACAGTGAAGCAATGCAATGAAATAGCGAGGATGAAAACAAGGTAGATAGTAGATAGTAAATATCCAAAGGCAGTTCAGAAGTCAGCACCATTCTAGAAACGGCACCCAATAGTAGAATTGCATTTGGCAGCGCCAACAATTGTCAAAGCAAGTCAAGCATTCAAGAGCAGTAGGCAGTAGTATTTGTTGGTCTTCAACAATCTGATTTGACATCACTGACTTCACCCATACATACCTACAACTGAGTGTAGAATAACAAGAACACATAGTCCAGCAATTAGATCTTTTGTAAAGACAGTATCTGATCCTTCTGCTGTTTTAATTAGAAAATCAAGATTATTACTATGTCCATAATCTGCTTTTATGACACTGACATTGGGATCATAATATGTCATATCTGGTCAAGGTATAAATACAGCCAAAATTGACCCATCGCATAATCTCCTTCAACTCGGTGGGAGAATCTCTCACTGACACTGCAGATATAATAATGAAATGATGAGAAATGACAATTTATTTTATTTTCTTGGAACTTCCTGTTTAATATCCTGCTATAATGCAAGAAGATAGCAACCTGTCCACCCTATAAATTTGTTGGTTTGTTTTTTTTCCAATCATCGAAAATTTTTAAGCTCTGCAAAATGACATAATCGACAGAAAAATGTGTACGGGCATACTGGTTTCATGGGGAAAAGTTTCTACGTTTGTTAATTTTATCTGCAGATACCTCTTTTACTCTCTCTATGGATAAGGGTGATTTCTACTGCCTGCCGCTGTTCGACTTTTTTTCAAGGTGTTTGTAAATAGTGCATTTCGGTGCGTTTTGTATTCTTTAGCTCTCTGTCTAATCTCACTTCGTCAATGGAACTATTTGACTATTGTCAGCTTTCTAAAGCTATGCATCGTATAGATTGTCACTTTGCCATGTTGATCCCGTTTGTAGATCAGGGAGTCAGTCTTGTTTCCAGTACTGTGTTTTGGTTTTCTTGTGCACAGCTGATATTGACCTTTATTGGGGGTGACGATGAAACGAACCGAAGTGCAATAAAGAGATCACTGAGATGCTTTGGTGTTTTCCTTGGATGTCATGTTGCTGTAAAAGTACTAAATATGTTTGACCAAGTGGGACTTCTGATTTTTTTACTAATGATTATTAAGAAAGCTTTTACCACGACCACAGGAGAAAGAAGCATAAAAAATTTCCTGTTAAGACACATTGGTTTAGGGGCCCTTGCAAAATTTTGAAACAATCTGTTCACTACCATTCAAAAAATATATTGAAAAAAGACCTGATTCATTTATTTGTGAATGTTCTGTGGTAGTTGTGCTTGCTGTTTTAAAACTAAGAATTATTAAGAAAACTTATAGTACAAACACAAAAGAAAGAGATCAGAAATTTTCCTGTTATGAAGTTTGTCTCAAAAGTAAATTTCCCTCTTCTCAATCTCCTAAAATAATTAGTGGATTTTCTTCAAAATTTACAAGATATAATTATTGAATAAATATACTCACTACACCAAAAAGCATTTTAGCATTAATGGAAAGACACATTTGTGTAGCTGCTCATGCAAAATTTTGAAACCCTTTGTCTGTAGGAGAAAAGTAGAAAAGATGTAGAAAAATCTTGTACATTTATTTATGAATGCACAATAATACAAATTACTCTCATTACCGATGAAATATAGAGTAGGGATCTATAATACATACTACACACAGCTGCTAGCATAGACTATAATCGATCTAGATCTCTTGACTAGATGTTATTTTTTAGTAATAAAACTGTTATTATTAATTTTACTGAGTGACATTTTGCATCTTGAAGCAGGGCTTCCTTTCACATCAATAGATTTAGTAGGACTTATTTCTTTGTTTGGTGAATTTTGGGAGTTGAACCTGACTCAGAGTAATCATTTCTGTGGCCTGATGTTCCATTCACAATTTCAAAGACTAGCCTAAGCCATTGAAAACAGTTTTTGAATGTTTGAATTTATTAGCTCATTATCCACATCCACGTATGCTTGGTCTTCTGGTACATGGAAGTTCTTTTTATCAACAGTCCTGATTATGCACTCTAGAAAATGCTTGACCTCTGCGTTCATACACATACATACATGAGAAAACTGTCATGCGGATATTGTGAAAATTAGATCCTCGCATAAAAAATATCTTATTTACAGGATTGGTATAATAACTATACCATGTCTACAATTCAATGTTCTGCTTGTTTTCAAAATGTCATTGCATACATTCATGGAGAATAATAATGATGATGATAACCTGGTTTATGAGCCTTGTATCCAGGCTAGACTTCACAGTATATTACCCCAGCAGGCCTGATCACTCTAGGACTTTTACAACTTGCTGGGGAGCATACTGTGTGGCTGTCATTTACAGATGCTGATTTGATGCATTCTGACAATATCTTTCACTGCCTATGGCCAGATACTCATTTATATGTGGTTAATGAAAATATGAGTGAGGGCACTTACAACATAACTGTGGTTGGGAATCCAACCCAGGACCCTTAGATTTGGGTTCTTTACTAAAATTATTTTGGTGCACTGCCCCATATGATAATAACCACGGTCAGCATGAAGGCTGTTTAGCAAAGTGATCGTTATACAGACGTATTTTTAATGTGTTTCATTTCAGGTAGAGTGAATATTTTGAAGAAAGGGTCTGATCCAAGTCTTGGCTGGATGACAGGAACTTATTTCTCTGTGTGATATTCACACTACATTCTTTTTATAAAGTTTCGTTGTTAAAGGACAGAACTGTGCTCCAGCTCCAGTGAGTGAACCAGTAGCACCAGCTAAGATATTAGTATTCTTCATCTCAGCAGGTAATATGGTGTACTAGTTCATTTATAAGATGGTGGCTACTTAAACTTACCTGACAGCCAAAAACTTTCCGTAAAAATGTATAAAAGTTTAGCTGGACTTAAGGAGACAATCCCAGCAGAAATTGCAAAAATTGCGTATCTACCACGACCTGTCAAACTCACTGCCTTAAGTTTGTCACTTGGTGTTGCCTTAATTGGGGCTTTGGCAATGTTTTTTCGACGGCGACGCAAGCGCACACAGATGATACAGAAGAAGCTGGAGGCAAAGAACCAGCAGCGACAGCAGCAGATTAACACTCATCAGCACTACAGTCACATCCATCACCATCCACAACATCAGGGGCCCCTGTCAGCAGGACCAAGATCAGGGAGTGCCTCCCTCAGGAAACTTAGAAGCTCCCACCTAACAAGGACCCAGACACCCAGTGGAGGTCTGTGTGTTAGTTACATTTATTCTTTCCTCTTCCATAGTCCTTTCTGTCATCATTCTTTTCTTATTTTCAATATTATGCTGCAACAAAACATAGTAGTTAAGTAAAATATATATGTATCTAGTTACATATATGGGTAAATAATATTTACTTGTATTTTCTAGCGCTAGCTGTTCAGTTTGCAATAATATGAACATCTTTCCAGCTCTAAAGATCACAGCTTCAGTTTTTGTGAGAGGAAGCGGAGAATAACAGTTGCCCCAAGTGGCGAGCAAAGAAAATAGTGGAAATTTGCTAAGACTGGGCAAGAGCTACGTCAGTTATCACAGATATCCCATGAATAACCAGAGAAAATTGTTTTGACAGAGATTTGATTTCTCTAGAGGTCACATTTTGGCAAGGACAAGTCACCATTGTGGGTTATGTTTTAGCAAACGGGGATTGTCAGCAGAATTTAATAATGGGAAATGGAAGTGCCTAAATGGGCTGTGCATTGAGCAGTTATGCATCTGCACAACTCTGCAACTTATGGACTGAGTAGGCATTTTGCTTATCTGCTCAGCAGTGAGTAGTTGACTATTTTGCCCATCTGCTCAGCAGATTAAGCACTTTCAATACAGATAACTAGGACCTGTTCTAGCAGTTTATGAACATTCCTGTTGCTTATCTTGAGGGTGTGCAGTCCAGGGATGTAAATCTTCCACTTTTTCCCTTGGTTTGATGGCCACAGGACTTCAACATTCTGATATATAAGTAGAATTGGCTTCTTGTTAGTAATGTCTCTTTCTGTGATAACTGATGTAGCTTTTGCTCAGTCTTAGCAAACTTCCACTATTTTCTTTGCTCGCCACTTATTTCTCTGTCTAGTGATGGGTTTGTGAAAGAATATTAATGAAGAGCATAACTGACATTATACAGTCGACTCCGCTTAATCACCCTTCCTCACAAAAAAAGTGGGCGATTATAAGCAGAAAAGGTAATTTAGCCATATTTTTGGTACCGGGTATTGGGGTTAAATTTCTTTGATGTCGTTGTTTGATGTCATGCATTTACGCCTTCTCGTCGCCAGACTCGGGACATGCTCGAGTTTGACGGTATTGTAGCGCACAAAATGTTTGATCTCCGTGGTCTCTCTCATTGGCCACCCCGCAGTAGCCCAACAGACAATAAGGAGTAGGATGGCATGGTTGGGATCGACCGTTCATCCACATGACACGTTCTCTGATCTAACCGAAATCCACCAATACGATGTTTACATTCTCCGCCTTGCTGAGACGGAAGGCATGGGGAGAGGAGACTGTACGGCTTTCGGCGCATTAGCATTATTGGACGGGTGACGCCGGTGATGCATAGCATGGGACAAAGGGGTACAAGGGAAGGGAGAGGTGGAGAGGAAAGGCTTTATCACACCTATTTGGGCCTGGCAGCCGTCACTCAGTCAAAATGCCATCCGTCGCACAGTTAAATTTTAATGGTCTGTGTACATATTTGTTTGTCAGCTCTATTCCTTCAACCGCTGATCTTTGAATTCACGGGCGCTGAAGAGTGGTTGATTATCCAGAGTGAGGGGCGATTATCCAGTGACTTTTATATATAGTCCCCCCCCCGCCCTTCCTCATTTAAAAAAAAAAAGGAAATAAATGAATAATTTTCTCTTTCCATTTTGGTGACTACATGACTCTCAGGCCTCACTGAATCACTGCTGACTGCCCTATATGATAACAAGCCTACCTGCTAAATGCATTCCCGCTAGCACTGTTTAGGCGAATTGTACTTACGTAGACTTTGGGCGAATGTCTCTGTCATCTAACAATAGTCTGATAACAGTGTTAATGGAAATGTTGCTTCATAACTACTCAGCCAGTCAGAATATGTGTAGCCACAACTCTTGTGATCAGTACTGCTCAGGTGACCACGACCTGCGATTGGCTGCGATGGTGCCACTCTTGTGTCCTGCTTCTGTGATTTTTCATTTTCTTTATTGAAAGGGCTAACTGAAAAGAGACTGAAATTGCTTCTTTATTTCACCCAGGGATTGGCTGTTATTAACAAAAATGTTATAAAAATGTAATTATCAGTGTTTTACTTGTGTTGCAAATTAATCTGTAACATTCCTGATGAAATTTGGAGCAAGTGTAACCTATTACCCCATACCTTTCTCTAAAATGTAGTAGATTACAGACCCTTTTGAGTGACTGTGTTACGACGCAAGTCTGATTATCAGTTCTGAAGGCATGCAGAATATTGGCACATTAGTGAAACATGCTTTTTACTTGGGTCATGAATAGTGGTGATTGTATGACTATAAGGGCAAATGGTGATGGCATTTCATCAAAGTTGGGTAACAAGTTAATATCATTTCAAAAGGGAGGCAGCTATATACTAATTAAATTATCAATTCCCATTTTCCTGTTTCCAAACTACATTCACTTTGCATACACAAGAGGGGAAAAGATCTCTTTTAAGTTTTCTTTTAGCAATCCCAACTTCCCAGCCTGTGTAAGGTAGGTTGTTTTGTCAGAAACACAGATTCAGATGTATTCACCACATAGTAAATGACAATATCACCAATCATTTCTCTAGTCATTGAAATGTGTAAGGCCAAACAAACTACCATTTACTGTATGCATTATTACCCAAAAAACGCTAATTTGGCAAATGTTCAAGTTATTCAAACTCTTTTGCTGACAGTATCTGAGATAATTATATCAGTAATGGATGTTAAAATATTTTTCACACATGACAGAAGTAACTATGAAGAACTGCTCAAGCAGTGTAGACCGAAGCAACTTTGGCAGTGGCGATGTTGGAGATCTTTTGAGACAGAGGACCTTGTCTGCATCCTTGAATAGTTTAGGGGGTGTTTCTACCACGTCTAGCTCTTCCACTGTTACACACTCTGGTTTGGACACAGGCAATATGTCAAGTGCTGATCTATGTCAGCTAGGTGAGTTCATATCAGTGTTAACTAGTCAGGTGCTGAAAATACTTGCCTACCCAATGCAAGTATTAAGTAGTTAGTACTCATTTACAGAAAGAGGGTGGTCTTTCCATATTTAGACTGAAGTTTTGAAAGTATCATAATAATGCAATTTCTCCTGAGCATTGTAATGGACTGAATGCCCTAAAGTTAGTGAGTAATAATTTTATCATTGTTCGTTCAGGACTTAGGATAGAAAAAGTAAGGACCTTGGTTGCTCATTAATTATTTTTGAGTATAGGGAGAAGTTTTACCATATCAAAATGCTTTTCCATCCAGGAATGGAAAATCTGTCTTTGGCAATATCATACTGGGAAGATGCTGTGATGAAATTGTCATACCTGGATGATCAGCATTCCATATTGGCCATCCCGGTAAGTGGTCTAAGTACAATTATTAACAGCATAATGTGGGCAATGTATTCTGTACTGAGGTGGATAAAGATTATAGCCTACTTGGGGCTGAATTTCTTTGATATTTGACACATTCCCAAATCCTTAAAGTGGTTCTGAATATTCAATTTTAAAATACCCAAATCCCTGTTTCTTACTCCTTATGCAAAGTTGATGTACACAAGAAGCTTCTAAAATAAAAAGCTTGGGCCGATGGCATTACTGGGGTACATATTTTAGCGATTGAAAGTGCCAGTCTAGGCCCTAACATTTTCGATCTGAAAATCCTTCGTTTTCATCGAAACGGTCTGAAAACCGGAAGTGACGTCGTAGCCACTACGCCAGCTGCTCGCCATCAACCGACAACAATGGTCTACTGCATTGCGGTTAACTGTCAGTCACCATTTCGGGTGCGCAAATCGTGGTATTTACCGTCGAGTTCCGCTAAACAGGCATCGAGAACACCACATGTTTTCTTTCACAAATAATCATATAAATGTTGATATTATAGAGGAAATAATATTATGAATTTTTAAGTGTTCAGATATATACTATTTCAATCAAAAAGGCATGGGGTAACTCATGAATATTCAGATTATACATCAAAATTAGGTCCATCGTCTTGTGCAGGGTGCAGATCTGTATAAAGAAGTTTACTAGACTATACATGAGAAATTTAAAAAGTAAAATTGTATCGAGGGCCAAAAAGGGTGTTTTCTGCCGAGGGCAAGCGATACTAGACTATGTCTAGGCCCAGTCTAGCACAAACGGCGTTCGATGCATAGGTGTTTT
>JAWQUT010000028.1:3386062-3417841 GCA_033807755.1 Ellobium chinense
AAACAGACACGTGTGGGTTGTGCGAAACAAAAGCAAAGCAAAATCCCCAAGACAAACATTCCAAAGGCAATACAGCAGACATATCAGTGAAAAGGACGAGGTGCGCAACATCCTAAGAGCCAGCACAACGAGTCAGAAACCCATGCTTCAGTGGTGACTGCGGTATTTGATCTCGAGAAGGTGTTGCACCTGTCAAAATCTGAAAGATCTGAACTCTTTTACAAACGCCGATTAGCCTGTTATAATTTCACAATCTTTGAAACTTCTTCCAAACAAGGACATTGCTTTTTCTGGCATGAAGGTCAGGAGGGGCGCGGTGCCAACGAGATTGCAAGCTGTGTTGAGAAATTTTTATGGATCTGGATTCACGCGGCGTGAAGCATGTCCAATTATATTCAAACGGATGTGCAGGACAAAATAAAAATTCTATCCTACCATCCATCTACAGGCATGTTCTGAAGATGACAACTTTCCTTGAAAAAATTGTACATCGCTTCTTCGAAACCAGTCATGGCCAAAGCTCCCGGGATTTGATGCACAGTGTGGTGGAAGTGGCTATGAGGAAAATTCCAGAGATCACCGTGCCATCTGAGCTTGTCACCATCATCAAAATGGCGGCCAAAAAGAAACCCTACTCAGTCACTGAGCTGTCGACTCGAGACTTGAAAGACTGGAACATGGTGGCCACGATGACTGGCATTCTTCGAATTCGAACGTCAGACAATGGCAACAGTGTGAAGTGGACAGACTTCATGCATATTGAAGTGCAGAAATATGAACCTCACAAGTTTTTTTTCAAGAATTCACACTTAACACAGACGTGCGACTCCATCACGATAACCAGAAGGCTACCAGAACAATCTGCAGTTACAAATGCCTACAAAGAACCACCAAAACTCTCAGCTGGAAAGTATGCGGATCTGATGACTCTTTGTCAAGGCATCACTCCGGTGATTTGCCATCCCGATAATCAGACTTTTTTTCAAGAATCTACCACATTAATAACCTTGCTAGCGAGACATTAAAAGATTGCAAGAGAGAGAGAGAGAGAGAGAGAGAGAGAGAGAGAGAGAGAGAGAGAGAGAGAGAGAGAGAGAGAGAGAGAGNGAGAGAGAGAGAGAGAGAGAGAGAGAGAGAGAGTGCAACTACTTTTATGAAATTGATACATTTAACATGTTTAATGCGTGTTTTCCCTTATAAGTCGACACCAATGCTATGTGTATGCCTTTTTTTACTATTATGATTGCGAGAGAGCGACAGAGAGAGAGAGAGAGAGAGAGAGAGAGAGAGAGAGAGAGAGAGAGAGAGAGAGAGAGTATACTTTTATAAAAATGATACCTTTAACATATGTAATACTTGTTTTCCCTTATGTAGTCGACACCAATGCTATGTGTATGCTATTTATTACCTTATTAAAAATTATATGAATACGATAGAGAGAAAGAGAAAGAGAGAGAGAGCAAGTTCTTTTATGAAAATGATATTTTTAACATGTTTAATACTTATTTTTGCTTATGTAGTCGACACGAATGCTATGTGTATGCTGTTTATTACCTTATTAAAAATTATATGAATGCGAGAGAGAGAGATAGAGAGAGAGAGAGTGAGAGAGAGAGTGAGAGAGATAGAGTACACGTGCGTTTATGAAAATGATACATTTGACATGTTTAATACTTGTTTTTACCCTTTGTAGTCGACACCAATGCTATGTGTATGCTGATTATTACTTATTTAAAAAGTACATGTTTTATGCATCTAATTGCAGCGATGGAGAAGAGAGGAAAAGAGAGTGAGAGAGTGTTTCTAAGTTAATAAGAATGATACAAGTAACTATCTTGCTGAATAATTTGTTGTTTTCTTTCTAAAGAATAAATTAAACATTTCAAAGCAACCAAATTCGTGTCCCAAATACGTTTCTACCAACGGCCAACAGCCGTGGGAGTGTCCTATCCATAGCCCAACAACCATCTTTCTCTTTGACGAACCGTCTTATCCCTCGCTCAGGGTGTCCTATCGGCCCTCGGCGTTCCTTTTGTTTTTTGACGAACCGTCCTATCGGAAAAAACAACACTTGTGAAAAAAACTCTGATAGTCTATTCATTGTAATTGATACCAGCTTCAAGGTATGATAATAAGCTAAATATTCATGTATGTTACATGATCATAGCGCGTCTCTGAAGAGAGTTAGGGCGGGTTAAAGACTGCCTCAAACTTTGAAACGCTCTAGCTCAAAAGTAAGTTCCAGGCGTAGGCCACCGATAGGACGGTTCGTCAAGAAACCGACGATATTACAAATGAAATGCATAACAAATTCTTTGCTGGTCACCATTGGTTCAGAGCCTTGGTCCTCTGTAAAAAGCCTGGTCTTCATTTACATCTGAGTTAAGTGAGGGAGTGGAAGTGAATTGTCTGTCCTAAGAACACTACAATGTAAACTGTCCGGCCCGCGAATCAAACACATAAACCTTAGACTTGATAGTCTCCAGTTTCTGAATGGGACTCACAAATTGCATGGGCACGCTGCCTCCCTAGATGAAAGGTGACCTTCCTAGCTTTCTTTTGTTTCTGTAGCACCTGACCTCAGGCCTAGAAAACCATTTTGTTTTTATACAGTAGCACATGTAACAATTAGAAGTACTAATGCGAGTATATCATGTAGCGATGTGTCGCCGAGTGTGTAATTATCAATTATTTGTTTGCCCCTGTCTCTTGCCTGAACCCTCCTTGATATTCATGGAGTAATGCCGTATAATACTCATCCCCTACTTTCCACACTAATTTCTTTGTTTCAGCCAGTTTACCGTGGTTTTGCATGATGTGGGTGAACATGAAAGATGAATTAGCAGCTGCGACATCCTTAGTCTTTAAAATTAAAGAAAACCCATGATGCCATTGTTGAATAATCAGGATACTTTCACTATGCACAATAGAGGAAAAAAACCCTATAATTTCATTTCCCGTCGACTGAAGAGAAAATCGATAAATCCGAGGAGTTGCCAAGTCACAAAATGCAGGAAAATGTTTTTTTTGTATACTAGATAAAGCCCTACATATTTGCAGGCATACCTGTGTGAAACAAATCACCAAACCAAATTTATTCATTTGCACTGCCCTTGTTATCGTAATTATTATGATAAGAGTGAGACTCATCATCAGTCAATAAACATAACAGTTCTTTGTTCCTTAAGCCAACAGAAAAACGAAACTCCAAAAATTTTTTTTAGATCAACAGTTTGCCATTGTAACACCAACTTGACAATCTTGGGCTGCAAACTTTGCTCTAGGCAACAGTGTCACATGCCTGACTGGCAAACTGTGCACCAATTCAAAAAATTATGCGGAAGAGTTCATTTTCTATAAATCTGGGAACAGAACATGCGCCACTGCTGACCACAATAGGACCATTTGAGACTACTTTGTGACTCGCAAAGCAAATCTGAGTGAGTTCAATGGTGAAATAAAGTCATGTGGCTGGTGACAAAATCACTTTTTTTTTATATTATGATAAGATGTGGAATATAAAGTTATATGTTAACATGGAAGAAATCATGGATGGGCCTCTGTAGAAGTGAGGTGTTAATAGAGCTGTGGATCGTGATTACTCTCAGACCTGACTTTTTGTCAGTTAAGCATAAGTCAACTATGTGCCCCGTCTCTTTTTCACAGATGATGGCCTTGAGAGTCATGTTTACTGTCTCTCCTGTAGGGGGTGCTGTGGATGCTTTTTTAGACTGAATGTCCCATCTTGTTACTTCATAGTCTTTGAAAACAACTTGGGCATTGGTGAGCAAGGAAAAATTATGGAAGAGATGTAAAAGAGGGCTGCTGCTGTCACTGAATATCTGTCCATAGTTACATGCATGACATGTTTGGAGATATGTCAGATGGTGTGTCAATCAGTGGTGATGACAATGTATTATAGTTCCTCACCAATAGCAATGCTAAGAAAACCCATGATTTAGGTGCCATTGAGGCCGTGAACAATGCCTTCTGCCAATAGGTAAAAAGATGCAACCTTGATGGTATGTTTTCTCCGAATTTCTGATTTCAAATGTGAAGATACTTACAAGCATTGACTATTGCATAAAAGAACTCGGCAGTTTACAGAATGCAAAACAATGCTTGGCCGTGGCTTACAACATTGTTGTCTGAGCTCGGTCTTCACCATTATTAAGTTTAACAACTACTCCCTTCATCTCTTTAATTTTAGGGCTGACTATCTTGCGCCTGGGCATCAGGTAGAATTTTGGCATCTCTCTTTTTCTCTCTCAGAGCTCTCTCCACCCCTCAAATCACGCCACTGCCGTCTAACAACAAGGCAGTGTTTCTTGCAGTCCTTTTTTTCCTATAACCCAGTCTCTGGGCTCTCCCATTCTATTCCTTTCTTCTCTCGTTACCTCCCTGAAATGATGCCTCACCTTTGCACTGCTACAAAACTGACTTGCAAGTAGTACACTATACAAGAGCTCAACAAAATATGAAGTAAATGTTTCACTGTAAGAATCAAGAATCATTCACTTTAGCCTGATCTTATGATCTTTGCTCACACTTTGTATAATAGCAAGCCTAGTCTAGAACAATGTTACAGTCAGTTCTTATGTTGTGCAGGCAGTGTTGCTAAAAGCCCTGATATCTTAGCCACCCTAAACCATTTTATGGGTGGCTGACTCCTGTCTGTTTGGTCAGAAATGGGTTTAAAATTGGGACAAACAGATGAAAATGGATTTTTAATAAATAACACACTTCTTCAACTTTATATTTTGATAAAGTGAGGCTATGTATTAATTTTATTGTCCAGTCATTGATTTTTATGATATGTGAAGTGGAAAGTATGGTTGAAGTGGAATTGGAGAGTATTTTTGTCATAGGATCAGGATCTCACTCATGCATGAAAAATTTGACGATATTCTGATGTTGTTAAGTCTGTTGACAGAGGTATGTTGGGAGAGGGGAGGGAGGGCATAATTTGACTTTTATGTTACTTCATTAGTTATTGTCCTCAGTTATTTAATATTAAAGAATGACACAGAATCCTCTTAATTCTTAATAGACAGTAGATTGATGAGTCCCCTCAGTTTTGTGTTAAGAGGTTTCTACTGGATATAGAGCAAGGTACCATACTTTGCAAAAAGTCGAGAAGGAATTTGAGTACATGAGTTTTGAAGTTATGAGATCATACCTTAATATTAATATGAAAATTACTTTTTATCACTGCCATTACTATTTCTCTTTGTTTCTCTGTCTTCATTGATAGGATGCTGTGACATCAAATCTGCAACATAGGCTTGAAAATCTCCTTGATCTGGCTTACCGGATGCAGGATAATTATGAGCGCCTGTGTGAACGTCAAGTTGAACACATAGCACTGGAATCTGCTTTGTCAGTTTTTGCAGAGAGAGACAAGGATAAGAGTTTTGATGATGACTCCAGTGATCAAGAATCCTTTGTGTCAGCCACAGATGTAAGTTTATGTTATGCTTTCTTTCTACCGTAAACAGATAGATAGGAATAAGAATAATATGAACAATTGAGTTCTGAAAAGAGAAATCAGATCTTTTTAGCTCCAGCAAAGTGCTTCTAAGACTCCAATTATAAGCAGTGGTAACAGTCTGTTCCTTTTATGAAAATTGCCTGTTTTCTAAATAATGTAAAATCTGATACAGAGCCTAATGTCTTCAGAAATGTAACATCAAACTATCTAATTATGAGTGCTGGAGCACCTCATTTTGCGTAATTTTGCCCATTTTGTTCACAGTTTATGTAGGCTAAAGAATGAAAACATTAAGCTCATTAAATTTGCTGATGATTCTACCATTTATTACTCAGAGTAATAATTATGAGTAATAGTAATGAGTATAGAGAAGAAGTTAATTGATTAGTAGACTGATGAGATCATCATTTTGCTTTATTGAATGTTAGGAAAACTAGATTTCAGGAAAAAGAGATTGCCTATAGAGTCCCTGACAATTAAAGATGAATGGGTTAAAATTTAGCATCATATAAATACTTAGGAGTTACTATCTATAAAGAGCTGAACTGGCATGACCACGCATCTCTTGTCCATAGTAAGATCAATAAGCACGTGTATTTCCTTAGAAAATTTAGATTATTTAATATTTACAACACTATTATCTCCCTCTTCTATCGAGCAATAATTCAGAGTATCATTAGTTTTTGCATCCTCTGCTGGGGCAAGAATACGAGAGAACAAGATAATGAAGAAAGCTTGGAAAATCGCTGGAACCACTTTTCAAATGTTTAACGAAAAGTATTTGGCCAGATGCACTCAGAAGATAAAGAGTATCATGGAAGTTTCCACTCATCCCCTCTCGCCCTAAATAAACATCTCAGAGCGATCAGGCTGAGCAAGACCAATAAAATGTAAGAGAGAGATACTGCCATTCATTCCTGTCATCAGCTGTTTGTTTGCTCTGACATATTTTTGGATGAAGAGGTGAAAGAAGTGAAGTGCTTAGATGCATTTTAAAAAAAAGTAAGGATCTTAAGATGAATTTGAAACCATTTATCATTTGTTGTTTGGGGGGGGGGNGGGGGGGGGGGGGGGTAGATTAAGCTTCCAATACCTTAAATCCATGAAGTGGATAATACAGTCAAGCATAAATTCCTCAAATACAAGTAAGTCGAATCACGGTCCCTATCCCCCTCCCCTTTCCAAAAACAAATCTTTCAGACCTGGATTTATATCTCCATATTGGTCAGCAAACTCAAATAAAGGTATATGGCAACAGATATAAATCTAAGCAATGATTACAATGCTTTCCTTATAAGCTGTCTTACTGTCAGAGGCTTTACTATGCCTTTGATTTAGAATTTGAAATCTGTATCATCACACTGACGAAGTGAAGTGACCATATCAAACATTTTATCCTATAAGATAAATTGATCTGGATCTATGCCTGACTGACAAGTGACAATTCAGTAATGCAACTCCGCGTGCAAAATTCCCCCCNGCCCCCCCCCAACACACACACACACGCACGCACGCACACGCACACCGCCTCATGCCCAATCCCTAAACTTTTGTCTAATCTAGAAGTAGATGTCTTGTAGAAGATCAGCCTTAATGGTAATTTGAAAAATGTACATGTAGTATCAATTTTTTCCTTTGATCATCACTGAAATTGACAAATTATAATGTTAGATGCTAACAATGGGATTTCATGGCATGTCTATTACCCCCACATGTCAAGTCACTTGCCATTAGACAAAATGAATGTTAGTCACATTTTTTTAACACTCATTCCCGCTCATTTGATAAGCCATATTTTTGTCAGAGACAATGTAGATGCTTCGGGCAAATTGCCACAATGATCTCTGTCCATTCATCTCTCTCAGTCACATGATTCTTAGAACAAACAAGTAATTTAGTACTGAAATATGCCATTCAAACAACACCACGATTTGTAACACAGTATGGGTCCGAAAGAAAAGCCACGGCGAGACAGACAGTGCGACGTCTACTCCTTGGTCTTTAACTGGCTATTACAGTGTTTTACGCATTGAGATGTAATGTTACTAATGTGAAATTGAAAGGGGTAGATTGAGCTTTCCAGTGATTCTAAATTTATGCAGAAAGGCCGAGCTGTCAGTGAGTAATTGGTGTGTAGAGTTCGGTAAATGGGTCTGTGTGTCAAGTTCACTGGTCTAGCCTATGCGCTAGGTACTCCCTCTATACATAGACTAATCATATCGACAGGGATTCCACTGATATGGTTTTTTGTAGTTCGAACAAGTAAACAACAGTTCTGGGTCAAAATCGTCATCTTCTTCGGACAAAAACTGTATTGCCGTCACCTTGCACATCAAGGCTGTGACTAGCCTGTGGCCTCCTAACATCACTCCTAAGACAGGCACAATCATACCTCAGAGGCTGAGCTAGATTACGCTACTGTCTTAATTTAAGCAGGGTTGACCTTTAAGTTGTTAATCTGTATATGGTGTATAAAGGTATGTGTACAATATACCTGTAGCGAGCAAGTGTCAATCAGTATTGGTGTGTAGTGAAGAGGCACTGAATACAATAGCTTCTCCTTAGAAACGCCACTGACGTTGCTACTTTAATTCACAAACGAAGTCCGCTGTGCAGGAAACAGAATACTTCTTCATTGGTAACAAGGTGTAACCAGCAAATAATTCCCAATGCACAGACCATAACAGCCAACTCTCTCAACTCTCTAACTCTCGTGCCTTTTATAATAATTTCAGTAGAAATTCTGGAATAAATGATGTCATCATCATATGATGCGCCCAAACAAACATGCTAGTCTAGAAGGTACGAACAGCAACTTCTAGACTAATTAGAATCAAAACATGTTGATCGCGGCCCCACTCGAACCCTTGGGAAGGCTAAAACTGCGTTCACTCCAAGCATCCTACCCGAACCTTCGGGAAGGCTAATACTGCGTTTACTCAAAGCACTATACGGTCGAGCTGACCTTGACACTAGACAGTCTCAATACTTTTACTAGTGGGCGGGACGCACTGCCGCCTTAGTTAAAGGAGAGAAAAAGAAACCAACTGATCCCAACAAGGTCAGCCGCTACTAACTGCAACATTCTCGAATCATGAAGGACCGGAGCCGCGGTNGTATAAGAGACAGGAAAGGGGGGGGGGGGGCACTAGCCCAAAAAAACAACAAGCATCACAAATGTTACACAACCCCCCTTTTAAGTTGAGCATATCTAGGATCAACTAAGAATAATAAGGAACATTTGTGGGCCAGATATCTGACAAGACCTTTACCCGTTCTGAATGACTATTAAGCTAATAGTTTCCATATCAAAACCGATACATTAACCAACAGCAAAGTATTCAAATGAAGTATATTCACCATGCAAATGTAGAATGTACAACCATGAAAATACAATGCTTAAAGTTTCTGGGACATAACAATCCCATACAGTGAGAGCATAACCAACAGACCACTGCGCAGGGTCACTTCCACATACAGCCCGTATTATCAATTAAAGGTTAAAATACATTACCGTAATGCATTCCATATCATGATCAAACAATTCGAGAATTCATAGGTCCTAGGACCCAAAGACATGTACCATGGACAGTTGTTGTTACAAGAGTCTAAAAAATAAACTGCAGTGATACAACATGGTTCCATGACAACTACAATGGTGTATGGTCATTATAACTCAGCTGTCTCTCATGCAGCAAATTAGTCACCCACACGACTCAGAAAATCAGCACCGACATTATCTTTACCTTTCACGTGCTGGATTCTGAATTGGTAAGACTGGAGGAATAAACTCCATCTTAACAGCTTTGGGCTATCAAACTTGGCTGTGTTCAAGTACTCTAAGGAGAGGTGATCAGTTTGTAACAAACTCCTTTCCATACAAGTACAATGCAAACTTTTTCACAGCCCAAACAATAGCTAAACACTCATGTTCAGAGAGACTGAGTATTTCATCTCACATGGCGACGGTTTTTGACTAGCATAGGCTATTGGATACAACTTTCCACCATCATTTTGCATAAGAGCAGCACCCAGACCTCGATCTGAAGCATCAGTTGACAATATAAAGTCTTTAGAGAACTCAGGTAAGCGCAAAACAGGTCTAGACACAAGGCTATTCTTCAAAGATGTGTATGCCTTTTCTTGAGCTTCACCCCACTGAACAACATTAGGTTGACCTTTTCTGAGCAAGTCCGATAATGGCGCTGCGATGTCCGCAAAATTGGGTACAAACTCCTGATAATATCCAACTAGCCCCAAGAATGATTTTACATCCTTCTTAGTCTTGGGTCTGGGGGCATCTCTTATTTTGCAAATATTGTCATCCAAAAGACCAACTGTTCCTTTACTAGTGGAATGTCCTATGAAATCTACCTCGAATGTCCCAAAGAGTCACTTGGATGGTCTTGCAGTGAGTCCAGCCTGGTCCATTCGTCGGAGCAGTTCCTTCAGGACTTAAACGTTCGTCAAATGTCTCTGTGAATACTAGTAGATCGTCCACATATGCTGTCACCCTGTCCATGCCCTGAATCAGAGGCTTCCCAACCCTGTTCAGGGTAGCTCCTGAGTTCATCATCCCGAATGGCATCTGCACGAACTCGTAATGTTCACCCATGGTCACGAACGTTGTCTTACCAACATCCCCTTCTCTAACTCGAACCTGCCAGTATCCGTTGCTGAGGTCTATCCGGGAAAACACCTTTCCCTCGGCCAGGTTCTGTATCACATCCGATGGTGTTGCTGCCGGATGAAGATCGAAGACCGTGATCTTGTTTAACTTCCTGTAGTCAATACAGATACGGTTAGAGCCATCTTTCTTCTTGACAACGACGACTGGCGAAGCATATGCCGACGAACTCTTCCGAATAATGCCCAGCTTTTCCATGGCGCGCAGTTCTTCCCTCAGCGACTCACGCATGGCATGTGGCACCGGATACGGGCGTTGACGAACCGGCACATCTGACGTTAAGTCGACCCGGTGCTCAGTGAGTCGACAACATCCAGGAAGAGCGGTGAATATATGCCGGTATTCCCATACAACTTCTTCCAGTTTGTTTGCGTTGCTCCGGGATCAGCTGCGTGCCGTACTGCAGATCTTCGTAGCTCTCCTTCTGACCCCAACCTCCCAGGTCAGCGAGATCTTCAGTACCTCCAGTACTGATGCCCTCTGACGCGCCATCCTCGACCACAGTCACACAGCAGACCGTGTCATGAGATTTCCGTTGACCATGACGTCATCAGTCCTTGACTTTCCGTTGGTGAAAGGACTGACATCTTCCGCAGCGCTTCCATCATTATCTTGCGGACTGGTGTCGATATGGGCTGGTCCTGCACCACGGGGGGGTCACATCACACTCTCCTTCCATCTGAGATCCAGCTTCCACTGTCGATTCCGCGGCTGTTATTGCAGCAGCTACTCGATCTGCCGTTGGTTCAGATTCACCTCTCACCCTCGGGACATACCTTTTGAGTAAGTTGGCGTGCAGGGTCGTCTCCTTCGCACCCATCTTGACTCTGTAATCGTTGATCCCGACAATTGATACAACCTTGTAAGGCCCCTTCCACTGAACCACAAGCTGGGCAAAAGCACCAACACTTCATCACCTGGGCGAAACTTCCCGTCTTTTGACTTCCGGTCAAAATAGGCCTTTTGTTTGCCTTGCGCTTTGGAGAGCTCTTCGGTCGCCAGCTTCCAGGTGTCCTCTAGCCTCTCACGCAATTCCATGACGTACTGGTAGCTGGTCTTCGTCTCGGGTTGCTCTGCCTCCTTCGTCAACAGCTGCCTGAGAATGTGCATGGGCCCCTGAACACTCCTTCCGTAAAGTAATTCAAACGGGGAGAACTTGGTCGACTCCTGCGGCACCTCTCTGTAAACAAAAAGCAGCGGGTTGATATAATGATGCCACTGCCTGGGTTGCTCTGTACACAGTCGCTGCAATGATGCCACTGCCTGGGTTGCTCTGTACACAGTCGCCGCAGTGTCTTCTTCCCTGTTCCATTGAACCTCTCAGCTAGTCCATTGCACATAGGGTGGTAGATCGTGGTTGCTAACTGTTTGACACCCAGTAGTCTGTTCATTTCCTTCATAACATCTGACATGAACTGGGTTCCGTGGTCTGATAGGATTTCCTCGGGAACACCCAAACAACTGTAGATGTTCACAAGTGCCTCTGCTACTGTCTCTGCATCTATCCGCTTTAAAGGTGTGGCTTCCGGATAACGAGTGGCGTAGTCAATGTACACCAACAGATACCGGTGTCCTTCTTCGCTCCGGGGGTCAATAGGTCCCACAATGTCCACAGCAACTCGTTTAAACGGGATTTCGACGACCGGCATACTTTGTAACGGCACCCTCGGAGTTGCTCCCTTGTGGACTGTCCTCTGGCAGGCATCACACGAGCGACAGTACCTCGTGACGTCACCGTCAACACCAGGCCAGTAGAAGTTACTCATTACTCTGTCCTTGGTCTTCTTGACGCCGAGATGTCCACTCATAATAGAATCATGGGCAACACCCTTCACGTACTCCCGCAACTTCTTAGGCAAAACCACTTGTCTAATGAGCACCCCCCGCTTCAGGTCCTCGAAGACTGTAGAGGATTCCTTGCCGCTTGTTGAAGTGCACAGACTTGTTGCCCTTAATCTTTGGAGTAGTGTTCTGCTCCAACGTCTGCAAGACCTCGTCTTGCTCCTGGAGTTGCACTAATTCCTTCCTGTCGACTCCCACGTGCCGCTCTACCTTCGGCACCTTCAGCAGTGTGGGTTGACCTCTTTTCTTCTCTTGGGCCCTCGTGGTCACTGCTCCCATCATCACCGTAGTGTTTGGGTCGTTAGGGTCTCTTGCTCCGTCGACGTTCCCAATCACCAGATCACAGATGGCCTCTGGGATGCACAGCGCTGTCACTCTGCCCGTGAAGAAAGGTGTCCTCACATCAGTGATGGCCTCTTCTGCCACCAGGATACTGTTGTCAATCCTTGCGATCAACCTCTTCTATCCAGTGAGCTGTCCGTCGCTCACCAACCTTCGCTGCACCACAACGCCTTCGCAACCGGTGTCTCGCAACACGTCCACTTCTTGATCCCCGATCAAGCCTTTCATCATGGGTAGCTTCAGTTCGTCCACGGATCTTCTGTCACTGCATCCTCCGCCCCAGCCTTGCTGGGCTTGCCCCGCCCCACGTCTGTCTGGGATGGGCACCTTTTTGCTGTATGGTCTAGCTTCGCGCAGGCGTAGCACTTCTTCTCGCCCTTGCCCTTGTCACTTGCCTTCTTGTAGCAATCCGCTGCCTTATGCCCCGGCCACTGACAAAATTGGCACACCTGTGGAGTATTCCCTGTGTTGCCATTAGGCCTCGCCCTTGCTAGTTGGCTCTGTTGCTTAGTACTGTCCCTCAGCTGCCTGTTCCTTGCCACTAGGAATGCCTCAGCTGTATTGATCATGTCGTCTAGGGTCTTCAGCTTCTTCTCTCTGGCGTGGGTAGTCAAATCGGAGGGGCATGCATCCATGAACTGCTCCTTGATGAAGAGCACCCTTACGCCGTCGAAGGTTTCTTCTGTCTTTGATAGCTTCACCCACTGATTTAGGTACGTTTTAATTCTTGTGATGAACATGCCAACATTCTCTCCGTCTTTGGGCCTGGACTGTCGGAACATAAGCCGGTAGCCATCTTCTGTTAAGTTGTACCTCTTTTGAAGGGCTTCTTTAACTTTATCACAATCCTTGGCGTCATCCATGAAGAAACGACAGAAGCAGTCCAAAGCTCTTCCGGTCAGCAAAGCAGAAAGAGAGGTCGTCCACGTGTCCTTAGGCCATTTGGCCGTCTCCGCAAACCGTTCGAAGCGCAAGAGCCAGCTGTCCAAATCATCCTTACGGTCCTGGAAGGCAGGTAACTTCGGCCATTTAGCCTGACTAGTTACCATAGGCTCTTGTGAAGTCCCATTCGCCGCTTCCTTTTCAATCCGAAGTTTTTCTAGTTCATGCTGACTTTGAGCCGCTGTATCTCTCTCTTCGATTCAGAGCTTTTCCAGTTCATACTGACGAGCTTTCTCTTCCGCTTCCATCTGGAGCCTTTTCTCTTCCGCTTCCAGCCGGAGCCTTTCCTTTTCTAGTTCCGCTTCTCTCTCTCTATGTTCCATCATCCGTTCCTTAATGTATTCTTTCCTCTCAGTGCCCTCGAGTCCGATAGCATCTGCTTCTTGTCCAAGCCTTGCGATTAATTCCGACTTCTTGTAGGTAACGATGTACTCTGATGTCCTTGCACGGCCTGTAGTTGAAACACTTCAGTTCCAATCCCGTTGAAACACTTCAGTTCCAATCCTTTCGAAATACTCCAGTTGATCCAATTGAAATACTCCAGTTGATCCCATCAAAATACTCCAGTTGATCCGATCTGATCCGAATAGATCCGATGAAACACTTTAGTTCCTATCCCGGACGAGCCCCCAGATGTAGCGAGCAAGTGTCAATCAGTATTGGTGTGTAGTGAAGAGGCACTGAATACAATAGCTTCTCCTTAGAAACGCCACTGACGTTGCTACTTTAATTCACAAACGAAGTCCGCTGTGCGGGAAACAATACTTCTTTATTGGTAACAAGTTGTAACCAGCAAATAATTCCCAATGCACAGACCATAACAGCCAACTCTCTCACTCTCGTGCCTTTTATAATAATTTCAGTAGAAATTCTGGAATAAATGACGTCATCATCTTATGATGCGCCCAAACAAACATGCTAGTCTAGAAGGTACGAACAGCAACTTCTAGACTAATTAGAATCAAAACATGTTGATCGCTGCCCCAAAGCACTATACGGTCGAGCTGACCTTGACACTAGACAGTCTCAATACTATTACTAGCGGGCGGGACGCAATGCCGCCTTAGTTAAAGGAGAGAAAAAAAACCAACTGATCCCAACAAGGTCAGCCGCTACTAACTGGAACATTCTCGAATCATGAAGGACCGGAGCCGCGGTTCAGGACCGTATAGCAAAGAAAAAAGGGGNGGGGGGGGGGGCACTAGCCCAAACAAACAACAAGCATCACAAATGTTACAGTACCATTGAGGACAACAAAATTCTGTCTTATCTTATCTTATCTTATCTTAAAAAACTATAGCTGTTTAATCCAATCTAATATAATGAAACTGTGTTTGTGGATCCAGATATAGGCAGTAGTTTATAAAAGTTGAGTATACTATAATAATATAGGATTACACACTATAAAATATGAAATACATTTGCTATAATCGGTTTCAAAAGTACCCTACCATGAATGGAAACAATATCTTCTGTAGCACAGGTTACCTGACTTCTGCTATGATGCATGGAGTCAAAAACAGAGCACTATTATACTTTTTTAATGTTTTGCGCTTGTGATTGCTTTTGCTGAGGCATCAGTGAAAGAGAGGGATCAAATACATGTATGTGATTATTGGCATGAATAAAAATTCAAGGAAAAAGCAGAGGTTCTGGATAGATCACAATATAGAGGGCAAAATAATAATTGAGAATATTGATAGAGAAGTAACAAGGAGATTACAAACACCCTATAAAAGAAAATTATTGAAGACAGATATCTCAGAATGAAGTCCTTTTCTCGAATGCCAACCTGGGATTTTGAAACTGAAATTTTGCACAGGATATCTCAGAGAAAGATAAGGAAGCCTCTCTGAAAGATAAGGGATCCTCTCTGAAATTATTGGTTCGGAATATAAACCTGAACTTCAAAATAGATATTAGTATCCAGGTACCTGCAATGCTCTTGATAGGTGTGTATTTAGTCAGTTATAGTTGTAAATGATGTTCTAAATGATTTGGGGCTTTAAGCATTGCTAGAATGAATAATTTAGTATGTCATGTTGCAATTTTACTGATCAAACATAGCTGGTTATCCCTGTTCCCTGTTTGCTGCCAAAACTGCCGTCATGTGTCATCATTATGTGTCAGAATCCTTTGTTCTTTCCCCTTTACCCCTACCTTCCAGACACAGTGCCACCTCTCCTGTGGACCTAGCATCTCAGTAGTGGAACATTGCGATATCCACATGATATCAACATAGAGGTGTGAAACTGTAAAGTTATTTCATGTGGTCTGTCTTTGTAATTAGGCCCATCACGCAATAGATCACATCTTTCGAAGATGTTTTGTTGTCTCAGATAATGTTTTCTTATTGTTACCATTGTAAGTAGCAATAACGGGGGGTGTATCGAGCGCATGCAATTTCAGGAGTGGAAGAGAGAAAAGAAAGAAAGAAAGAAGGGGAAGGTTGATAAAGAAAGGGGAGAGCCAGTAGGCAGGTTAAAAAGGAAGAACTAAGTGGATATAACAAAACAAAAAAAATTGACAGCAAAAGTTGTCCTGTTGATAGATGAAAGAAAGGGGAGAGAAGAGGGAAGGAAGGGGGCTGCATTGATTTTCAGATGGCAGAGAGCCAGAACTGTTTTTTTGCTATTTGCATGACTGGTTTAATTCCCATTTGTGTCATAGTACAGACTACTGCCATTTCCACTGTTTTATCATCTTAAGGGTACATGCGTGGTCAGTAAGTATTTCTAATAACAAGTACAGTGGAACCTGCTCAAGAGGGACACACGTAAGCGGGACACGCGTTTAAGGGAGACAAATGCCTGGGAATGGAATTTTTGCTATTTAAATGTATACATGTGAGCGGGACAGCAACCCCCTTAAGCGAGACGACTTGGAGCCAGATCTCCGTAATATACACGCTGTTTTTGGCAGGAATATTGCAAATTGTCATTATCGTGCTGTGTCTCAATGCTTGTTTACCATTGCCCATCAGCTGAAAACCTGAGAGCATTATCACTGTGGTGCAGAAGTGAATTAGTAAGGACAAATTGGTAGGAAAGTCTACACAGAAATTGAAATAGTTCAGTTGAGCTGTAGTGGAGATATTCCTAAAGAATGCCAACCATCTACTTCCGATCACACTATGGTATTTACTCCTGTACAATAGACAGGACTCTGTCTTCGTCCGTCTGTCCATCTTTCCTCCATCTCTTCCTCCCTCTCTGTCCACCCATTAGTCCATCCGTCTGTCCATTGTCTGTGTCTCTCTCTCTTTCCGTGTCTCTGTCTCTGGCATACACATACATGTGCGTGCAAGCGCATTTTCTATCCTGCTATGCTCAACACACAAACTGGTCTAGGAAGAGAACAGAGTTCACAGATGTTTTCCCAGATGCTCGATGGCCTTAAATGATACAGTACCAACTAATTTGAATGAGGCAAACTTTTCTTTGTTCTGACTTAATTCCTTTATAATCTTTCACCAAATTTATACTGACATTGAACTCAGCACAGAATACTTCAACTTTGTTATCCTTACTTTCCAAAATTAGACATCTTTAGTTTCTGTGCTCTTTCGTGATATTAGAGTATGTAGCATAATATGTGTTATGCAAGCATAAACTTACTTAACACATCATGATTTGATATGGCCCACTGACCCCTGGCATGAAGCATTTGGCAGGCGGTGTGTTCTTGTGAATCAATCAATTTCAATCAGGTGCCCCAAAAGTTAAGAATATGGTGGGAAGAAGACAAAGAGAATGCAGCAACACAAACTTTATAAAGGTATTAATTAAATCTTGGATATTCATTGAGCAGACATTGATGTTAAGCCTGTTCTATCAAATTTCATGCAGTTTGATGGTTTTGACCGAATTTTAGATATACCGTTTTCAGAGTTTATCGCGTTTGAAAACAGTGTGCCATATGCCCAGTCTGTTCTTATGATATAGATATATACTCAGAGGCGAAAGTAACGCGAAATGTCCATCGTGCTAACAGAGCAAATAAAAGTTTCCAAATGTGATTACTATTTACATATCCTATTGAGCAATGGTCTGAACCCTCTAAAGCGACCTCATTCGAGCACTTCAGTGTTTTGATTGGTCGCTTACGCCACAAACAAGTAAACAATGAAAACAGCCCACGGGTACTCACTTGTAACATCGTTCGATTTCTGAGTTTGTGCTCATGAGGTCACGTAGGCGTGGCCTATAAATTCGAAGCCTCGAAATGTAAGATTCAGTTGAAACAGAGAGCAGTATCAAGATGCCAAGACTTTTACCGGAAAACCGTGAGAGGGCCATTGGACGGCTGCAGGCTGGTGACTCAGTTGATCGAGTGGCAACTGCTCTAGGCGTCCACGTGTCCACCATCTACAGACTGCAGAACCGGTTTCGAGCCACCAACGCCACCAGGGATCTCCCCAGAAGTGGTAGACCAAGGGCGACAACTGCTGCCCAGGACCGCCTCATCGTGCGCCAGAACCGGGTAGATCCGTTCCAGACAGCCGCTGAGACCGCCCGGAACACCATCGGAAGAACTGGACGAGCACTGAGTAGCAGAACCGTGAGGCAGAGATTGCAAGCTGCGGGCCTCCAGTGCAGGAGGCCATGTCGTAGACCAGTTCTGACCCCTCGGCATCGCCGTGACTGCCTTCAGTGGGCTCAGGCGCACGTCAACTGGAGGAATAGACAGTGGAGACGAGTGCTGTTCACAGACGAGAGCAGATTCTGCGTTGACCCTGCAAATGGACGCATCCGTGTGTGGCGCAGAGACCTGATGCGCTACGCCAATGCCAACGTCTTAGAGAGAGACCCTTGGGAAGGTGCAAGCGTCATGATTTGGGGAGCAATCGCCCCGAATCAAAGGATTGGACCAGTCGTCTTCCAGAATCTGGGTCGTGGACAAGGAAATGGGGTCACAGCTCAACGATACATCGCCCAAGTTCTTCAGCCTCATGTGGTGCCCTTTTTCCAGAGGCATCAAAACTTTCTTTTTCAGCAAGACAATGCGAGACCTCACACTGCCCGTGCAACACAACAGTTTCTGGGGCAGAACAACATCAATCTTTTGCCTCATCCGTCCCGTTCGCCTGACCTCAACCCCATCGAACACGTTTGGGATGCTATCCAGAGAGAGCTCAACCAGCTGAGACCACGACCACGCACAGCTCCTCAACTGGCTGCAGCCATTGGCCATGGGTGGGCGCAGATCCCAAATGGACAAATCAACACTCTAGTCAGCTCTATGACATGAAGATGCAGAGCTGTCATTGCAGCCAACGGAGGTCACACGCGGTATTGACTTTATGCTCCAAGGTCAAAGTCATAGACTCAATCCAGTGACGTAAAACAATTACTGAAACATTCATCCACTGACACGCTTACGAGTGTTGAAATTTGAAAAATTAAATTTCACTTACAAACTATGATAAACCGTTGTTAATTTTAGTGCACTCTTTTCGTTATTAATGTTTCGCGTTTCTTTTGCCTCTGAGTATATATTCAGTCAGTCAATTCCCTTACAGACTATGCCCAGAATTAATAGATAGTAAAGACAGACAGTCTCTGTAAATGGCAAAGTATTTCACCCTTGCATGTGGATGTTGGAAAGAGTGGACTGGTCATTGATTGCAGGAAGTTGAGTATATGGAAATGTTGAATGAATTATGCATGGTCATTGGCATTGATCAGTGTAAGAAAGGGTGGAATTGAATTGTCATGAAAAAACATTTTAAATATTTTGTCTGAATATTTTTCCAGATGGCACATTTAACAGACCTTGACTTCAACCGTGATATCTTACATCATGTACCATTATATGAGGCCGGAATGTTGGAACTGAAATATGGAAATGTTCCGTGTAGGACAATAAGGTAACACATGTTGTTCACAGAGACCCACTGGTTTGCACATATTTTTTAATAGTTTTATTTTAATAGTATTAGTGAATGATATTGAAATTTCAGAATATTGGCAGACTTTGTCTTTTTGAACTTGTTGTCATAGATTGATCCCTCAGAGCTAATTCATGTCAAGTGGTCCAAAATTATAAAGATTTGTCACCACACCTATTTTGAAATGTGCAGCATATTTAGAGGTGGTCAGAATGTGAAGACATACAAAAGTTGTGCTCAAAATATTAATTTTTGAATTGTTTATATATTCTTGAAATTTCAAGGGAATTATGCAGCTATGAAAAATTGCTGCCTAGTCCATTCTTGAGATCTTGTAACTTTAAAAGTCCCAGAGATCAGAAACTTGGTACCCTGTTGTAGTTTTTATCAGAGATTACAAAGCTAGAATTAGAACATTTGTGGCATATCAACTTTTGAAGTTATATGAGTTTGAAAATGACTTCATGAGAGAGGCTGTTGGAATTTGTATTTTATTCCAATTTTTTTTCTATAATGTAAACATGTCATTATTTTTGAAAGTAACTGTAACAATTACTTTACTTTTCTGCAAAATCAGTAAAACTTTACTTTATTTAAACACAAAGTAACTGGTACAATTACTTTACTTTAAAAAGTAAATAGTTACTTTCCCTTACCTATCTCTTACTTTTAGGTCTCAGTTTCCTGGTGGTTGGATACAGAGCCACATAAAAAAACCAACTGATTGAATGTACACGCATTGCAACATAAGAGGCTTATTTCAGATCCTGTCATTACTGGATAGCAATATTTGTTTAAAAATCTTCTTCGGAAGGAACATAACAATTTACAAAGTGTACATCTTAATTTAGCGTTTCAGAAAGAAGTCTTCAGAATATCCAGTATTTTAAATAATCAGTGACATTCAAATACATAGCGTAATTTGCAAGTACTTTACTTTACTTTACCATTTCAGAATCAATTTTATGAGTAAATTAAGATCGTATCGCATTTGTCTGCACTCCAAGAAACCAGATGCTGCGCTTAACTGAAGGCATCGTATAGAAATGTGTGTAAACAAACCTCATTGATAATCCCAAAATTGAATAATTCGAATCCAAACATGAAATCTAGGAACACGGGTGTATTATTTATGCTGTAATCAGACAGTCAAACAAAAGTCGTCAGAACACTGACTACGTACCACTGTCAATTATTCTCTGTTCAGCAGTTCAGAGGGACCTGGTCTGGTGGTTTGGTTTTATTTACTTTGACATATCTCCGGTCAGCGCCTGATTGTTGACTGGTCGGCTGGTCGCCCCATCTCCACTTTATAAACAACAACAAATAAAAGGCCAAGGTGATTGAGTAAAAGATGAGTTACATGAGTAGACCTTGGTTATATCAGAGATTTTTTTTTCAGTAAATTTAAAGATGTCACACTTCAATGAAATTCTAGTGTTTGCAATTCGGGAATATCAAAGGGTAATCAACTGGCCATTTATGACTTTGATGTTCTAGGCCTAAAAGGATGGATTTAACTCTCTCTTCCCTTTTTTTTTTCTTCTTGCTCAATATCTTTCTGTTGCCTCAAAAATCCCTTCCTCCCTTGCCCTTCTTTTTTCATTCAATCATTCATTCATTAATCAGATAAACTACACTATTCAGAAAAGTTTCTTAACTGTCTGGTCATCGATGTGAATAAACATTTTTTTTTTCTTCCTTCGTTACTACAACTATAAAGTGACAAAGACCCAGTAGTCTGGAAAAGTCAATAATCCAAATACGTACACACAGAAATCAAAAGATTTGTATCAATGAAACAGGACTGTCTGTCTCTGCAGACTTGGAACTTGATGAAATTATTCAGGTTTCACTCCTAATGAGTAATTCTTGTTGATTAAATGAGGAGATAGAACCTCACATAAGCTGAATGTGGCTTGCATTTTTTCAGTCACAGTCGCACTTCAGTCTCCTCATATGTGTGATTAAAGAGTCAAAAAACTCATTAGCGGTGTGGTTACTTTGTTCAAGCCTCACAATCTGTTTACTCAGTCACACCCCACCCACGAATGTCAAGCCTTTCTCGTCAACCCTCCACCTCTCCTACTGAATACCACGAAGGTTGGACCTGATCCCATATCCACCCTCGTCTCCTCCTCCCCCTCCCCTTACCATCTACCAACATACGCCTCGAGGAGGGCACCAGATTGTCTCGCCTCATACGTCACTACCATCCTCTTCTCACCCCGGCCTTTACCTCTTGTATGTGATTTCCACCGCTGCTTGCATTTTGACATGTTATGGTCTTTTCAGGCATACCTATTTTACTTCTTATGGAAGCCAGTTTAAGTCAGAGCATCAAAGAAATAACACAACAGCTCTTTTTTTAAAGAATGATCGTTTATGGTAATTTTGGCAAAAGTCCCTAGTGACGCACTTCCGTAGAAGTGTTTAACATAAAAAAATTTTTAAAAAAAAATAATCAGCTCGGACTCACATTCCTCCTCCTTAATGATAAATAGTTTATCTAGAAGATATGTTCCACCCTGTTACACACAGTCCGTCTCATTTGTAATAAAGTAACCACCATAATTGGCTCAGAACTCACGATACCAGCGTTTTCTTTCTTTATTAGTGCACGTCTTCAGTTCCACTCATTCAGCAGTGTCATATACCTGACACGGTGGTACTATCCCTTGCAACTTCATCATGGATAATGGAAAATATGCTTTTATGAAACAGTTTAACATTGTTAGTGTGTTTAAAAGTAGATGAACATTTAAGCCAATAAGAATGTGAAAAATCTGCAGTTGCCTGAATCCCCCCTAAAGTTCTCTGCTGATAATATTATGTTTAATTAATGTTTCATCATGATAGCAGTGTTGATACTGGAAGTCCAAGCACTAAGGTCGCACCTTTGTTAAGTGATACATTAGGATTGCATTGGCTGCGAGTAGTCTGTAATTAGTTACAGTTAATGTGGTATATCCAGCCTTTGTCTAATTTATTTGGGTTTAATAAGCAAACTAGCTAAATTTCACAAGTCAGAATACTTTCTTATATTGTGAATAATTTCTGAGTTTCCTTCCACCTCATTTGTCTCTGTCACTTGGAATAAACCAATCTCTTCACACAGAACCCTCCCCCCNAAGGCAAAAAGGCTCTGATTATCTTTTCAATATCTTGTAGATAGCCTGTAGCTTTTTGTTTGTCTGATGTTACACATAGGGACTATGGTGTGATGGAAATTGGCACTGTCCTACCCATGTAACAAGATCAGGTGATGTCAAGCAGGGATTTCCTAGGTTATGAGCAGACATCTAAATTTGTGAATAGGTTCAAGATGAAATGCAAGCAAGCAGCAGTTTCCCTGACTATTAGAATAGGATTATCATGCATAATACAACAAAAGCAAATGCCAGTGTTCCCAGTTTTCATGTCCCGATTTAGATGCATGAATTTATGGATTATTGATGACATTTAAATTATTATAGAGAAAAAAGCATTTTGAATGATGTGTTTGTTTAAACAAGGTTTCCGGTTTCATTGAGTCTGTATTAACGAGACATGACTGTATGTTTAATTAAGAAACAATTCAGCAGGTCCTGTGAATTTTGGAATGACAGTGTATTAGAGTACAAAGTATATTCTCATGATTACTTGCATCATTTCCTTATGAATATTATTGTATTAATGCATGAGGAATGTTGTGTTCACACCTTTGGGGCATGCCAATCTCTAAGATTTAGTCATCTGATTTTCTGCTAGGTGCAGAATTTCTGTAGATATGAAAGCAAATATTGGATGCCGTGTTCCAAGACAGATTAAAGAAATCTGTCCAGAGGTTCTGGTTTACTAAAATTGTAGTATTGGCACTTTGAAAATCTTGTATACATGATTACAACTCCATGTGCAACAACTGAGGTCAGATTTGACTGCTTCCTAACAATATTATATATCAAAATCACCAGGCCAGAGATGGTACAGTGTCTTTCTGATGTGGAGTTTCTGGCTAAACTCCATGGCATACGCCTGGCATTTCAGGTAACGACTCATTTGGGTCTTAAAATGGTTTGTGAGGAGAAGGTGGCTGGGGATAATGTTTTGTATGTAGTGCATTCTCCGGTCGGGATCTGTCTATATGATAAGGGAAGGTTAAGATAAATAGTTGAACTAAAGAATGGCCAGTTAAAATAGACATTGAAAACCAGCAGAGAGTTATAATCACTAGTTGGGGACAGCAACCTTGCATAACATTGGCGGAATGATAGAATCGGCTAATTGCAAAATTTAAAAAAAATGTTTTTTTGGCTAATCTGAATCATCAAGCAACCCTTTACATCCTATAAAAATCTTATAAAACACAGGGCAGTAGAAAACTGATAATTTTATAATACGTGCTTCGAGTAGCCGGGAATGATAGGATATCTGCAACCTGAGCGGTGAGATATGTATTGTAAGCGTTGTATTATTCTGGGATGTAATGAATATTGGTGTTGTCAACTACAGTGTCAAGATGGTTGAGGTATTTATCCCGATGTCATAGTTTGTTGTATAATTAATCACCCGACTGGCGGCATGCGTGGTTAGCAAACAATGACATCCAGGCTGGCCTACTGTGGTTTGTTACGGATTATCCTTGCTGTCTTGACCCAGTGGCTGATGACCGTCATTACAAAATTACCAATCTTTGATCTTGCCAACAACCGGTAGCAATAGTTTGGCCGAATACTTTGATGCTTGCGTCCTTACAGAAGTTTAGAAATGGGATAAGAAGCATTGGGGTGGGGGTGTCTGCTAAAATGGGTACTTGATTTAAAGACTTAAGGATGGGCATTCTCCTAGCCTCACATTTATTGGCGGCATATAAACTTGCCGACATAAGTTTCAACAGTATGCATGAAACAGGGATGCCAATTTTCCGGATTTTTCTGCTTTTTTAGCGGCGGGAAAAAAAATCTGGATATTTTGGTGTTTTGAGAGTGGAGAAAAAAAAAATCCAGCGTTATCAGGATAACATTCATGAAAGAGAAATACGCGAAGGACGAATAGCACGAAAGCGGGAAATTAGATATTTTACAAACTTCCTCGCGCGCAGATGCCTCTAACGAGGTCAGAGGAACACCGGTCTGTCACGATAAGGAAAAAGGATGAATATCATCCCTGTGAACGATGAAGTGGATTATCAGGAGAGGCGAAAAAATAAAATTCCGCGTAATTCAGTAATCCCTCTATCAATTTGTTTGAAATTCAGCATTATGTTTGCTTGGCATGTATTTTGTCTACACTTACAATCTTTAGTGCATAAATTATGTTTTCTAGATCTGGAGCAATCACACATTCGTCATTTTTCCTTAGAGTGATCACCTACTTGAGACCAGAGGCTCTAAGGAAGAAGGATGAATAAATTATCCGTCGTTTTTCCTTAGAGTGACGCGAGGCTCGCAGCCTGCTTTTCTAAGTAAGAAGGACGAATCCCGTTGAATTCGTCTTTCTTTCTTAGAGCTGATCGTTGTGTGAAAGGCAGCGCTATAAGGGAGAAAGACGAATCACTCTCAGTGTCATTCTAAATCAATAAACAAAATAAAAGAAACAGTATGTTTTAGGACTTGTCATCTTGATTAGGAGAACTTTATTTTTAAAAAATAAAGGGATGGGGGGGAGGGGTTAGGAAGCATTTGTTCTCAACAGAAAAAATAGACATACAACAATGACATACATCATGAAAATTAATAGGCTAAAGAGAAACTTAAAATGATCTCTCTCCCTCTCTCTCTCTCTCTCTCTCTCTCTCTGTACATCCAATGTCTGTCTCTATGTCTGTACATCCTACAAGTTTAATTACACACACATGGCAAAATACATTTAAAATGTATAGGCTAAATAGAAACTGAAAATGATCTCTCTCTCTCTCTCTCTCTCTCTCTCTCTCTCTCTCTCTGCCTGCGAGCGTTGTCTCTGTATCTATGTCGTACACATACGCACACATGGCAAAATCTGAGTGCACTTTTCCTAATTAGTCATACTGACATTGCAGATCCTTGCTGCTGGCATTTCTCTGCCATTTCTGTCCAGAAGTGCCTTCTAGTGAAAGGTATGAGTGAAACCAAACTGGACACGATTTGTTTCTTCTTACTCGGCTCATTGCCTCGAGGGACCGACCTACATACTTTCACCGCATTTGTGTCATGAGTTTGTTTCAGAAAATTGAAGGCCAAGACATGGTCAGAATTATGACTGGTTTTGTAAAACATTTCATGTCTCCCTTCTCTGCAGACATGAAAGTGTGCCCAGTTTCCAGGAATTTGAGAATGATTTTCTCAGCTTCAAGTTCACCGGAATTAACTAGGTCTGACAGAACTGTGATGAGGATCCAGTTTTTGTTTTGAGCAGTACAGTTGTCTGCCCAGATAGTGATTGTTTTTGCATCCCTGTGCAATTTCAAAAAGGCCACAAAGGCAGAACTAAGATCTTCATCTTTTCTTGAGGAGATTCCTTCATGCCACAGCATGGCTACAGTGTCCTTCACAGCTTGTCCCACAAGAGCGAAGGTTTCATTGAAGCAAACCAGTCACCTGGTGAAGATTCCTGACTTGTATTGCTCCATCTTTGGCAGCATAATCCCGTTTTGGAGGTCTGCCGAAAAGATCGGATGATCATTTCTGGATGAAATTTCAGCATCTGCTTCATAATGCTGCCGAGCCTGGACATAGCGCCTGTGATGCTCTCTGTGTTTTCCATAGTAGTCACATACTTCAATGCATGCACAAGCAAGTTTGTGCTTTTCGAAAAGCGCGCATTCCTTGCACTCTTCATTGCCGAGTTTTGTCAGAGATATGTTGAGTGATGAAAACACACGATAGTATAATGAGTATGATACATTCATGCCAGAAGTAGCATTGAAGTGCCTGTGCATGTCTGCCAATGCCAGATCACTTGAAAGGTATCTCCTGAGTGGAACATGAAGACGCCGATAATGAGGAACTGCCGGTCTGTAGCTTTCAATGTCTTTGATGATTACAGATTCGTCAATTTTGTTGGGATTTTCAGCACGTCCGTGGGGGTCAAGGGTTTCAAATTGAATGTCAGTGTTGCTCTGGTTAGCAACATCAATATTTGAGAAGGCAGTTCTCACTGCTTTGTCGTTCTGTTTCTCATAGCCAAGTGTGTTAAGAAAAAACTCCTGACAGACCTCTTGGTACTGCCCATCCATGGATCGCAATCTGTAGGTTCTAGTGACTTTCTTCCTGCTTTCAGGTTTATGAGTTGCATGTCTATCTGATACAATTATCATTTCTCGTAAGAACTGTTTCTGGCCGTTGTAGTCCTTGAGCCAATATGCAGAATTGATAGCCTCCCGATGAGAAGACGAAAAGCGAAATGGGCATTGAGTCCTGCATTTGGAGGTTGAACAACCTTCCAGAACTGAATGTTTAGCAGCTGTCCGCTTTTTTTTTGCGATGTTCACATCCTGCATTGCAGATGTTGAGCGCTTTTTCTGTCTGCAACGTTGAAGCGCATTTGTTTCTGAGGGTGGATGATCAGGTTCGGGGTGATGAAGATGAGGCAAAGTAGGCCCACATTTTGAGGTCGGACCGTCAGATTGGTGGTTATGGAGGTCTGGCCCAGGTTCTGAGGTTGGAGTGGCAGAATGAAGGTGGTGGAGATAAGGTTCAGCAGAGCCAGAATCTGGGCTTGATGTGGCAGACTGGGCAGAATGGAGGTTGCAGAGATCCAGCCCAGGGTCCAAGGTTGGACCGGTAAATTGGAGATGGTGGATGTCAGACAGTGCAGGCCCAGGTTCTACGGTCGAAGTGGCGGGTTGGAGGTAGTGAAGGTCAGGTTCTGAGGTTGGGGCGACAGGCTGGATGTGATGGAGATCAGGCAAAGCCCAGATTCTGGGTCGAAGCTGTCATTCCGGGAAGACTGACCTGGTAAAAATAGTGAAGCCCGATGATGCAAAAGCAATTATAAATGGTGTCTCATAATCTATGAAAATTAATTTTTTCGCTTTTCCTTTTTAAAGCATAGTACGTCCCAGCATGAAAATAAAACAATATACTAGTCCCCGCGGCCTATAAGTGGACAAGGGTGATGTCCGTTCAGCTACTGGAAGGCCTGGAATTCGAAACTCATCAGAGTCGAGTCATACCTAAGTCTTCAAAATTGGCATTCTGGAAACAGCGCCTGAGGTTAATACCAGGAATGATCGGCCCGTAAAGGACTGCCTGTTCAATAGAGAGTCTTTTCATTTCGACGCACTGACAAACTCTATACAATGGTCTTTGTTTTATGTCGAGATCGTCATTGGTTGCTGAGATATTTTGGTGGAAGGAAGGACAAAAAGAAAACCAACCAACCAAACAAACAAACAACCAAAAAAACCCCACTGACAATTAATACAATACATTCCTCGAAATTCGCGGAATGTAATAACAAAACATGCCAACATCAGTTACAATACATTGCTCCAAATTCTCTCAAGGAATGTAATTATCATAAAACTATGTTGTTTACGGGACGTTAAACTACAAAAAAATTATGAATGATAAATTTGTTGAAGCATAACGATTTAATAAATAATTATACATAAGAGAAGGGGCCAACTTACCAAAGTGTTTGCTTTCTGGCATGGAACATATCACTGGAGAAGGGTGAAGATCTGAATCAGACGTCTCAAAAACTGACAAACTGATATCCAGGTCATCCGTTTTGTTGAGAAACACATGACTAGCAATTTCGTCCAGCCGCTTGTCAAAATTCATACTAGAATCTGATTCAGAAAGCTCTTTCGTTTTCCTTGTGAGCCTTGTAATATTCTGTATGCCCAACTGTTTTTGTCTATTTTGACAGGTAAGTACCATGTGGCATTGACAAACAGGTGAAACAGATAAAATGTCCTAGGAAGCACTGCTAATCACTGAATTTGTAACAATCGCAATTTTACGTGAGACTGAGGACTACGCAGAAATTTTTTTCTGATTAAAATACTGTCATGTGCCTGGCTGTTGAGACTGTGTGGAAACTGTTCCTTTCATCAAACGTTAAGTATCTTGCACCGGAAATGATCAATAACCGGCTTTATCAGTGACAAAGGGCGCATCTTTTGAAAAAAGGGATTAAGATGTCGAACACCCAACACCAGACAGCTGGCCGATGACCATCCCAAACTTACCTATTGTTTGTTCACTGCCTGTATGACTACACTCAGAGGCGTGTTCCTTTGATGTGGACACGGCCTAGACTCGATGTCTACAAATCAATTGCTTTGTGCGTACTGTACGACTTTGATAATACCAAGCACAAAATATTCGAACAATTAAATAGTGAAAGAATAATTTGCTTTACACCCGTACCATATAAGGGATGGCTTGTACATTTTGAGCAAACAACTGAAACAATGATAAAAGTACTGTGCTGATGTGAATGTTGCACTTTGGTAATGTTGCCCTTTTGTGGTTGCTAATTCGAAAATTGTATTCTCACCACGGCCAAATCGGGCGAACAAATAAGCAAAAGGGAGAAAATAAAACAACAACAAAACACCAAGGAATTATATTTTAGTATATATTTATTAGATCCTTTTTCAGTGCTGAAATATTTTAAACTAATTTATTATTTTCATTAAATACATGTTTTCCCCATCTATGTATAATTATTTTCTCATCGGTGTGTCGTGCAAGGACAATCATCCTACACGAGTCGTGCTTTTAAAACTTTCCGCTCTGAAACGCTATTTGTCCTTTTTCCTTAGAGCGATAGCCACCGCGGGAGCGATTGCTGTCAACTAAGAGTCCTCCTTCCATGGAGCCCCGGTCGCTGAAGAATCAGTCTCTCTAAGGAAAAAGGACGAATGTTTAATTACTCATTAATTAGCTTTGTTGGGTAAACTTATACCATTAGACGCTGAATAAAGCAAACTATTTGATTCTGTAAAATTATAAAAATGTCTGTTTTTAGCCCAACTTCGATATTCTTCCTTTTTTCCTTAGAGCGGCAGCGGTGCTCTATTTAGTGCTGGAACTCGCGGAATTTGTAAACAGTGCGCTCGGTCAACATTCAAGAAAAAAACAGTGATGTAAAAATGAACAGCTCTACTTGGAATCCATTGTTTTCTATAAATCATAATTTATTATTAGAAATCTGATTACACTCGTAAGCTGAAAGAAGATGGATACGTGTGGTGCACACTGTGCAATAATAAACTACGGCACACTGGGAAAGAAGGCACCTATGCTCCATGCTTCAAGGAATTGTCACATCGTAACACTAACAGTAGGATTCCGGCGAGTTTCAAGGACATTAAAGAGAATGCAGCCAAGCCTTCAGCAGCTTTTTTTGTGAACTTGGCGTGAACCATTGAATCCAGCTCAGTCTGAATTCTGCAAGTCAAACACTACTCATTTATGCATATTTTATCAGGACCAAATAAGAGATGACAAATATGTGCGTTATGGGTAAAGAGATGGTAACATATTGTAGTCTATACCTTGTTTAAATTTCACGGTAATGTATTCTGAAATGTAATTATGAAATGAAGGATTAGAATTTTATCTTAAGTGACAGTTTGCAGTTCCCTCCCACCCCTGATTATGGCTATTCCTTGCTGTGTGTAGGTATTTTATTTATATAATTATATATACTTTATCTGTGCAGAAGAATTTTAGGTTATGTAGTCACAGTTCTAAAATTGACTTTCCCTTAAACTTTGTTTGGTTTTAATGTTTGCTTTAGTGCCTTATAATTGTGGAAAATGATCCAGAATTAAAAGCACAACAGTTGGGTTGGCTACTATCACAAATGTCGATACGCTGCGTGCTTGAGCAAATTTCAGGATTTTTTTTGGTCTGGCATTGGTATTCCTGATGAAAGAAGAGGATGGTCATAATCCGTCATTGGTGTCGCCAGTGAATTACTAATGTAACAATTCGAGGTAGACTGTTACATGAGTACGGCCGAAGTCTGGGTTGTTGCAGAAACTGCCGTATGGAAATCAACAAGTATGGCTGTGGCCTGAATCATTGGGATAAAAGACCACCGTGGAGCTCTAGATTTACCACACAGCAATGGTGTAAAAGGCAAGCTGAAATCTTTCGATGTCCTTGTAAAATGAGAATTTGATGGTAGTATAAACATTGTAAATTCTAAAGATCTCAGACTCACGAACGGCTCCAAGCAATTCCAAAGTGGATCAGATGTGGAGATGTAGTGGAATCCAGACCTGAAATTCTACACAAGAACTACAGTGAAATGTGAACTGAGGTAATGCAAGAAGCAGTCACTGCCATCATCATCATCTTGGGAAGAGGAGGACAATATCCCCCTTTAGTGAGCTGAAGTGGAGAAAGACAGTCCCTGACTCACCTATCGTTTTTTTTTTTTTTTAAATCAACTTTATTGGTCTGTTGAGNGGGGGGGGGGGGCACCTGAGACCTTTTTCTAAATGCTTGGTGCCACATGATTTTAACCTTGATTTTTGGACTCAGCAGGTTCAAATTAGTGGAAAACAGTCAAATTTTTTTTACATTTTATTATGGTTGCTATGGAAACGGCCGCCATCTTGAATTTTCTACTTAGAAAACCGTCAACTTCAAAAGGAAACATCTCCTCCAGATGAAATGCCATCCAACTGAAATTCCACACATGCATTCTTATACACCTTGTCTACAAAGTAACAGAGAGTTATTTTTGATAAAATGATAAAAAGATATTTTATGAATTTTCAAAATTTCAGAATATCAATTTTCCCCCATTTTTTGGCCTTCGCCAACATATTTCCTGAAAAAAAAAAAAAAAAGTCCAAATGTCTCCCTGTTACTTTTTTTTGTACACCTATAAACTGCTTATATACCAAATTTCGCAAAGATTGGTAGGTAAATTATGATGGAGTTTCGAATTATGTGTTGAAAAGTATAGTTTTGAGAAAAATGCGTTTGAAAATTTCACACACAAAATACGTCCGAAAAACTGTACTTACATCAATACATGCCCGGCTGATAGGCTGGGCCACCTTCCTCAGCCTCTTTTTCTTGTCGGCATTAGGATAATCACAACAATTCAGGATCACAAAGAAAAATTAGGCTGCTAATGTCTTGGCCACCTCCTTCCTGTCAGGTATTCACGTGCTAACCTGCATGCTGCTGTTTACATACAAATTATAGAAATGAGGCTACCCGAACCGAAGAAATCCAATCAGATAACTAGGTCACGCTTGCCGGAAACAAACAAGTGAATGAAACATCAGCATGACTTGTTCCGATTGAAAAGTAGGCCGTGACCTAGCTATTTTCAGCGATGTAAATAAGGCCAGACATAATTTATGTTTCGCTTTCGGGAGATGCCGTCGTTCCGACATTTTCATTGGCTAGCCGATGAGAGTTTGACCTTGTAGAGGAGAAAATTTCCTTTCCAACGGTATGCAACAAGATAGGTCTAATTTTATTGCGTATAGACTAGACAAAATATGCGATCAAAAACAGACAATTTCAGCATAAATGCATATAATCAGCCAAGAAAACCGAGGGGGTGACCCTAATGAAATGCATTTTTGAGAGGTAAAATGGATTCTTTCACATGCGACCATCAATGCTTTCGATTCACAAG
>JAWQUT010000028.1:3436579-3471822 GCA_033807755.1 Ellobium chinense
GGGGGGGGCACACTAGACCAAAGAAACAACAAGCATCACAAATGTTACACCCTCCTTGCTCCATCTCTATTTTACCATCATATTATTTCACAACTACCTATAACAAAAATGAAAATATGACTTTTATTTACCCGTAAGGGAAATTAATGTACAATTTTATACAGTGTTAATGTAAATACATAACATTACAAATTAAATATATTATAGAGTTGTTGCTGGTCACCAGCAGTGTAGCTCCCTGGTCTCTCCACCTCTAAAGCCGGGTACTCATTTACCCCTGAGTCAAGTGAGGAAATAGAAGTGAAGTGTATATCCCAAAGACACTACAGCGTGAGCCGCCCAGTCTGTGAGTCAAACACAGAAACCTTAGACTTGATAGTCTTTAGTTTCTGAATATGACTCACAGACCACACGGCCACGCTGCATAATGAGTGGTACTGTAGTGCTGGGTCGTGCCCTGAATGGTTTCAGTCATGCACTCCACATTAGGGCACAAGTGAATGTGGCCAGAGTAAAAACATGTGGCCAGAGTGAAAGAAATATATTGCAGCTTGGCAGATTATGATATTGTTGTTTAGGGGGTCACCTGTACCTTTAGATGCAAAGGACCATTTTACATTTACTGCAATCATAAAAGTCCTTACTGTGCACAGAACAGGCCTGTATACTGTTTTGTATTGACATTATGTGTGTGATGGATGTTATAGGAGAGATTATTTTATAATCATTCAGTAATAAGTTTAATGGTTTTCATGTTTTTGTCAACCTAAGCTAGCTCCCTTTGAAAATGTTTGTGTAATGCAAATTCTTGATCTAACCCATCACGTGTGTGATATAACTTGGTAGCATTGTCATTGTAAGTATTCATTCATGACCGTGTGTCGTCTCTCAAAAAATTTAGGATTGAATTTTCATGATATATTCACATTTAGCCATCAAAAAATGGTGTTTTCCATAGATTTTATAGCCCTAAACTAATGTGTCATACACAATCAAGATGACAAATAATTTTGTTATGCTTTAGAAAAAAATGGGCTTTATCCTCCATCTGACAGAAAATTCAGTTGGTTGTGTTCATGACTTTACCTGTAAAAATTTGAAGGTTCAAAATATTTTGATGTAAAAATGATAAATCATTGGTATTATTCACTTGTTTATTTTTGTGCTAATTTGGACCACTAAAGCTGGAGTGGGCTTTTAACAGAGTATGGTACAATCCTCATTTAAAGGCAGTGAAATATGTTTGTTTTGCCCTCCTCCTACCTCCCTAAACCTTAATGTGGGACAGCAGATTATTCTGTTCAAACCATTGCCTGGGAATTTCTGGAGTGGTGTCCCCTGCTGAACAGGGAGAACATTGAGACAAAAGGAGTAGAAAGTGTATAAACGTAAAACCCATAGCCCAAGAGAGGATGACGTTCTATTTGTGATATTGTTGGAAGGATTACGGATCTGTGAAGTTAACCAAGAAAACCAGCTCCTTGTTTTGCCTCACCAAGAACTGAACCTTGTTCGACCTGCATGAGATCGCCGACCGAAGTTTTTGGGCATGTGGAGAACTCACCCCACCTTGCCTGCACCCTCCCTTCCCCTCCCACGGGCCTACACTTGGTGACTTGGCAGGATGTTTCAAGATCGCCATAGGGAAGGATAGGGGATCTTTCCGTGGTTGAGAGACATGAACAGAGCAAAATTTAGTAAAGTCCCTAGTGGCACACTTTTCTAAAGTAATAATGTGTAACACCTTTAAAAAAGAAATAATCAAATCGGACTCATATTCCTCCTCCTGAATGATAGAGAACGAGAATGTGATTTTCCACCTGGTTACACTCGGCGTATGTCGGCAGCATGTCTCGAGGGCTTTGGGGAAGGATGGAAGATCTTTCCAAGGCTGAGAGACACGAGCGAAGTGAGTGCGGCTTGCCCTGAGGACAGGGAAAGAAAAAAAACAAGGGAGAGTGTGGAATGGACCATTCTGAGGATTTCCGCAATGGGGTCCCCCACCATGCCTAACCACAAGACGAAAAAAGGAGTAGTAAGCATCGAAGCCAATAACCCCAGAAAAGGTGATATCCTTTTTGGTGTCCTTTTTTTGATACTGGTAGAAAGATTATCGAACTGTAGAGTTAAGCACTAGAGCCAGTTCCTTTTTTTGCCGCACCAAGAAATGCACTGTGTTTGGCCTGCATGGATCGCCTGCATGTTGAGAACTTACCCTGCCTCGTTTGCACCCTGCCTATCTTTCCACCGGTCTACATAACAAAATAAACAAGTCACAAGAAAAATATTCTCCAGACTTTAACTAGAAATGGCCCCAAATTATTCATTTTGCTACCTTTGTTTCCTTTTGAAATCTTTCCAGAGGAGCATGCTCCAGGACTCCCCTAGATTGCTGTTAAAGACTACAAAAAATGTCCTTTATGTTATTTCCCCTAAAATTCGCCTTAGAAATAGACAAATGAAATTGAAAATTTTCATAATAAAGCAAAAAATTGACCCAAAGAAAGAACACACATGAGTTCTCATAGTCATTTGGCAAGTGAAAAGGCTCTTTGACTGGTGTCCGCTCATTATGATATAAGGAAGCCGCTGGGCAGCTGACAGATTCCATGAGAAAACAGTAGAGGAACAAGAAAAGTGCTTGTAGACCGGAAGGTACCACTGGTTTGTCCTATGGATCGTAAAAGACAGTTTTTAACTGGACGTGAAACAGGTCATTACAGCCATGCAACAAGAAATCATGCAAACCTGTATGTAGTTTGGCGCCCTCTTTTAACTTTGCTGACAAAATATTGTTTAAGCTAAACAGTGATACCACAACTTCCGGTGACCCACTAAACAAAGACAGTTGTTTTCTGCACGCTGGATAAATCTGTGCTATTCTTGAAGGCTAACTGCTGACAGGAGTCAGTATGCCAGTTGAAGGGCTTCCCTCGATTGTTGAGATAATAATTCAGTCACTCCTGGTATCCAGCGGCCTATCTTTTTTCAAGATTGCAGGAATCCGAACACGATGACTATCATCCTGCAATTTGGTATCCAGCATGTTATCCAGCCCACCACCAATGCCCACCCAAATTCAATGTCTGGCAACCTCATTAATACTTCTGCTTGTAATCACAAGAGATCTTCACAAGTGAACAGTTTACAACAGTATTATGACCATTCATGTGTGACTGCAGACACACAGACAAACCCAGTCTGTGCTCCCGACTCACTGTCTTAATGGAAAAGACACAAACAGTGTCAGGGACACACACGATGACACTGAGGATCAACAAAAACAGCAGGAGATGACTCATACCTTGACACCAATCTTCTACCTGAGAGCAGCATATCTTTTTGCAGTGACAGTGAGCCAGCGCAGGAAAGATCTGGACCAGGGTGATTGCCACCAGCCCTATCAACAGCATCCCCTACTACAGCAAGAGTTTAGTGGTGAAGAAAAGATCCAGAAAACTACAAAGAACAATTCATCAAAACAGACATATTCAACAAACAGTTACACAACACAACAGCAGGCTTTCCCAGAGCTAGGAACTTGTATCCTGACTTTGAAACACTTATTTTGTTGCACAACAATGATCATCTTCACTCTTATGTTAACGCTGTGATGTCAGAAGACATGGAGACAACACTGAAAGATATTATTATTATTATTATTGCAATGGAATAAAAATTAAAGATTGCCAGGTGGCGTTTTCCAAAATAGAATCTTATATCAAAATGCACGCATGGAGAGTTCTTTTCTCTATGCATTATCTGCATAGAGTATTTAGAGCAAGCTTTATGTTGCTCAGTATCATAATTTTCATCATCTATATCATCAGTGTTCTTATTACTGCTTAAATGGTCATCATAATCAAGTGACTTAAAAGTTCTCATCTTGGAACCTTACAGTGATGAGACATTAAAGATGATGAATACAAATATTTGTAATGCAGTACAGTATTTAAGTATTAACTATGAACATGTAACAAGTTCTGGCTTAACATGTGATGTACAATAAAATGTAATTCCAGTGAGGAGCAATGTTATTGTTATAGTTCTTGCCCCCAAAAGTGAGCCAGTTTCGAGAAATGTAAAAGAAATTGTGCTTGCCTTATTCCATCTTGCTAGCCAGTAAAGGCAGCATGCACAGAATCAAGAAAGTACATTGTGTGTGTGACGGGAATAATTATAGTAGAGATGCAGTACTTCCTTTGGGTCAGTATAAATTCACATGAAATAAAGAATATCGGTGGTGAAAATCGCAAACCTTGTATGTTGTACCAGTCAAAATTTACAGGGGAAAGAAAAAGCTGTTTCATAAGGTCATCACTTTCAGAGTTACATGGTTTTATCATTTGACAAATTATAGATTTTCTGTCGCTATTTTAAGTACATGGTGGGTAAAGGCATATATATGGGGTGGTATTCTTCACTTTGGTACAAAAAAAGCGGAACCAAAATTTTTCAGACTTACATGGTTTGCGATTTTCACCATTGATATGCTGACCACACAATGACTGCGTAATATGTTATGTATCAGTACATGTATTTTAACTGAGATCATCAGTAAATTCTGTCTTCAGCATTATTGCCATCAGTCACCATCATCACATGATAAGTAGCATCACTATAACTTGTTGCTTGTCACCATTGTATCATTATTGTCTTAACGCCATTGTATGGTACAATGTATGTTATGTTGATCGAGACATCAAAATCCATTGCAAAAAAAATAAAAGCAGTGATACCACATTTTAAGTTATGCAATATACAGGGTAATAGAACAATATTGGTTACTTGTCTTGGCAAATGTAAATGTTCACTCTTGATCAGCTGTTCACTTGGAGTTAAATAATTTATGAAATATTGTGCTTATTTCAGGATCCAGAGGAGTTCTACTCCAGCTTCGATAAAATGATGCACTTTATTTCTGTGGACTCAAATTGGCCATTGATTGAAGAAGAGCTGAGGGGTAGAGGGGTAAGACACAAATTCTCTAATGCGACAAGACACCTTGAAACATCATTACCGATTGTGGTCTTAACTGAGGTAGCCAGTCACACGACTCAAAGGGTCTCAAAGACAATTTCCAGATTCACATTGAAATTATAGAATCCTCATTTTTTTAACTGTATCTGAATGTATTCTTCCCTATAATGTATTCAAAGATCATCCTTCTAAACCAGGCATTGGAGATGTATGGGGGACTTATCCCAGAAATTTATTAATTTCTGTGATACCTTAATTTCAAAATCTAACCTCTGGTCAGCCTAACACAAAGAAGCACGCCATAATACTGTTTATTGGACCACAGACCATGCCAAAGAGACTGGTATTTCTGGGGAAAATAGGGCTGTCAGTTCAAGAGAACTAAAAAGATTTTTACTTAAGGGTGCTTGGCACCCAGATGCACTATTCTAGATAGGGAAATTGCCATGGTACTGAGATGCAATCTTAGCAGACTTTTGAAACATGTTGTGATCACACTGATTGTCAAAGGTCTAAAAAACTCTTCAGTGCAGCATTATAATGTTTTGCATAATATTTTTATATTTTCCATCAACATAGAATTTAGCATCTGATTATCTGTGGATCCTTTAAAAGCAGCACAATTCTTTGATTGATTTTTTTTTACCATAGATTGTAGAAATGCAGTAGCAGCATCATAACACTGGTGTGTCAATACTCTGCAGGGATGTTTGTTAATGGCTGGTATATGGAAGATTTACTCACCTCGTAACCTATGGTACGACGAATGCTCTTTGTGAGCCTTCAACTGATCATTGAGGAGCCAACACTTTAAATGATGACCCAATATGATTTTTAAGGCAACCAGTATTTGGGCTCAAAACTTCACACCCAAGACTAAACAATCCACATGTAAATCATACTGCTGACTTATATGATACACTAAAAAGGTGCTAATATACAACTCTGGGAACTCTCCAGAGTATAATGGAAGTTGTTCTCAACTTCGTTCCATACAAAATTCCAGTTAAATTCCTCACTGATATTTTCTCACAACGATATTGAAAAGGCACATGCCTTCTACATCAAGGAAAACACAAGAAATGGCACAGCATTGAGCTGGGTTCGTGAAAAAGCACAGTGAGTGCTAAGAAAAGTCATGAAGTTCTGAAGGAGCTGTATTCATTACCTAAAATCTTAATTTTGCTGCATGCAGCTGATTCTTGTCAGAGAATTATCATTGTTTTTTTTTGTTTTGTTTTGAGATATTTAATGAAGCCTGATACATCTGCTTTGGAAATACCGCAGCATCAAACACCACAGCAGTAGAACATTGGTTGTGTTTCCCATACAGTGAAGAAGGGTGACCATTAGTCTCTGCATATTAAAACTTTCATACACTCAGGTGAAAAGTGTGCCTTTTTTAAGAGCAGTAAACTGAATTATGCGTGTGTCCCATCGCCAAATTCGATATGACATTTCCTCAGATTAATTTTAGAGGCCCGCAGAGTCTCTTTTCTGCTTCTCTTTGATGTAAGGAAACAGAAAGAGGTTACAGGATGTCATGTTAGATGGGATTGAGGGATGAAGCAAACTTTTCACATCATTCTTGGTTTTCCTGATGTTGGTATGAGCACTGGCATTGTCATGGTGACACTGGAGGTCATGAATGTCAATCTAGTCATGACTGCCTCCAGCTTTTCAGAACAATATTGACCCAGTGGTTAGAATACCAGTTTTCAGGCTGTGCCTGTTCCCCATAGCAATACATTTTAATGTGGCCTTTGGATGACCGTTTGTTTGGAAAAACTCTTCATGCATTTGAATGTGCAGGCAGGGTTTCGCCTGTAAAAGCCAGAGACCTATACTTAGTTTCAGAATTATGACTATCCACCCTTATTTCAACACCAGATCATATCATTTTCTGTAAGCAGTGAACAAAGCATTTCAGCATATCATGACTGAAATCAACACTGCTGCTTTTATCATTAAGTGGAGATGCATCTTATCTGTCACCTTCTGAATCTGCCAATGATTAACTTAAAATTATCGAGATGATAGGGTGATGTAATCCTCACAAATTGTCCTTCTCAAAGTAGGTAGATTATACTGTACTTTTTATAGCAGCAATTGAGTCTTCTTTTATGGCTAAATGGAAGCGCTGAGGATGATCATTTTTTGAGAGATGTCCTTCACAGTCCAAAGTCTTTATACCATTCAGAATTAGTTGTTCTCAAAAGAGCTTGTGATGAAAATGTCCCTGCACATTTTTGCAAGTCCCCTTTTTTTATCATAATGAAACAGGATCCTGTAATCTCTTCTTCCAAGCTCCAAACTGACTTTACAATGTACCATTGTGTATGTTGAGCGATGTCACACACATGATCATTGCAGTGAATTGAATGTTGTCACGACAACAAAAACATATTAGAAATTTGCAAAACAAGATGTTCCTGAAGTTTTGTGCAAATCAAGATAGCTGCTGCACTCCTTCTATGCTAGTCTGGAAACTTCCCTAATGACCAATGTACTTTAGTTGGGTCCACAAAATTTGATCTCAGATAATTTCAGTATCTCATAAAATATATTTTACATCTAGTACGGTACTAGTGAAAGTATTTGTTACGTGTAAACTTGCGTCATAGCATTTTGAAAATTAAAATCCTTTACTAAAGTCATAGAAGTAAGACCATCTTGACAGTTCTCACTTGAAATGTCAAACCACAGTGTAAGAGCAGAGTGGAATCAATTGTTAGATTAGTCTGCACTCAGTAACAACACATCCAAACTACTAAAATAGTGCATTCTGAGATAAATGAACATGGTTTTTCTTCAGTATCTTTTGTCTTAATGAATTGTTTTGAAATTGTGTATGAGACTCTAAGCCAATTTGTCTGAATAGGATATATTTTTTGTCTCTGTCTTCTGTGTTCATGGTAAAAATTATTTTAATAATCATTAGTAAAAAATTGTAACTCCTGCATAGTCGAATATGTAGTACTTTAAAGGTAAGTTCACACTAATGCCAGAACCCAATGGTCAGACTCTTACCGACGATTTTCGTCGGGCACACTGTTCACGCTATGGCCGGGCCGGAAACTGACAATCAGATTTCACCATTTTCGACCCCAAAAATACAGACGGCACCACAAAACATAGTGTGAAGCAAACACAGAAAGCTGTAACTGTTGTGGTGGTTGAAGAGGAGACAGAAAACATTATACAATCACAAACGGTTTGCAGTTCATCCATTCAAAGACAGTGCCAAATATTTGGTGAATTTTATCATTTATTTCCTCAGTTACTGGAAGATGACACAAAATTTTTAATTACTTCCAAATGAAACCTGCCACTTTCAGTGAAATTTTAGAAATCTGCAGAGATGACTTAACCAAAGAAACAACAAATTTTCGAAGACCTGTTTGACCAAAAGAGCATTATTATCATCATCATCTATACTACAGTAGATTAGGTTATTAACCATCTGATTGCATGTCTTTGGCAATGGCTTCCCACTGCTTCAAGATGTAGTCTCTGTTGTGATGTAACTTGCCCTTTTTGTGGTAAATAGCAGATCTAGACTGCACCCCTGGGATAAGCTTTTCGTCATTCATGTTGCATGTGTTGATATGAATGATATCTTGTGGTGTAGGCGATCTCTTCCAAAGAAATCAGATTGTGTTGAAGTTATTGCAATGAAGATTACCGATGTAATCAATTCTGTCACAGTGGCGGGGAGGTGGCTCTCGCGATCCCTGTTTGCTTAGTCAGCTGTGAATGTGGCTCTCATGACCCTCAGCCATTTATAGACAGTTGGCGGGAAAGGTGTGCAAATGTGTCAAAATGTTAGCTTATATTACCTCCCCTGATCCCGACAGAATAGAAAATAGAACACGCTCTATCGAAAACGGTCTGACTGGTATCATCTCAAAACATCGGGCTAAATGTGAAAGGGCAAACCGTTTTTATTATTATCATTTTTGCCCTGTCTGATATTTCGGACTGAAAACAGTAAGGTTTGACTGTTGGGTTCCAGCGTTAGTGTGAATCTACCCTTACAGCAACATGAAAGAAAACACTAAAGTGCTGCTTTGTTGCACTTCAGTAATTTGCATCATACCTCCCGTTAAATGTTAATTAAAAGATGTGTAAGAAAAAAAAAGAACATGCTGGAAACTAGATTGACTTCCTGTTCTTATACAAATTAGATTAAGATAGCAGAGTGATGATCTTTACAAGGCATAGCTGTGGACAGCTGACAGTTCTCTATCGCTTCCATTGATGAAGTGAAAGAGACAAAGAGCTAGAGATGATTGGGTACCAAATGCGCTTAAACGCACTACTGATGAACACTGGAAAATTAGAACTGAGGCAGGCAATAAGAATCATCATTATTCTTGGAGAGAGTAAGAGAGGAATCTGCGGATTAATATATTATGTGGAAACTTTTTTTTCACCAAGAAACCAATATGCCCATAAACATCTACAGTGACGATTGCAAGGTTTCAGATTTTTCAGTGGCTGGACAAAAAAAAAAGTGGACAGGTTCCTAACTTCTTGCGTTATAGTAGATAAGAAGTTTTAAGAAAAATCAAGCAATGAGCCATTTGTCATCACTTCACAAAAGTGACATTGTTATGTTTGCAAGTCAATGAAAATTGAAAAGTTGGTTAATATTTTAAATTTAATCCTTAATCAGTTGTTTTTGTTTGTATTCATACCTTGATTAGATCCGATGATATTATGAAACTAGATAAATGTCTTGACTTTCTAAGGACTACAGCAATAGGATCTGGTGCTGTACTTACGAAAACTCTAGTTGTCTGACTCTGAGGCTTTGTAGCTCTACTTGCAGTCATAGGTATGTATGGGTAAAGTTAATATCACATCAGATTACTTTTGTTGATAATTTGGCAGAGGTGGCACTTGTTACTCTTCTGTCATGGTGTCTGGCAAATTGAATAGTCTTTCACTTTGATGATCAACAAATACTATACCACTATCTCTGCTTTTAAGTGATTGACTTGCCTTGACAACTGTCAGTGCTGTTGAATGCAATTCTACTGAAAGGTATCAATGACGAAATGGAGTTGACTTCCGCACTACCTTTGTCTATTTCTTTTTTTTGTCCTCTTATCATCCTTGCCGGATTTATTGCATTGCTTTGCTGTATTTAAAGGAAGACTGCACCCTCCTACAGACCATATTACATCATACGATACTCCATTGTTCCAATAAAACAGTCTTTCAAGTGTCTGTCATGATGATATAACGCCTCTGCTGGCCCCAGACAACGCACAGGGTTACATTATTCAAAGTCCGAATTGTTACAACCAATCGTGGCTCGTGGCAGCCATAAGCTTATGTCAAATACATTCTAGCCACATGGCCAAGCTGTTTAGCCAGTGCTCTGCTGACGGATGATAGCATGTCGGTATGAATGTTTTAATTCCTCTGTGAACAGTAGATATGCCAAACAAAATCATGCTGAGGCAATAAAATACTTTTTCTGGCTTACACTGTCAAACTTTACGTTAAAATTTGAAATACCAGATCCTTAATTAAAGGCTGAATAATACATCGTCAGGTAGAGATGTCTGTAGCTGCATGAACGTAAGTGATATCAGCGTTTTCTCCACAGGCTTCTGCGGATCGGGGAAGGGGAATAATTCTAGATGCAAGGGCCAAACCCAGTAACTCTAGTTCTCCTTATTGCGTCATATTACATATGCAGAGGGTAACAGAATGATGCTCTTTCTTCACAAAATTGACTCGGTAGGCACCATAGATAATTTTTTGAGAGAAAAAGTATTGAAAACCGGAAAATTATTTTTGACGTGCGTGTCCTACTTTAAGAAATGTCTCTAAAGTGGTTCTTGAATATTCTGTTTAAGTTTGTTGCCTTTAAACTGTTTCTACTAATATGTTTCTTTTAATGTTTACATTTTCAAGTTTCATACGGTATAGCTAAGTATGCTTGAAAATTACTCTCATTTTTTTTATAACGTTTAAGTAGAAAATGTTTACCACAGACAGAGATGATGTGAAAAAAAAATATTACCTGTTAAGACAAATTGGTTTAGAAGACAAAATATGGAAACAATCCATGCAGTAGGAAAATTAATATTTTTGAAAACCATTGTTCATCTTTTAATGAATGCACTTTAGTGCCTCTGATTACTGGTACCTATTCCTTTGTATAAAAGCTATCTTACTGCTGAGTGCACACTATTATTTTTTTGGTGATTATCATGATTATGGTATGATTAGTTTGTGTCCTAGCAAATTTTAATTTACTGTAATCAGAATATTTCCTTTCGAATTAAGACAGCTTCCCTCTGAAAGTACAAAACATTTCCGAGGGATTCAGCCCATAGCTCAAAACTGAAATGCTTCAGGAGATTGGCATATTAGCACTTTGAGCTAAAGCTACTGAATAGATCTACTTCTATTCAAAACCAACCTTTTCCCACCCAAAGTGGCCCTTTCAGTTTCAGGACTGACAAAATAGATAAGCATGGGTTTTTTTCAACGTGGGGAGAATGTGAAGTACCTCATCCTTCCTAATTATCTATTTGTGAGGGAGATAAGCTTCCCCAAAAATGCAACGACTCTGTGGTAACTTTTCTTGTTAAATGAGTTCTGCTTGAGCCCCTTGTGGTCCCAATGAATTTGAATTAATCAGACTCAACTGTGGTTTTGCTTTTTAACAATATTGTTTATAATAGAGACCATCATTTGAAAATGTTGGTCTTACTGAGAATTCTTAATTACATGTTGATCTTTTGTAATGTTTTCTAATCTGCAATTTACATCATTTAGAAGATTTTGTTAAATTGTATTGAATGGCAGAAGTTTCAGCCAAAGCAAGTTTCATATCACATTATTTCTCTACAGTTTTTGTTTGTAAGACATGAAAATGCAGTAAAAGAAAGTTTAATCTTACTGTTTATGGCACAGGTCCGTTGCATGTCATTCTATGATATCGTGTTGGATTTCATCCTTATGGACGCCTTTGATGATCTTGCAAATCCTCCATCAAGTATCCTAACAGTGGTGCAGAATAGGTGGTTGTCAAATGGTTTCAAGGAAACGGTAAGTCTAAACAATTACCTTTATTCGTTGTTGTGAATCACTCTGAAGTTTTCAGGACCTGATAATAAACTTTTTAGGAAGGTGATATTTTGTGTATTGTTGAAGTGTTTGAGGTTACAAAACGGCTCAGGTATATTAGTTATGGACCTTTGAGCTGAGGTGTTAGAGTACTTAGTAAAATATATACATGTAGTCATTTGATTTAATTACGTGTACTGTGTATATATATATCATCGATCTTATCACTTAATTCCGTCGCTGTTTTTGACATACTCTTTGTTACAAACAGCGCCTAGACATATTTGTAAGTCCCAAAGGTAGTGTAGCTGAGCAGCAGACATATCTATATGTCGTATTTTTATATATACTGACAAGAGCTGCCGTGTTGAGTCAAGGGCTAGCAGCATTATAGTGGTGGATTCCAGTTTAGCATGGTGCTTTTCCAGTGACACACAGTTTCTCCCCTATAAGGGCCGACTGCATCAGTACATGTCACCTTTTATTTGAGTTGATGAGCCTGCCAACCGTACTGTGTACCAGTTTAGGGAAAAACCACACTGCTATCCAATGTTTAAACTTTTTGACAATTAAATGGGTTGCATTTATTGTAAGTCCATCATCTTTTCAGCTCTTGGAGATTAATTTGAAACAACCCGTAAGATCACTTTTTGTTTAAGCCACATATTTTTTTCATGAATTTCTTTCCAACTGACTGGCACAAGGGTTTGAAATACATGATGCAAAAGAATTAAAGTGAAATTTACACTCAAACATGATTTATACAAAATTCACGGCACCCATGAATTAATTTCATATTAAGCGTTTCAGATTATCCATGATAAGAAAAAAAAATAAGGGTACCAGCCTCATAGTGTGCATCGCAGCAGTTCATGTTGCAATTTGTTAAAAATTAAATATCAAATTTTTGTCTGGCTTTGAGTCTTACTTGTATTACTTACCTCACTTACACTTCTGAACCCTGTCGATCCAGAGAGAGGATGTATGTGCTTATGTGTATGTCTGTTTGTGTAGGTTTGTGCATTTCAGTGATTTGGTGTCTCTGCTTCGTTTGGGAAAACTGGGAACACAGTCTTTGCATCCTATCATTTCTGGAATCCGCTTCCCTCTCTTACTGATTAACACCTGCTCCTTGTTTGCACATAATTATGTGCAGGTGCATGTGTATGTGTGTATGCATGTCTGTGTATGTACAGTTCTTTGTGCTTCCTTGCATGAATGTGTGCTCTTTGTTAGGTGTCATTTTTCTCTGAAAAGCGCACTAGAGCACTGTTTATGTGGATTTGGGGCATTACAGAAATGAATAATTATTATTATTATTATTATTATTACTTGTCCAGAGGGCTGACTTTTAAAGCAGAGTGGATAAGTCCATAAGTCCTTCATACAAGCTTTGCCAGGATTCTCTGTTTTTTTTTGTTGTTGCCAATATTCACCTGATAAACTCTGTATCTGTCTGCTCTCCTCTTCAATGCTTTACTTCCACTCAAATTTTCTATTCCTATCTTAGGAGGGGGGAAAAGTCCATCTCTGTCACTCATGATATGAAAGCACCATTTTACACCTAAGGTACTCTGTGACATTCTGTTCACATTTCTGAACAAGAACAAACTGATTGACCCCTGTAAGCCATTATTATGTCCTTTTCTTTTGGCCAAAATTTCAAAGTACAAGTCGAGTCTGCTTAACTCCAATTGAAGAGCGTTTTTCCAGAACGCACTAAGTCCAATTTACATTTTTTGTCAGTAGAAACAAATTTTAAGTGAAAGACAGATGGAATTAAATATCAAATTCCTCTCTCCACATAAAGTAAGAGTATTTTAAGAGTAACTTTAGAGACATGTTAAATGAGATCTTTGTAAACTCATACATTAAATAATGTTGTTGACAAATTGTGCGATTCTGCAAAACGCTCCAAGTCCATGGACTTAGCTCCTTCTGAAACATTGACATTACTGAGGTAAATATTTTGTTCACTGATGGCATTGTCTTGTAATAAAATATATTTGAAATTGAATTAATTGATTGATGTGTGCATATGTGTGAGAGAGAGTGTGTGTGTGAATGGGAGAGCGTGAGAGAGAAATAGTGTGTGTATGGATCTACTACATTTAGATTTTTAAATAATGTACAATTAACAATTACAAAAAAAAAATTAAAAATTAAAACTTGTGCAGTAATCATTGAAAACAGACAGACAGGTTCTGTTCAACAAAATGTCAGGTTTTAGATTTACCGATACTAAAATAAGTGATCTTTTAAAAGGGACCAAGTCCTGTAAAGATGGGCGAACCAGATGCAAGTAGTCGCCCTCTTTATATTCAAAATAAATTTAAATATCTGCTTTCTGAGATAAGCATACCATGTCTGTCAATTATTTTCTTAAATTCAGAGTATTCCAAGCCTCAAAAATTAATTAACATCCTCACAACAAGAAGATTCTATAGTTAAACTCCGACTCGATACCAACCTTTAACGTCCGAGGAAGTGACCGATATGGTGCATGCGCGAGGACTAATCGCGTTTTGGAAAGCCAGAGAGATGGGACTTAACCCCTTTAGAAAAAACGGCAATATTTTACCAGCTTGGTTAATGTGGTCTAAGCTTGTTTTGAAGCATCAGCAAATCACAGGATGAAAAGAGAGAAGGAATGCCTTGATGTGAAACACTTAGCTAAATTTTCAACGAAAGTGGACTTAGTGACTTTTGGAAAAACGATCTTCAATTCGCTGGGACCACCCCAATGAGTTGGAGAAATCAGAATTCGACTCACGTTTTCCAAGGCGAGTCAACCGTATGTGAGTGAGCAAGCACCCTGGTCACTGTTCAGAAGAGCAGCTTCCTCATCACTAGCTGGCCCCAGGCTTAGGAAGGGAGTCAAGCATCCCAGTCTCAGTAACAATAAAAACAGAAGTTCATCAAGAAATTAAGAAACACGTCCGTTTCACACATGATAAGCCGGTTCGTCATGAAAGCAACGACATGTTTGCAGTCAGGATACAGCCTTGCATTGTTTTTGGCTGCTTCAACACTGCACTGGGTCTTATTGCTAATCACAGTTGCTGCTAGTAAATGAATGCAAACTCATACTTTTGGTGGCATTTCTAAAGAAAATAAAAAAGGGTATTTCCACATAAGCTGAAGAAAGCTTGAGTGACCATGTAAATGACTGAATGAACTATCAAACGAAGAAACAAAAAAAAAAGCAATTTCTGAGATGCATGTGAATACAGTACTTTACCTGTTAAAGGCACCATGGACATTCTTATTTCACTTTTTATTTCATCATAGATCCCCTTTTTTTTTCTGTTGCTTTAGTCTCTGAAAAGCCAAATATTTTATGTATTTCATAAAAGTGAAACCATAAAAAAACACCATAAATTGTGGAATCTTGAAAATAATTGCAAAGTAATGTAAATTAGTCTCTTGTTCCTCTGTTTGAATACTTCGTTTCAAGATCATAGTGTTTTCTTAAGTCGCATTGATTGTAAAGTTTTATCAATAAATTCTGCATATTTGAACCAATTATTCATGTTTTGCTGGTCACTATAAAATGGTTTATTTGTTTCAACATGTGTTTATCTGTGATTTTATGTGATAGCATGATTCCAGAGAGAATAGTCTAGATCTGTTTTCTAGCTTCATCCTTTCCTCCAGTCCATGAATGCTTCAAGTTCGTACCACATAGGTGTGATAATGTTGTAATTACAAAATCATGCTCTAGATTATCAGTGTCATTACAATGCTGGAGAGGATTAGATGTGATGAAAATTTTTCCATTGAAGATTCCATATCATTCCTGGTCTCTTTATTTTCGAAGCTAGATTCCAGTGTTCTTTATATATGTCAACATCAAATTTCCTTACCAAAACGTTTTAAAAGTGTAGCTTTGGCTGGGCATCTTTAACAAATGATTTTTTTTATGGTTTGGGCTTTGAATATATCCTTATCTTTAAAATGGATCTGTACATTCAGAAAACAGTATCAAATGAGTGCTTGTCTTTAAATTTGACAAAAGCATGTTTTCATGCGTTGGAATAAGTGTTGTGTTTGCCAGACTGTTTCCTCTGATAATGAATCTTCCTCCCTTCTCTAACATTTATTAATTGATGCCTGCTGCTGCTCAGTTCTGAACACAGAGCATTTTACCTTTGTACTGCATATTTTCCAAATATATGCTTTAATATCAGCAACCTCTTTTTTGTTGTCGTGTATACACCATGCTTTGATCACTTGTTCCCAAAAAGTGACCCCAGTGTGTTTCATAATACAATTAGTTCTTTTATATCAGGGTGTGTTTCAAACACTTTCTTTCTTGCTGCACACTGTAAAATTTGTTCTGTCCACACGCACACTCTCAAATAGGTTTCCCGCCCATCTTATCAGATAACTGTCTCTGCATAATTATTTTGCATATCACATATTCAGCCCTCCATTCTGTTCCACGTCCAGGGTTTTATGTGCTGCCTTTTCAAACACATTCCTGTTGGGAAATTTTTTCTTCAAATGAATGCAAATAATGTGTGGTGTATTTGAATGAGAATGTGATCTGGCAAACTGATACTCTGCATCACATAAATGTATATCAAATACAGATCATTTCTTACATGCATTAAAGCTCATCCTTATCATCACTAAATTGCAATAAAAGTAAATAAACATTGTCAAGACATTGTTTACTTTCCAGCCAGTACTAAAAAAAAAGATTTGATAAATAAGAATTACAGATGGAAATCTTGCCCCAATTGGCTGCGGGATAACAATGCGCTGTTTTGGTGCAAACATCTTCCGCTCTTTCTGTCGGCGGCTTAATCCCCATGCAGTGTTTTGGTCACACTTCAGATGTTTTTGTATGAAGTGTGAATGGTGCTGGATGTGTTGTATTCACCTTGGTAATCCCTTTGATCAAAGTTTTCAGTTTAAGTGAATTCACTTTCGACTGATTCCACTGTATTATGAAGTAAATGGAACTTTGTAGAAAGTAGGTGAACATGAGAACAGCCACTTTATGACATTACTGCTATACAGAATAAATCAGGTGCTACCGGTAAACATCCTTCCTTGCATTACAAATGAGGGAGGAAGGTGGATCATTAAATTTACATGTACCCAAAAGGGAAACTGGAAACAACATAAATCCTGGATCCAGGAAAGGGATTCAAGTGATATATCACCCATATAGATCCAGATAGGAAGATTGGTCTCTTCAGGTGGCATACCACCTTTCACAATCTATTACTGGGACTTTGTATTTTTTTTTTTCTTTCTCCTGTGAAATTGTCTCACGTTGGACTAGGATACAGTGGAACCCACTTAAGCGGGACACGCGTGAGCGGGATGCCCGCTTAAGTGAGACGAATGACTGGGGAACGGAATTTTTGCTATTTAAATCTATACATGTGAGCGGGACAGCAACCCGCTTAAGCGAGACGACTTGGAGCCAGATTTCCATAATATACATGCTGTTTTTGACAGGAATGCTGCAAATTATCACTATCGTACTGTGTCTTAGTGCTTGTTTACCTTTGCCCATCAGCTGAAAACCTGAGACCAACAAAGAAGCTTGTACTGACTGTCCTGATTACCCCCCTTTATGTTACGTGAGAAGTGATTGACACTACCTTCCCATAGCCTTCTGTCAGGCAGTTGACCCGTCTGCGCACGCATGGACGAATCAGAGCGGACATCCTAGCCGCTGGTCATTTAACCCGCACAAGCATTAACGAATCAAGATTAAGTAAGCCCCGCCCCCTCACAGCCACACTTTATCCTTTCTTCAGCTTAGGCAGTGATTGACACTTACGAGCCTTACCTGCGCTATTTGCACAACACACAGCCAGGATGTCGTTGACATAGGCATGACCATCATTCGTGTTGCGTAAAGGCATTTTGACACACGCCGCTCGCGTCGCGCTCTGGCCAGATGTGGAGCGAGAAGTGTGACGCTTATCTTTGCTGGTGTTTATGATCATGTAAATTTGATCCCATATTATTTTTGATCACTTGAATGGGGGACGGCGAACATCTCGACTTCAGAGATGTTTAGACCTTTTATATTCTCTCCAGTTTTATTTTAACATGTATTATTTCTTTCCCTCTACGTAGACATGTCCAGGTCTTTAAAAGAAATTGTTTTTTTAATTTTCAAAGGAGAGTGGTGAGAAGGCTTAGGTGTTTCTTTAAAGCCAACCAAAAATCTCGTTCCCCGCAAAGAATGACCAATAATATGCTCTGCTCTGAAAATGGAGTTAGACTGCAATAAGTATATTATAAACAGTACAGATACAATTTAAATCTGACTCTGTTGTCACACCTCACTAGCAACAAGTAATGATAATCCCTTAACTTGAATGAAACGCATAAACTAGCTAAGAAATCACTTTATAATGGATAGTCCGCCTAAGCGGGACGCCCGCTTAAGGGGGACGATTCGTCGGGAACGGAGCCGTCCCACTTAAGCGGGTTCCACTGCATTTCTATTATTGGGCTGACAATATGCACCACAAGGTGCTCTCAGAGAAAGGCACAATTTGATGTATGAACCGTGAGCAACATTGTTGTCAGTTTGGGATATCTTGAGCTAGTGGGACAGACAGCCCTTGGAACCCATACTTTATTATTTTTCACTGTTGAATGTGATGATTGTGAGGGGCAAAAGAAGCAGAAGTGGCAGAGTGAAAGAATTTAGGAACTCATAAATGTTGAACTGACAGGCTTGTGTTTTTCTCCAGGCATTGGCGACAGCTGTATGGTCTGTGCTGAAAGCCAAAAGAAGTTTGCTAAAGGTTAGTGCTGATGTTGAATTAGAAAAACATTGTGACTGAGTCATTACAGCAAATTGTTTGTGTACAGGAGAATTCACTTAATACAGTGCATTACTTAAAATCTGGCTAGGTGAACCCAAACAAAAAGAAAATCCCATCCAACATTGTTCAGAGTAAAATACTTTCAGTAACCCGATAATGAGTTTGAAGGAACCTTTGGATGACAACCATTGCGAAGAGGAAAAAGTGGCTAAGAAAAAAAGAACCATGAGCTGCTGCCATAACCATTTTCGCTCCTATTGTCCATTTGTGATTGTGCACATGGAGATTACATGCTACTGCAATCATTATCAATTGTCCTTTTTATATAAATTGTGGACTGCCCGTCTTAGGTGTGGCATACACATCATTTTTCATTTTATTACAGTTACACATGATTTGCCTTGTTGCGATAGGCTATGTGCAGCCTGGAAGTGCCGTTTTTCATTAACCACTCCTCATTATTGCACTGTACTGATGAGTCTTCTAATTGTCTTTGACACTTGACCTTCTTTGTGAAAGCAAAACAAATTTCACTGTCACATGACTTTAAAATGTAACCTCTAAAATAGTTGATGAGAAAACATATTCAAAATTTGAAATTGCTTGATAGCACAATATATGGAACATAATGCTTACACTGTCCGTTAAGACTGCCGCTTACCCTAATACATACTGCAGATGAATAAAACTCGCTTTAACCTGTCATAATTTGGCTGGCCCCTTCAATTTGTGTGAACAGCAGTCTACTTCATTCAGCTGCATGGAGAGTTATGATGCTGTAAATGCTTATTCCATGTTTATCAAAAGCATCACTGATTTGTTAAAAGGAAGAGAAAAGCAACAAACCCTACATATTATTGGTATGGAGCTGATGTTGTGAAGATAAAAGTATGTTGAATAGTAGTGTCTGCGTTCTCTAGGTAGAGAATCTAAACTTAGGATTAGGCCGTATAATGAGAGAACCTTAATAACAATAATAGCTTCTCTACCAATCCAAATATACAGACTTGAACAGGGGAGCCAAAGGTCTGTATCTCTCAAAATAAGGGTTGAACACAAAGGTGTACTTTGTTTTATTGTTTTGCTGATGGGCTGTGGAACATCTTTGTAACATGTGCCATAAAGTCAGCAGGGGTATTTTTATGCCTCATCTTGCGGGTTGGAAACAAAAAAAACCAAACTCAATTTGAAGGGGAAGGATAGTAAAAACGTCAAAATTTAATTTATTTTAGCACCAAGATGCACCAAACTTGTTATGTACATGTACTTGGTATGAATAATGTCATTATGATAGAAATTTTTTATCAGAATTTTAGTCTTAATTGGTTTAGTATGTTGTGATTCTGAGGGACATAAAAGCATACAACAAAAATAACAAAACTAGGATGCACCGCATACAAATTGCCCTTAGAGTAAAAATCTGGGCCAAATTCCTTTCTGTGTGATATTTATCTATCATTTACCATCTTAGTCTTTTTTAAAATCCTAAGATTTCACTCAAGAGTTGAATGAAGAATAACTTTAACCAAAAACATGAAGTATTCTCCCTGAATTTTTATGACTTTTACAAAGGGTTGTTGATTGGGTCAGAATCTAAGGGCCTGCAGCTCTCAGAGTAAGGTTGAACCTTGAACCAAAAGAGATACCTTTTGTTCCTGTTTTCACACCAAGAGACTACTCATGGGCTGTAGTCCGGCCGCTTATGACACGTTTGCGTGCAAATCGTGCACTTTGTGATACCAAATTGACCTTCACATGGTAAAATCTACATCCTTTTCTGATTCTAAAACGAGGTGGGCCATCATGGTATGACCACTAGAACCACCTAAAAATGGGTCTTGAAGATGCGAAAAAATGCGGACGTTTCATGTGTTTACCCTAATTACAGTTAAGTGAGAAACAAATACTTTACCATGTAAAAGGTCTGTTGAAATCATTTGGAAACAATGACCAAATATTTGTTTTCACATTTGGTAGTGCTTTCCATAATGTAAACATGCATATCTTTTTAAAACAAATTTTAATTTTTGGAACATGCATTAGGTCGGAACTTTTTTTAGGCTGGCGTGTTGATGAAATTTCAGTTCGGTGATTTAAAACATAACCGATCGCTAAAAGTCTATTTCAGAATATTCCAAAACATTTTGTCTAAGTTTACAAAACGGTATTTCACGACTTTCGATCAACATTAACTGCTTCCAATTGTAATCAAAAAAATACCCACCTTAAAAGATACCACGGGCGTTTCCATCTTTACGACACTGTTTGGAATGAATGAGTCACTGTGTTGTCATCTCTTCTAAGCCAAAGCGAATGTTCTGCGTTTTTCAATGACAGTAAAATGTCAGTTTTAAATTAGAAATCACACAACGTTGGTCTGGTGTTTTCTTCTTGTTATTGTTTTTAATTTTCTTTGTTATTCTGCGTTCTTAGAGACATGTTTCTTTGCACGTTCAGTTTAAAATTTCATTTATTGAATTCGTTAAAATACTTCCTTGTTTTTGCATCAAGTTCATTACGATATCATTGAAAACGCAATTTGCAATTTATAACTTGAAGGTTCTCAGTATCCCACCCCATTGCATTCGAAATTGTTCAGTATCGAATGGATTCTGAGAGTGCTTTGTCAGCTTAGGACTTGACGGTGTCGCATAAATTTTTTCTTTTCAACATTGGTAACTTAGACCAAAATTTAAGTTTGTATTCTTATTCGTATAATAAATATCATGTATCCCCATTATTTGAACACAGATTCATGCACTTTCCATAAAACAGTCTAGATCTAATGATTAGATGTAGAAATGAGTCCTTTCATTAAAGAGCGATGCCACATTTGCCGTTTGAAAAAACTGACTGTGATTCAGTCCCTCGCCAAACATTCAAAAGACACAAATAAAACATAATAACACGTTCTTTGTGACTTTTTTTATTGCATTCTGTGACTTCTTCACTGCGTTCTCAATGCTGCTGATGTCAGCTTGTAATTTTTTCTTCACTAAACAGATATACTGGGGAAAAAAAAAAAGAATGGTGGCTGAAAGAGAACAAGAAGTCAAAAAACAAAAAAAAAAGCAAGACGCAAACTGGGTGGAAGTAATTGCAATCTATTAATCACAAATCAGAAATATCCATTGTCTTCAGAATATGGCCTAACAAAAAAGAAAAAGAATACAATTTAAGAAAGCTGGTTGTAGACATCTCGTAGTATAGAGAAGCAAATTTTCTTCCATTTCCCATTTATGTAAAATGTCTTCTAAGGTCTCACCGCTAGAAAAATCTGTTATCAGATGCAGAGAACAATCTTCCATATCACACAATCACGTCCAAAAATATTTTCATCATCGAAGCTCAACAAAGAAGAAAGACAAACGGGAGGAAGGTTTTCAGAATCTAAAGAAGCAGGATCAGATCAGGGAGTCAGAGCCAACAAAAAGAAGGACAGCCACCAACCACATAGTCGGTCCATTGGAAAAACAAGAACCAGACGTACTTAGATTCATACGTAAGAAGCCTCACGCTCTACCTGTCAGCTTTCAGATTTTTAAAACAATTTTTGTGATTTGTGGAAACACAAGAGTAGAGGGGAGAAAGGGGGTGGGGAGTACTCGAGTAGAAGCAATTGCACAACTATAACACATAGTTCTGCATATTGCCATATCTTTCAATGAACTAAGAATAATGGCAATGTTTACAGCAGATGGTGTGATTGCTACCGCTGCCAGGTACAACAAGACTTGTTACGCTTGTAAAGCTGCAGAAGATAATATGAGAAGACTTTTGACACTGCTGTGAGACATACTGAATATACACTTATTCACAACCCTGTCAGAATCACCCATTTTCAAATCAGATTTCAGGTCTGTCGGCACACAGACGACAAAACTATCATTGTTACAATGTCCAAAATATATGGAAACTATCCACAAAAAAGGGCAAAGAGTGCAACCTGTGAGAAAATCGTTCTCAAAACTGCACAGCTCTTGTGACAAGAGGTAAACTAAATGGCGTTTAGCCGTAACTAGTCGGAGGAAAAAAAATGGGTTTATGCACAGAGTCTTTGGTCAGCCAATCATTCCCCCTCTGCTGTCCATACTCATAAACTTTATTTTGTTCAAGATCGCTTTCTCAGACCAGTGTCTGCACCAATCTCAGGTTATGGACGAGCATGTCTTATTCCAATTTTCACAGATCTGCTTGTACTCTTTAGAGACAATTAAACATTAGAATGATGCGGATGCCAGCATGTACCTACGAAGTGACCTTGGAGGGGAATTAAATGCCTACCCCTGTGTTTTTGGATTAATAGTATTTTTAGAGACCTCACTTAAAGAAGAGAATGTCATTTGGACCTTCTGCATGAACAGATTTGGGATATCAAATGATATTTATTACAAAATCTGTTTTAACTTCCTTCAAGAGATGAGTGGTGTACCCTCCTGAAGTGCACATAATATTATGTGTCTTTACGCAGTGGTGTCATTGATAATAAAGACCATAATCCTGAGCCGCCGAAAAGATTTCTCTCATTTAAGCAGATGGAATTTTGGACGACTGTGCAACTCTGGAGAAACAGACCGACATTCAAACCTCAGACACGACTTCCGATTCTTACAGGTTTGCTTGTTTCTGTTATTACAATCAGTGAATAATAACAGAAGAAATGGAAGTAAACCTGTCTCGAATAAGCAATAGGGCGTTATGCCATGGGTGATCACTGCTCACAACTGATCTTACCACTATGGCTAGTTTCATGTCGGTCTGCCTCATGAGTTTGCTCAAACATTTAGAATCTTGTAAGTGCAAGCATTTTGCTGCAGTGTTATACGCAATGGAAACTTAATGCCATTGGGGCAGAATCCCATCATAACACTGACCAGCCTGTTTACGCAATAACAGATGTGCTTATAAAGATGGCAGAATGATTGGCATCTGGCTTAGCCCGTTTTTGAATTGAGCGGTTTTAATTTTGCTGAACTAATGAGTCAGTAGAAAATGCCTAAGTTGAAAATCTGAGTATACGCCTTTGTGACGCACCTGGTTGAATATAAAATGTTGCATGTCAGTGGAAAGGGCTTGTTTTACCTTGTTTGAAAAATAGTACCATTATATTAAGCGGTATTTATTTTGCTAAGTTAGAGAGGCGGTTGTACAGTAGGGTAACTGAAAATTTCAGTCCATCATAGTGCCTCGTCTAGCCATCAGAGATATCAAGTGTTGCAAATCAATGGAAAGGTCTTGTTAGGCTCTGTTTAAAAATATGCATCATTACGTTAAGAGGTATTAATTTTACCGAATGCCAGGGGGTTGAAAACTCGTATTTTACTTAACCAAAGAAGGATTATTACAGACGCCTACCAGCCACAGGAAGGTTCTGCCAAGGCGGGCCCACCTCATTTTCGTTATCACTTGGCATAAGGAACCTGTTGTAAAAGCAGTATGTTGGTATCAAAAAGTGCACGGTCAATGTAACATCCTCCCCCACTACTGTGAGAAATGCCAGGTACAGTATTACATTTATAAAGCATACCAGCAAGTCTGTAGGAGTGTTCTATGCCTCATTTCCTAAAAAAATCCAGCAAATTTTAAGGGTGTGGATAGTAAAACTTCACACATTTTTATTTTTACACCAAAACCTATCAAACTTTGTATGATGTCATGATAGTGGAGTATCTGTGTGAGAATTTTAGTCTTCACAGATTTATTAATACTTTATATTTATAAAAATATAGTGAAACTGTTATGTGTTATATGAAACATACCTTGAGAGTAAAAAACTGGCCGGAAAATCTTTTGGGTTGGGTTTTAATTTATCTCTTATACCTAGTGTTAGTCAAGTTTTTAAAACCTCTAAATTTCACACAGTAAGTAAATGAAGAATTACTTGACCAAAAACATATCGTATCCACTTTCATAATGAGCATAATAAAATTCTACGAGAGCCGTAGCATTGCCATACAATCCTCCCAACTTTTAATGGAATAAAAACATATTTCAGATGTACAGTGAAACTCGGATATAACGAGGTCGTCGGGACCGACCGTCGGTGCTCGTTAGAACCGATGGCTCGTTACAAGCATGGTCCACCGAAAATCATGTAAATACTGTCAGTAGTGTCAGGGAGACCCCATTCGAGCCCTGTAAGTCTATGTGGAGACCCTTTACTTAACAGGGTACACTGTACTTAACTCTGCACTACAAAATACTGTAATATCCCTGGTTGATTCTGAGTAAAACTGGTCCCGATATCGGAACATCTTTACTTCTGGCTAGCTTGAACCAGATGCGCAGCGCCTTATCTACATCATCATACGCCGATGGTCGCTGTCTCTTGTGATTCAGGCTGTCCTTCTCAACTGCGGCTCTGATTTTGTCGCTGTCCTTTAAAAATGTTGAAAGTGTTCTTGTTGCGATGCCGTTTTCACGACAAATTTCTGCCTTGCTCTTCTGCTTTCTCTCGACTTCTTCAATTATTTTTAGTTGTGTTTCGAAGGACAGACATTTTCTCTTCCTCGATTCCATCATTGACAGGTGTACGTAAACAAAGCAATGCAAATGTTGAGAAACGAATGACTGACCGATCGTAATCACCGTTTCTGCGATTATTATGATTGAAATCAAAATTGCCTAGCGCAATGATTGGTTTAAACAACAGGCTTGGCCAATCATTAGCCGAGCATATCAATCCCATCTTCCTCCCGTCGCATGGTCACATCTCCACCGCATCCTTCCCTACCCCGCTTCTTGGCCTACTGCGCAATTAGTTTGTAACGGTAATCCTACCGGTGAATTACATAAGTGAGACAGCGAGACTTGCCTATTGTTGGCAGTTGTTACGTAGCCTAAACGTTCGAGTTCCTCGCCGCTGAAAGTTTTATTGCGGACGAAAGGGTTGCGAGGGCTTAATTGCAGGTCGGTTACCTCGTTAGGGCCGGGTTTAGCGGATTTTGTGCTCGTTATACGAAAGGCAAGTTTACTATTACAAAGAAGGAAAAAAAACCGGGGATTTTCATTTTGCTCGGTACATCCGAGATCTCGTTTTATCCGTGCTCATTATATTCGAGTTTCACTGTATTATTAAACATGGTTAAGATCCTTTAAACATATTCAAGATCCATTTGATGTGATTTTAAGCATCTTGCATCTTTAGAGTGATGAAATATTTGTGACATTTGTCAGAGTATGAGCCCCACTTCTGCTTTGTAGATACCAATAGACTACATTCAGGTTTGAAGCTGTCGGTGCATCACAAAAACAAATTACTGTATTTTGTTCTTTTTTCAGAATCAATGAGCAGAATGAGACAATATCAATACTTAACTACAACTCAGTGAACTTAAGTCGTAACATTAATTCCATATGTAGCCAGGGAAATTGAACAATACATCATCTTTACCAAGTGTACTATATATTTTAGAAAAAGTGAACAGTTGCAAGTACATCAGGAAACTGGCTTGCATAACTTGAAGGAGTCTCTTCAAACACCAGGAATCAGAATCTCATAGAACTGGGCTCTTAAACACTGAAAATAAATGTTAGCACTTTCTTCATCACAAACCTCTTATACTCATGGCCTCCAAAATATCTGTAATCCATGAAAAGAGAGCTGTCAACATGGGTAAGAAGCTAAATGAAGATACCTGCCAGTCAGCACAATAAGGGCCATAGCACTACCCTTGTATAAAACAAAATGCCTTTTGTGAAAAGGAGGAGCAGGCACCTCATCCTTGTGATTATAAAGGATTATCAGCCTGAGATACATGCCAAAAGCAAAGAAATTGCAAGATACTTATAGTATTTTGTTGACAAAGATTTGTAGGGTTAGTGACAAATGCATTGACATGGTTGCTGGGAACTTCTGATACCAAAAATTGTGCATGGCCACATTCATGAACAGAACGACAGCTCCTGAACTGAACATTAACAAGTACTGCATTACATTAACAGGTACGAAACATGAAAGTATAATCTCATCACTCTTTGATGACCTTAAACAGTCACACTGAGAGGCCCCCAGTGCTAAAGTGTCAGATGTACATACATGCATAAATGTGTGCTAGAAGAAAGGTTTAGTAGGAAGGTACCCCCCCCNCCCCCCATCTTCCTCTCCCCCAACACTCCATCCTAATGGAAAAGTCAGATATCATCTTATCAGTTAATGCGCCGTTGCAAAAATTGTGGTCATATAATAGGAAACTGCAGACAGAACTTGATGACAATGAGTTGACAAAGAAGCCGCATGGCAACACTGAAGATGTTCATTCTGCAGTTGCAAGTACTTTTGTTGCAGCTGAAGGGCTCTGAACAGTTTTTGAAGAGAAGGAGCAGACCTAAAGACACATGAGGATTTGAGCCTACAACCTGTGCAACACAGTGGTATCGATCATAACTGAATTGAATTCGGAGGTGTGTCCAAATGAACAAGTTCAGTTAAATATGAGGCCAACCACAGAAAAGTACAGTATTTCATTTCGCTAAAGTTATTATGAAGCTACTATAAATATGAAATTCTGAAACACATTGCTAAAGTCCTTGCACATTCTGAAGCAAACCTGAATGTCAAAGAACACTATATGTTCAATAGATTTGGTCATGCAATAAGCTTTTAAGATGCCCTGAGATACTGAACAACAGTAACTGATATTGCTGACAACCTGGATTTCACTGACAAAACGGGGGTTTGGGGGGGGGGGNGGGGGGGGGGGGGGGGTGTTGTGGAAGGAAGAGATCCTTACATGCAACAATCTTCGTTGCATATCAGTGCTATAAGGAAAACCCTGCTGCCCCATCTAAGTCCGTGTCTCTCTCAAGAAAGGGAGAGGATGATCAATCCAGATGAGTACAATTAGTTATGCAGAGGAAAGCTGTCCCCTTGTCGCGGAATGTACATCAACATCATTTAGTATAGGTCTGCAAGATAATGAAATACTCTATATGGTTTTAAGACACAAAATAGTTGGGAAGGATTGCACAGCCCTGTTAATGATCTGGTAGACTTTCATTGATGTTCAGTTCACTGCTAAAGTTGTAAAAATTCAAAGCTAATACTGCATGTTTTTTGGTAAAAATATTCATTTCATTAAGTCCTGAGTTAAACCTTGAAGTTTTTGAAAAATGACTATGACTGTAAATGATAGATACCAAGCAGAAAGGGTTTCATAACGAGAATTTTGTTTAACCCTAATAGTGGCAATCGCCGATTAAATCGGCGATAAACCATGTGAGCAAGTGGCAACGCCGATTAGATCGGCTATATCCCCGTCCCATTTTTTTAGTTATTTCTCCTAGTCCCTTGACCTTTATTTGGACTAGACGTGATGTTCTTACATTGGAGAGCTCGTCTAAGCTTGTTTTCTTCGCTGGAGCAATATTTTTGTGACATTTTAGTTGATTTCGTATTTTTTTTTATTACGTCATAAACCATACTGTTGGTCAAAGAAATGACCACAGAAAAAATATTTGTCAAAATGTATAAGCAAAATTATACATTTTTGGAAAGATAATAGATTTGTGCACAAGATAGTTGTGTTCAAACTGCAAATACTCTAAAAATACTTGGATTTCTGTGCACCTCCTGAAAATAATCTTTTGCGTCACCATCGGCCATTTTTATTTTTCAAAGGCGTGACCCAAAAAAATATAACCTATGTTTTCATAAATTGGTTTTTCAAGTTGTTTGTCCAATTACTTTTCCAATGATATATAGTTTTGTACCCTTATAACTAAATTTGTATTTTTTATGAATTTTTTACTACCACCCATCATTTTGAGCAAAATATACCTTGCCACTTAGGAAAAAACTCCTGCCACTACTAGGGTTAAGGGGTAATTTTTGTAAGTTACATCGTATTTTCTTTTTATTCTTTTCGTATACAATGGAGTGCACTATTATGGACACCCTTTGTATGTGAATATGGATACTTAGTACAGTATTTGTGGTTCCAATTTTTCTTCTCTTACAGAGGTGTTTCATTGAGCTGTGAAAAAAACGACAAGCAATACAATTATGGGTTCAAATCCCTCCTAAGGCAAAATAAAAAAAAAAAAATCAACAGAAGGACACTTCAGAGTCATGGCCCAGTTGTGGCCCAGTCCTTTTAGAGTGTCAGGAGGTCAAAGAACCGAAACACTTGTTAGACGAGGGTATTTTTTCTCTTAACCCTAACCGTACATCGTGTTTTGTTGTCCTATCCGTATGATGTGGGGTGACAGCATGTCCCCACATTTTGTATAGAGAAAAAACATGTTATACTTAACCATACCGGGTGGGCTGACAGCAGGCCCCCATATTAGATGTGGGAGAAAAACAAGCTACATACATCCGTACTGGGTGGGGTGACAAAATGCCCCCACGTCAACATCGATTACTTGTCAACATGTCGATATAAAGATCGACTAATCATTTGAAACTGAATCGAAGACTCAATTCAGGCAAGCCTGTTAATAATGGATCCACATTTCCTTTCGTAGTTTATTGATGTGAATACTTTAAAATAAGATACTTTTACACAAATAGAATGCATGTGTTGATAATTGACTAACCATTTTATTACATACTTTGACTCCAAGTGACTACATGTATACCTAATCGATATCAGCATGTTCGATTATTGCATTACTCTAATCAGAATCTCTCTATCACATTTCTCTTCACCTTGTCACCACCAAACTCATAAATACCTGTGTTATAATCCTCCTCCTCCTCACCACCATCATTGTCATCATCATTTAAAAAATTTAAAAGTTTAGAACTTTAAAATAGACATAGGGCCTAAAAAGGTAGGTATTCAGAGATAAATAGGTTAATTTATTAGTGCAAAATTTTCTATCTGAAAAGATCTTTGTCAGGCATAAAAATTAGACACACAATGAACTGGTAAAAGTACTATTAGGTATGGGTGACGAATAGAAAAAGTAAAGAAAGTTTAAAAGTTCAAAGGCAGATAGTGAGTGCAGTATGCTTAAAACATTAAATCATAAAAAAGGCAGTCGTCAGCGTCAAGTGAAGTTAAAACACGATGTGATTAAGAGTTGTTGTTATGGATGTGTATCAATAACTAGAATAGTGCTAAAATTATATTTTATGCTTCCTTATCTCTCTGTCTCTCTCTTTCTCTCTTTCCTCTCTCTCTTTCACTGTGCTTTAGTGGGCATTACCAGAATACTGGCAGTTAAAGCTGGAGATTAATTATACAATAGATATTAGAAGTGTAAGGAGGTGGGTGGAAGATATGGAAAGTTAAAAGAAGCAAAAATGCATAGGAGGGGGTACATTTCATGTCTTGAAGGGGAAGCGGCTGAAATAAGGTTCATCAATATTGAGGTTGTCGTGTGTACAAGGGGCCCTAAGTTCCAGATGAAATAAGATTCTCTTTGATTTAACCCGTGCGGCGGTGATCGACTTTAGTTACTTACTTCGGTGTGATCGGGTCATATAAGACCCGATCGCTGACACACAGCCACTGGTGATCGGGTCTTATATGACCTGATAACTCTTTTGAGGAAATGGCAATCAGGTCTTATAAAATCCGAGTGTGTTGTCTACGAAATTGTAAGCTGAGCACACATGGTAGTTATTTCAAACCTTTTAGACTATTGGGTAAAAGTATAGCTGCATCCAGAATAGCAAAGTTTAATGTTATTTTGTCCTTTTGTGGAGGAAGAAGATTGAGTAATCTTTAGATTGAAGATGATTGAGTAATCTTTAGATTACTTATCATTTGTCCAACTATAAACTTAGATTAATGTAGGTAGGCCCATGTTTTGTTCTCAGTTAACTGTTTACGCCTGGGGCCATCGATCTGGAGGATACATACAAAAAAGTGGACTTCGAGACTTAGATAATTACAGTATACTCCTTGTGGGGTAGTGTGTCCAATCTGGGCCCAGGTGGATGTCCTTGGGGTTGCACACACATTTGATGGTTTTCTCTGCTTCTGCCATCCAAGAACTGCCTCTGCGTAGCCTTTGTCCCTTCACCACTTGTAGAGCCTGATGGAGGGAGTGGTGCTCATCTTGTGCCACACGCAGGTATGTCTTGGTCTGTGCCATTCTGTGCCTTTGATGCATACTGGGCAGGGCCAACATGTGTCGCATCGCCGTGACTGAGGTGTCCCTCATGCATACCCCATATGCCAATACAGTCATCACGTTAGGGCACGAGTGTCAAAATTGGGCAGCAGGGGCAGCGGATTCTGAGGTCCGACAACTCATCGAGGACAACTCAAAGCCCGGCGACCCAGTGATCTACACTGATGGGTCAGTGAAGCGAGGGGAGAGGTCCGGATGGGGTTTCACAGTCAAGTGCAATGGACGGACGATGGCCGAGAAAAGTGGTGCGTACAGTCTGACAACATCCAGCATGAGAATGGAGGTTGAGGCTGCATCTGAAGCTTTGCTATGGCTACAGACAACTGATGCTAGACATGCAGTCATCGTCTCAGACTCATGCAGCATGCTTCGGAAAATCCAAAGTGGGCATTTTAAGGAGAACTGGGCCGAGATCATACAGAGGAGTCACCTCCAGTCCCTCACCTGGATATTCTCCCCAAGCCATGTTGGAGTGACTGGGACTGAAAGAGCTGATGTACTGGCTGGGTCAGGGCCTCTGAGAGCAGGATTCCAATACGATGCTCAGGATGTCATTAATGCTCTGAGGCTAGTCCAGGAGAGGGAATCCGGGAAGGAGGAGTCACAGACTCTGGGGAGACCGCTAGACATGGGGTATACGCGTGGCCAGTGACGAACTCTACGTCTGCGTGGGAAGACCCGGAGAGCGAGCAACCAGCTGACAACTGGCACCATCAGCTCTCCCACTCTGCGTTGGCTGTTGGCAAGGGGGACGGAGCGCTTATGGGAATATCCCGTGCACCATGATGTCAGTCTTGGCACAAGGTAACAAGTATACTCCTTGATAGACTGCAGTATCAATATATATGGACTGGGATACATGGCTTGTGAACTGGGTTGCATGTACTCTGATGGAGAGAAAAGTCATCCTTCTAGTGGGATCATGGACGTCTGAACCCAAAAATATTTATGTCCAAGATTGCCTCAGGGATATCCTCTTTCACCCGTGCTATTCCACATCTACCTTGCTAGGGTGACAAGGATTCATGGTAACGGTGCAGGAAGGACTAACATTTGTAAACGATATTCTCATATATAAGGAGATGGTCACAAGCATTCACGAAACGATGCAAGCCATCACTTAGTGGAGTGATGAATCTAGCTCACAAGTCAACCCGCAAGAGGTCAGTCTTTAACTAATCACATAGTCTTGGCTGATCTCTCCGTCATCATTTTCCAGGGACATAACATAGATAATGCGACAGAATGAAATATCTCGGGCTGCCTTTGATTGCAGCCTGTTTGTATAGGCACCATAGGGAGCGAATAATTCAGAGATGCAAACGAGATATGGCAACGCTGAAATCAACAGCAGCTGTGAACCTGGAATAGAGATGACTGGCTCTTCTGCCCCATCAGTTGGTCTTAGCATTAGTCAGTTATTACCTTGAAATCCTCAGGCTGTCACCACCATACTGTGACAGACTGGAATATATCCAGAATGAAGGTGTGCACATCGTTTAGGGTGCATTAGAGAAGCCCTTACTGCGACAGTAAGACACATACTGGGACTCGTGCTAATAAAATCTAGACATGCTTACCAAGGTCAAGGCTAATTGTGAGTAGACCGGGACAGAGAACAAGAGACATCCACTACATGAAAACACTTCTGACATCAACAGCACAGGATTAAAGAGATGATGCCATGGCACAAATAGAAACATACTACTGCTCTGTTCCCCTGAACAAAAGACTTAGTCAAGGGAGAGGACTAGGTCAACTGGATAGTGCATGACTGACTTCCAGAAAGTAATCATCCTCCTTGGCAAGAAATGCAGGAAGTGGTTCCCTGGGAGAGTCAACCTCGAGATTAAGCAACCCATTGCTGATAATTCAAGAGAAGACGATGCTATGTGTTCACTGATGGGTCTGTGCTGCATGGCAAGAAATCAGGATAGGGTTTCTCAGTGAGAGGCAGGATCATCACTGATAGAGTTGAACGTAATCAACGACATCTTTCAAAATGAGAATAAAGCTGGAGGCAGTCACTGTGGCTCTGAAGTGGTTCTCTGGGACCGTAGTAGCAAAGGCAGTTATAATGACAGACTCACAATCCATGCTCCTATAGGTCCTGTGCAGATGGTTGCAGCACGAGTGGATGGACTATCTGCTGACCTCCAGGTTTCATGGAACCACAAGGATCTATGTCCAGAACATGCTGGGTTCCATGAAAATGAAAGAACTGATTTGCTGGCGGCTGATGCCTCTCTGGTGGGACATTACAGATAGGTAAAGCAGACATAGTAAAGTCACTGAATGATCGCCTGTTATCAATCGAGGAGGCTGTGGCCCAAAGACTGCAAGAGTTTATGATTACAAGAGGGCCAGGTCAAAAGGAATGGCTGCAGTGAGGAAGGGCCGAAGGGGTACACACAGGGCGACCGACACCATCGCCATCTACACCACTAGGCGTTTGCTGCCGAGAATTGAGCACGTATGGGTCTCCCCAGAGTACAAAGATGTCAGTTCTGTAACTCTGTAACCACTTTTAGGATTTGAGTTTAACCATCAATATGATGACAGTTAGCATGTGGCCTAAATGGGCTTTTCGACTATACCCCCGAACCTAGTATTCAAATACTCTTATTATGTACGATTAATCTGGGTTTTAAGATCCCCAGTCCTTATTCGTGTGGGTGACATTTGAGTAGTTTGATGGGTATACGTTATTTGTTGTAGATACATTAATTATGTTGCTGGAGGACAACGCAACACTTAACTAACACGTAACTTAAACCCTCAAATCCCTTTAAATTATGGCATTTATAAGAAATAATGGTGGTCCTCTCCTGGTTCACGAACACCACTTTAAGTGGCAAATATTCTATTACAGTATCTCATCTTTGTTTACTTTGAACTCTGTGTCCTGGCCGTAAAATGATTTTTTTCCTCACCATTTGATGATGTTAAAATGTTTTCTCTTCTGTCATCACCCTTCATTTTGCGAATCAGAACTTTGAGACCAACAACTTTGCCAGGACAAAAAACAGCTAATCCTGATGTTGTTAAGTAGGGCATTGAATTAGAACCCCTGAAGTAAACATAATTATGTAAGCCCTGATCTATGTCTCAAAATAATAATAATTAAACAACATTATAGCAACAGGAAGAAAATCACAATCACCAGTGGCTCTTAACCCTAACCGTATATTGGGGGTGATTTTGTGACCCCAGAGGTTGTTTTTTGCTTAGTTTTAGCATTAAGAAATGCACCTGCTCATTGAAACTTTCAGTATTCCTCGAGAATGCAGTTATTCACACTTGGGTATGAATAAAATAACAAAAAGTGTCAAAACACACTGACCACTGGTCATTACTTTATATCACCATTTTTTGTGAAGTGGATGTGACTTTGTCACCCCACAATTCAAAGAGAAGAAAAACAAATTAGTCCTATCCGTACATCGGGGGTAACGCTGACACCCCAATGTGTGATTATGAAGTACAAGCGAGTATGCAGACTTGTCGCATTCGACTACAATCAAGAAGGAGGCCCTCAAGGCAAGTTTTGTTGAGAAAGGGTAAGTGACATTTTTTTAAAGTTTTGCAATGCATATTTTAAAACCATATATTATATGAAAATAAACAGATCTAGAATTGAGTTCAAGATCTGGAACTATAATCTAGGCTCTAGCCAAGAGATTAGGCCTACTGCGCTGCCAATAATGCTAGAGCAAGACTGTAAATTTTGGTGGAAGTGGCAGGAGCCAACTTTTAGTAATAATAGTCTTACGATTACAATTCTTTATAGAAATTACAGAAGTAATCAAAGTACTCAAAATGCGCTATTCTTCTTTCTTTTTCGCTTCCAGATTGGAGATGCCAGCAGGCATGGAGAACTTGTTTGAGGAGGAGATGATGGGAGCAGAGGGCAGAAGGAGGATTTATCATAGACTTTATGCGCGTGTGAAAGGTGTCTTGCCAAGAGGGAAGTGGAGGGTGGTGTGGCCATTGGAGGTCAGGGAAGCAGTGAGAGAGGTGGTGAAGCCGGCGGAGGAGGAGGACGAGAGGCCTCCCGGGTCTTACGACCAACAGTATGAGGAGGATACCAGTGTAAGTAATAAAAAAACAAGTAAAAATAAAATCAACAACTACTTTATTTTCCTTAGTGTATGTTTTTCATAATAAAATGAGTTAGATCTATTTCTGGGTTTATCCCACCCTCTTCCTTCCCCCATTCGGCCTTCTCTCTTTCCCCCCCCCCTCTCTCTCTCTCTCTCTCTCTCTCTCTCTCTCTCT
>JAWQUT010000028.1:3471878-3494682 GCA_033807755.1 Ellobium chinense
CTCTCTCTCTCTCTTTCTCTCTCTCTCTCTCTCTCTCTCTATTTAACGTAAAAAATGTAAACGCTTCTTGATATTGATTTTTTTTCAGGCTCATCACATCACACTGGAAGAGCTGGCAGAGATGGACTGGGATCCACGACCTGTTGGAGGAGGAAAGATGGCGAAGGGGAAGGGGAGAAAGAACAAAGCAAAATAAGCTGTTTTTTTGATATAATAAAGAAATGTCATACTTCATACATAAATTTCATGTTTTACTGCATGTTCTGGTATCTTGCCTATGTTTATGAAATTGCTTTTTGTACATTACTGTGTTTTATGTGCTTTCTGTCTACTTTGTATCATGTATGTTAGTGCATTGCTTATCTATGCGTATTGTTGAGCAAAGATGGGAAAGATGAAATTGAAAAGATGAAAAGGAAAAAAAAGGGCATAACTGATGCGGGTTTGTGTTCTTAGATCTATGACGTAATGTCATAGTGTGAAACTAAAATTATATTGGTGAGGAATTGGTTACTGACAACAATAATTATTGATGATGATGGTGACTATGATGATGATAATGGTGATGATGACGACGATGGTGATAATGATAATGACTGTGATGATGATGACGACGATGGTGATGAGGAGGAAAGATTATAAATATAATACAGGTATTTATGAGTTTGGTGGTGACAGTGGTGAAGAGAAATGTGATAGTGAGATTTAGATTAGAAGTAATGCAATTACCCATGACATACTTTAGTTTTGACAATTGGTGCACACAGTTTGTTTCTGTAAATGCTGACTACATACAAAACTCTTGCACAAGGAACAGCAAACAGTTGTTTTGAAGTCTTTGTTACTAGGACAGCTGTGACATCGGCCACGCATTCTTGTGGCAGCTGTTGTTTGTGCTTCGTGTTCAGGTCGGGGTTGGGGTCCATAATCTTCAATGGCTGCTTAGATGGTGTTTTTGAGATGTCGTGACAGGTTTGGAACATTCTGTCGCCTCTCCAGTTGTGGTCTTATGAACTCCTTCGCCACTGCAATGTTGAACCCTATTATCAGCATGTGACAAAAGGTCCCGAGGATTCAGTTTTCTCCAGATGATCAAGGAAGCAATCGTGGCAAGATCCAGGAGGTGAAAAAACAATAGCATTGGCCATCTGTTTGTTTTCGGTTTTGTGGTAAGGGCATGGCACGGTTGATCCATTGTGTCAACTCCTCCCTTGGTGGCGTTGTATGAGCATACTATTTCGGGTTTCTTCTCCTCGGGATCGAAGTCGTCACTGAAGTGCATTGTACTCAGGAGAACAACGTGCTTCTTCATATTTGACCTGAAAGCCACAATTGTTGCTTTTTTTTTGAAAACCAAAAATGGCGTCACCTTTTTGTATCCCCTTTCCGCTCTGAAACTCTGGTGGAAGAAAGCACTTATTCCTTCTCACTGTGCCAACTAAGGTGATGTGGTTGGCCAGAAGATGAGAGCTAAGCACTTCATCTGTAAAGAAGTTGTCAACAGTTAGATTTATTCCACTTCCAAAATATGGCTCAGTGAGAGTTATTGCAATGTTTCTGCCAAGATTTGCTTGTCTGTCCCTGCCTTTCCTCCCCAGATATGGCTCACCATGTAGAGGGTATCCATTTTCCGAATCACAAATCCAAAATACTTTTATTCCATATTTATCAGGCTTGGAGGGGAGGTATTGCAAAAATGAGCACCGTCCCCTCCAAGGCATCAACTGTTCGTCAACTGTTAGTGTGGGCCCGGGGATGTATTGTCTTCCCAAGTTATCATTGAAATCATTCCACGTCTCTGAGAGGGGCAAAGTTATCCCGAACATGTCTAGCACTTCTGGTCTCTTTGTCATCAAAACGCAGGTGTTTACTGATCTCTAGAAATCTTTTCCGACTGAAACAGGCTTGCAGCAGTTTATTACCATCTACTTTGTTCCACAAAATTGTAGTTGGGGTCATGTTGTTGTGTAAAGCTCCCTGGTGGATGAGGCATCCTATAAATGCTTCTATCTCTGTTGAGTCTGCAATTCTCCACTTCTCTTTGCATACTCTTTGGCCTTCATTGTTTGTACAAGTGACGATTTTGTCAATTATTTTAGCATTCAGAAAACGCTTATACACAGACCCTACAGTGTACAAGTTTCTCGGGTTAACGACCTGCTTAACTGGTGGACGGAAAATGTTGGCTGCCGGTGTGCGCCCTGCTGTCAGTGCCATTTTCGACCAAACAGTTCTGTCTTTCCCGTGGTATATTCCAAGGATATCATCAGCCATTTCACTTGTGCTGGCACTTGCTGTTGAGCCTTCGGCTTCCATCAAGGTTTCATCAACTGCGGCTGCAGCTTCTTCTACTTCTAGAATGAGATCAGAATCTGCATTCAGTGACGTCGTGTCCACAGGTTCAAGAGTGGTGAATTAGGTATTTTCAGCTCCATCACGTGACTGCTCACACGTTGGTTTGTTTACATGTCTGCTCATGTATGATTACTCGTCATTTATCAAAATATATCCTAGCAATCCCTAGATCACGTGGTGTAACTGACCCGTCTGAAAATACCTCATTCTTGCTCTTCTTCTTCATCTGAGGTTTGGTTTTCGCTGTTTTCTGACATGACATCCTCTTCAGATTCGCTTACTTCGTCCATCTCTGATTCAGAAGCTGACTCTTCATCTTCAGTCCAGTTTGCTGCTGCTGTCTGTTGCAGCACTTGGAATATATTTTCTCGGTCCATTTCTATGGAAACATTATGGGTATTCATATCTCTACATGTAAATAATGTACTATACATACCACTCATCCTCCCTCTCTTATTACTTCCACCTGCAAACTTTTTTTTTTTCGCATCTCCTCCCACCACCACTACCATACCGATCGCCACTGCCTCCACTACCACCATTACCACCTACTATTTACTACTACTGCTACTACTGCTGCTGCTGCTGCTGCTATCATCACCACCACCAATACCACCTTACACCGTGCAGCAAACTGTACCCAAGTAATAGATTTAGATCAAGAATGCAATACTCCAATTGAGGGTATTTATTTTTTATTTATTCATATTTTCCCGATAAGTTCGTCATGAGAAAATGGAACATGCCTCAAGCAGTTTGCCATGATGTGTTCAGAGCAGTGAGTTCTACAGATCTAGATCTATACTTCTAAAGTCTGAGGATAAAATATGACCTAACCCAGAAGTGTGTGCCTGCCATTAGCTGGTGTGGTTAGCTGTGAGGTAGTGCGCTTGCCTTCGGTCCCAACAGCCTGTGTTCGATCCCAGGTCAGGCACATTTTTTTAAGAGTTTTTTTTTTTTCTGTACCAGCCGGTGCTCTGACGTAAAGCCTAACATGCAGTCCATGACGTAACCTTCATAGTGCCGAGCGGGACTTAAAAGAATCAAGAGAATATACCACTCGGCTCGCCATGCCGGCTGATATATCGAAGCAGGTGGTGACAGGCCTAATGTCATTAACACTCATGCATTGTCGATATTATTGACTCACTTCTAACCTAAGATAAACATATATCAACATTTGCACAACATTTGATGAATATGTTATATTATTATCGCATTTACCTGTTGGTGAACTACTGTTGTCTAGATTAGAACTTCAAGAAGGATGCTCCGTCTTGTTGTACACAAAACAAAATGACAGCGCGGCAAAACTACGGAAGGACTTCCGCCTTCCAGCGATACTTGGTAGGTTTGACAATAATCGCACATGCTGATATCGATTAGGTATGCATAAAATCAGTTGGAGTCAAAGCATGTAATAAAATGGTTTGTCAATTATCAACACATGCATTCTATTTAGATCTATATAAAATATCTCGTTTTTAATTATTCACATCAGTAAACTATGAAAGGAAATGTGGATCCATTATAAACAGGCTAGCCTGAGGCGAGTCTTCGATTCAATTTCAAATGATTAGTCGATCCTCATATCGACATGTTAACAGGTAATCGATGTGGACGAGGGGGCATTTTGTCACCCCACCCAGTACGGATGTATGTAGCTTGTTTTTCTCCTATATCTATTATGGGGGCACGTTGTCACCCCACCCGGTATGGTTAAGTATAACATGTTTTTTCTCTATACAAAATATGGGGGCATGCTGTCACCCCACATCATACAGATACGACAACAAAACACGATGTACGGTCAGGGTTAAAAATGATTGGATCTTATACAACCCGATCACTAGCTGCTCTAGAATGGTGATCGGCTCTTATATGACCTGACCCACCAATTTGATCACTCATCTGCACAGGTCAACGGAACATACAGCCACTCTAGTAATTAAAACAAATTTGTCGCTAAGTACCAGTTGTTTCACAATCCCTAGAACAGTACTGGAAGTCTCTATTTGTATTTATAGAAAATCATTGTGCATTGCTGACTTACCACTTTGAGCATTTATATCATTCAAACCCAACTTTCTCAAAATCATCATGCATAATTTATTAAGAATGAACTCTTTGATAATTTCATAGTTAAACAAGAGCCATTGTTTTGTAGAGGAATATGTATCTTTTGCATGTGGTCAACTCTGGTCATTTTAATGGTCATTTTGATACCTTAAAGTGCAAAATTTAACTTGGTACCGTATACAGCGGGTTCATGATTGGTGCCTGTACTACTACATGTACAAGACACCCTTCAATATTTCAAATTGACATTCCTGAGTTTGGTCAATTAAGGGATATGGTTTTAATATCTTTGTTGAAATTTTGTGTAACAGAAAATCGAATAATCTTTAAAGTGAACCCTAATTTGATGGGTTTCAGGTGTTGTGAAAGGAAGACTCTGAAACATGATTATTTTATGGAAAACTAAATTTTTGCATAATGTCCCCCTGCATGTAACTTGAGCTATTACAGATTAATGCCAGGCTTTTTGTAGCTGTGCCAGACCTTTTCAAAAGAACTAGCACAAAAAGTATTATCTTTTGATGCAGAACTCAACCCTATTTTTGCAAGCCATAATAGAACACCACGACTTATATTCCAGAGGACCAGCTTGAAAGTTCTTGAGGTAAAATTTGATACAGAAAAATGGACCTTAAGACCAAAGTTGCGCATCTAGTTTGCCAAGAATTCAAGACCATGAAGTCCGAGGCCATGAGCTTTTACTAGTTTTACTGTACTGTATAATATGTTTTACCAGTGTATTTCTGACATCCTGAATTATTGAGTAGTTTCTTCTTAACATTGTCATATTCATATAGACCCTACTGTATTTATAAGGATTTAAATGTCACTTGTCATTTTCATCTGTGGCTAGGAATCTGTTACAGTTTATATGCATGGAGTAAGTTTTCATAATTTGTTTATCCTCCACAGTTTAATGATGGCTTTATAGCCCACTTTTATTCTATATCTGAACACACCAGCCCCTTGCTGGCATGGGGTTTTCTGGGACCAGATTCAGAACTCAAAGAAATGTGCAATTACTTCAAGGTTTGTATCTTAGTGCTGTTATGACTGAGTATTTTTCTTTAATTTTTGAGCACAACTTTTCAGGACTGGGATTTTGAGATCATTTATGACAGTTCATGAAAAAATACATAGTTATAAAACCATAATAATAAAATTTGGAGAGATTAATGTTAACATGATGAACTTCCAAATAACAAAAGATTTATTTATCTGCAGTGGAGCACACTTAATATGAACACACTGTGTACATATAAACATGGATACTGAGTACAGTAATTTTGGTCCCAATGTTTCTTTTTCTTTCTGTAATTATTTTGGACTAATAGCTAATTAAACAAACTTAAAAAGTACAGGTTTTAATTATTCTGCTGGTCTTTTTAAAAGAAGGAGGTTCCAACTTTTTCCTTCTGGGTGTGATTGTACTGTTGTTCTGCTGCTGGCTGTGGTTGGTTTTGTTCCCATTTGTGTCATAAGTTCAGTCTTTTGTCATTTCCACTGTTCATAGTCATAATTATGGTTAATGCATATTTCGAGGTAATAAGTTCACTGTTAGTCAGTCCTGAGGTGTATGCAGTATCTGTGAGTCGTTGTATGTTCATTTCTTTCTGTGTCATAAAATGTAAATAAAAATTAGAAAAACAAACGTTCATGAAAGAAAATTATTATTCTTCACTTATGCCTGCCTTGTCTGCTAACTTTTGGTTACGGGCTAATTTTGAGGTCTGACTATGAATCCACATTTGAGCCATCATCACTGATCTGCTTTAACACAATTTCAAGATAATCCAAAATGCCTGTAAAAACGTAACTGGAGACTGGCTGAAACTGACAGCATTTAGACTAATAGCTTTTCATCTACAACCTTGCAACTTCTGGTCCTATCAGAACATAGATTGAAATGAAGAGGGAGAATAGTTCTATGCACATATTCACAATGATTTCCATGAGGGTTATGTTATTTGAAGGAAGTGCAAAACAGAGAAAAGCTACCCTACAAGGGTTGAGGAAATCCCCCCCAGGGAATATTTCTACACACTATATTCTTGGTGGAAATTGCTGTAAAAGAATTAAGTGTACAGTTTAAGATGTACAATTTCATTATGATCATAATTTGTGAAAAGCAGCAACTGGAAATTATATTAGTGGATTTAGAATTTGAGGATGTACCCTGTTTTATTCATTGATTTCTCTTCAGCATTTAATACTATACAGCCCCATATGATGGTCAACGATGAATTTAAAAGTAAACGAAAGTATCATTGCATGGACACTTGATTTCTTGACCTCTCGACCCCAGTATGTTAAACTTAATAATACGTGTTCATCTCACCTGTATCTAAATACAGGCGCGCCTACTTTGTACACCATCTACACAAATGATTATCGTAGTCACCATCCAAACACCACATTATTAAAATTTGCCGATGATTCATGTATTCTAGGGCTGCTAGCAACATCTGATTTAAATTATCTTGATGAGGTACAGAGTTTTGTCACTTGGTGTAAAGAGAATTTCTTTATGCTAAATGTGCGGAAGACAAAAGAGTTGATCATTGATTTCAGAGTAAAGAAAGATCCATATGATTCTTTGGTAATTGAAAATGAAACAGTAGAAATTGTAGAGACATATAAATACCTGGGTTTCACCATCGACAACAAATTAAATTGGCACCCGCACATCAGTGACATGACTAAAAAACTAAATCAAAGACTCTAATTCCTGCGGAAACTGAAATCTTTTAACGTATATAAAGTCCTACTTGAGCTTTTTTATGATGCAGTGGTTCAAAGTATCCTAACATTTGGTATTTCTTGTTGGGGAGGCAGTATAACAACACGTGACAAAGACATATTAAACAAAACAGTTCGCAAAGCAGAGAAAGTTATGTTACAATCTGTAGATGAGCTGCTTGATAAAAATTTACACTCAAAAGCACAAACTATCTTAAACGACCCAACCCATATTTTATTTGATGAATTTAAAAGATCTGAAAGAAGTAAAAGAATTTTACAACCACCAGCAAGAACTGAAAGATATCGTAGGTCATTCGTGCCTTTGGCATCAGGAAGGCTCAGGTCTAGCAGTCTGTGAACAGTGTGTGTGAGTGTTGTGTGTGTGTGAGAGAGAGAGAGAGACAGAGAGTGCGGGTGCGCGCGCATATGTATGCATGCATGTGTGTGTGTGCATCTGTGTGTGCCTATATTAATTTACTTATGTGTGTATCTATATTTGTGTGCTCTTGCCTATGTATAGCGTGATTTTGATGTGCACTTGTCCGAGACAAATTTCCTGTGAAAGGATAAATAAAGTTTATCTTATCTTATCTTATCTTATCTTATCTTATCTTATCTTATACTTCTGTCTTATTATGCCCATTCATCAGCCAATGAAAAGACAGATTTTCAGTGCCTGTTATGTGCTGAGCTTCTCACCATATGCTGCCAAATATTTTTATCTCCTTTGGGCAAATAATAAATCAGTGATAATAAGAAGTGCTCAGGGCCAGTTAAGCAACTGCAGGTGGAACTCCAGTTGTGATTAGGGACTCCAAATGAGTTTTAGTACTTTGTATCAATGCGTAGATACTATCACCAACATATTTTGTTGTCATTTCTGCCATTGTTTGAAAGCATTATGCAAATTACAATTTTTTTGAAAATCCCCATAGTGGAAGAATCTTGAGCAGAGCTAACCTTTAAATGCTTACTAAAGATAGACTCACATGAAGAAATAACAAACTAAATTTGGAATTTCATTAAATTTAGAATTTCCTACCATCCAAATCCAAATCTTCCAAGAAGAGGTTGCCTGTGAAATATCATTCCCTTCATGTAATGAATTCCTGGGGGTGGAGGGAATCTACAAAGATCTTAGATAATGCACCCAAGTAATCCATGATAGGGATGTGAGAGGTGCCCTTTGTGCAGTAGCAAATGCCTCGACTAGACATTTCATTCACATTTTCCGCAGAAACAAAATCATTTATTATTACCATTGTCACAAGAGAGATGATCTCTTCAATAGCTCACAGTGATGTGTGAAATTTTGCCTTTGCAAGTTTGTTATTTGTCAGTGTCAGTGTCAATCTAGGGTGAAAACTATAAGTATATTGTATTTGAGAAGCATGCAAAACTTAAATATATGTGATTTATGACTGTAATTTTCTTTCTATCAGGATCTTGTGCTGGGTTTCATACGGGACATATTCAGTTTCGACAAAGTGAGATATACAACTATAGAGGCTCTTGCTGAAGACATCTTGAAACTTGCAGAAATTCGAAGTGACAATGCTGCAGAGAAGTTGAAAGTTGCAAGTCCTGATGTCACACCTGTAGCTTCATATTGCTAGCAGCAAAAATATGGCTGAAGGAAAACTTAGTCACTTGTCAACTGCATGAAATGGTGATTTGGCAGAGTATCAAAATCTGTCAATGTAGCTGACCCAAAACTGACTATCATTCTGGTGTACAAAGAGGATTCTCCTGAAGGAGTTATAGCCTTGGAAATTATTATGTCCCCTTAGCATAGCTAGTACTGCTTAGCTACAATGCAATCCAGTGATGAAGTTTTAAGTGAAATTAGACCAACCAATAGCTTTGACATTATCACAGTTGGTGGAATTTCAAATGAAAATGAGTACTGGACAGATTGATAATAAATAATAATACCAATTATGCCGTGAACTTGCTTTGCAGGCCGCTATTGTAGGTACAGTCGAGCACAGCAAACTCGAACACACTAATCTCGAATTCACGGAAATGTCGAACGCTGTTATCGGCTCCTTTTAAATGCCTCTATTTTCTTTGTATTATTAACACGATTTTCTCGAACTCTCAACACGCATTTCTTGAACGGTTTCGTCATCATCTACCCGATCTCAAAGCGGCGAAATGACCGATAAAGCCTTTCTTTGTCTGGTGTTGCTCGTTCCAGGCTGTTGGTGATAAGGGAAAGGTGTGCGGGAGTGCCGTGGTCATGGGCAAGGGATCAAGACAATGCTTTGTGTGGCTCTATTGAATCAGCAGGAGGGAGGTGGTGTAGTGATTGAGCATGCAGAGCGACCTGGCGGGTGGTGGGCTAGGTCAACACACGCTGCGATAAAATTGCGTCAAACATGACGCGATGCGCAGACTGGCAATAGTGCCGCTCCGAATTTCTTTCTTTTCCTCGCATAACTTCGAACACATCAGGATTACACTTACGCACCGAAGTTCAATTTACTCTACCGCTTAGCAATGGCAGAGAAAAGAAAACTCACGTGTCTCACTCTTGAAACAAAGCGTGAGATATTGGCAGAAGTGGACAAGAAGATTTTGAGTAAGGGAGATACACTGAAACCTCGTTATACCGCCAAGTAAGGGGCAAACAGTAAAATGGCGGTATAACGAAAATACCATGTAGAACAAGGGAAATAAGTAATTTACCAACATTGGACTGGCTAACAGTTACATATCTAAAATAATGCAGTTATCTCCCTTTAAAACAATAGCGTTAAAATTAAAAACAAACAAGAACTAAGGATTGGAAGCGTATGTGTCAAGTTGGAGAATGATAAGAAAAGAAGTTGACTACTACACATTACACATCCGGGTCGGAGAATCACACGAGCACTAGGCCTACGTCTTAGATCAATGTGTGCTGTTTGCATCGTACCCCACGACCGATACGAACCAGTTGAAGCATCACCTCGCGCACGCTTACATTCGTTTGCAAACTCTCTAGGCCTATCGAGCGAGAGGAGATTGAACTGTGACCCGCCTTTCCCACTGCATGCCCCATCAGTAGTCCTATCAGGACTTCGCTTCCAAAAAGCGAAGAGTGTGTAGTAGGATTGGTGTTTGAGTAACGAGCACAGACTGTGGCGCCAAGTGATGTTCCGTCTGTTAGCTGGATTGAGGTAGAGGTGGGGAGTGGGGAGTGGCGGTTAAATTTACGTTGGCGGTATAACGAGCAATATTTACTATACTCAAGTTATGAATGTAACAGTTAAACTGTTGGCGGATGGCGGTATAACCAGATTTTTAGTGACTTTGTATAGGTGTCAGATCCGTTCCTTGACGAAAAGCTGGCGGTATGCGGGAATGGCGGTATAACGGGTGGCGGTATAGCGAGGTTCCACTGTATTTGCAAAAAATGCGACATCCCCAAGTCAACGCTCTCAATGTTCATTGTCATAATTTAGTATGAAACGTCGGAAACAGGGAAGGGTGGTAATTCTAATTATGTTAAGATCAGAGCAGATTAGTGTCGTATGGTTATCTCCCCTTACCAGTCCCTCTAGTCCATGGTCATTGTGAAAATATTACCGTCACGGAAATCTCGAATTACGGAAATCTCGAACACTTTTTTCGATCCCAGAGAAATTAGAGTTTTCCGTGCTCGACTGTATGTAGATATAGATATATGAGACACACAGACAGATAATAAAAATAACATTAATATATTATTACACATACCGACATGACACGACATAACATGACTTGGGGTTGGACTACAAAAAATTGAATTTTGATGGTTTACGAGGGATGTATGAAAAATTTTGAGCCTCCAAGAATCTAAGGCACACAGATAATTTTAACACTTTTATTTTTCAACATGAAGCGCAAAACACTTGCTGCAGCAGAACTCTTTAGGTTGGGACCCTAGGAACCCCTTCACAGCCTCCATGACCTCGTCATCGGTGGCAATATGCTGACCAGCCAAAGCTTTTTTCATCTCAGGGAAGAGATGAAAGTTGGAGGGTGCAAAGTCAAGGGGCGCCAATGAACGAGTCAAGAATGGATGTCTTAATATCTCACGCCCAGTGATTTTCGACATCTAGGTCAACATCTAGACTCATGTCATTCACTGCTAATTGTCCATTCTAGCGCTTCACCTACACCAGAAATATCCTCAGTCGCAATATCATCAGTAAGAAAATCGTCGTGCAGGTTGTACAGTCCGCCATGGCTAGAGGTGAAATTGAAACTAGTGACACACTTGACAATTTTAGCCTCTATTCATTTATTAGCTACGACAGAATTACATTACCAGTTGCTATTGTCACCTTAACTTGCCTGTCTGATGTTGGCAAGTTTGATGTATTCAGCTTGCAGTACACAGGCAAATTTGCTGCAGATTATGAAATACCACAATCCACAAAAATGACTTATGTCGTGACTGCCAGCCAGTTGCTGCAGTGAGGGTTAAGCCATTTTCTGATTTTGTGTACTGAAAAAATTTCAGTATTCACATGGTGCATATGGTTCCTTATAGACCTCAAGTTCTGTGGACCTTGTTTGGCTTATGACAAATTTGAATAACATACAGTGAGATTTTAGCTGAATTAAATCTTAGCTAATTTCAAATAGAGAATTTCTGTATTTAGGTCTACGGCCTTTATTTAGCTTATGTTAAATTTTAATACTGTAAGGTGACATTTCATCAGAATTCAATCTAAGCCAATTTCAAATAGAGAATTTTTGTAGAGTTGGTAAAACCTGAATATTCACTCAGGGCTGATGGTTCTATGTAGACTTATTGTTCAGTGGGCATTTTCTGGCTTATGACAGATTGAGTAATGTACCGTTACAGTTTTATCAGAATTAGATCTAAGCCGATTTCAGATAGAGAGATTTTGCTGACTCACAAGAAACACCCTGAATATTCACCCATTGTGAATGGTTCCACATAGACCTTTATTTCTATGGATTTTGTCTGGCTTATGACAAATCTGAATAATGTACAGTGACATGTCATCAGAGTTAAAAAGCTGTTTGAAATAATTGTTTTCCCCAAGTAAATTTTGTTAAGGGCACGTGCGGCAGAACTAGGTGATTTTCATTAATAAAGGGAACTTTGTCATTTTGGGGTGAGAAATGGGTCACATAGGGCCAGGAAGGAAGATAAACTGGGGTTTTTCGCAATTTCCTCCCTCCGTTGCTTTAGAAACGCCAATTGTTTGGCCGCCATATTGGAAAATATGGATGACTTTTGCATAACTTTGAACCCTTCGATCTGGAGAACATTACATGGTAGGATGCTGTTTTTTTTTCATTTGAAAGATCACTTTATTTAAAATAGAATGTCACGGGCTTTTTTTGATTTCTTGGATAGTTTTTTTTAAATAATTTTTTTTTAAAATGTCATAAAAAAACATTGAAAATTCTGAAAACTTTCAACTTTAAAAATTAAAAAAAAAACACCAAAAACACAAGATATCGAAAAAAGCCCACGACATTCTCAAAACAGGGGCTTGGAGAGTTGTTATGCAAAATTTTATGTAAATTGGACCAGAAAAAAGTCAGATCGAAGGGATAGAGTGACGAAAACTGTGATTTTGAGATAATTGACGATAAAGATTACCCGATAGATGCATTTGATAAATGGTACTCATTTCCTTTTGCATCAAAATACACTTTTTGAGACAGGTATCATGAAAATAACTTTAGGATTCGATAAAGGACATGTTGCTGTTTAAAAAACTGCCTTAAACTCATTTTACACAATTTTACCCAATTTCACCCCTACAGGGTGCCGCACTTGCCCTTAAAGATGTAAGAAACAACCAAACAAACTACTTCCTTCCAACCTGAAATTAAGATTGTGTAAAAATTCAGTTTTATTCCTTTCAGCTTCAATACTCTTAGTCTTAGTTTAGAATTAGCACTCTAAATATCCATTGATTGGAAGTTTAACATGCTTATTCAGTTTTCACATAATAACTGTGTTCACTTTATCATCTATGCTCTTTGAACGCATGGTTTTACAATGAATAGTGACAGTCAGATGGCTTAAAGGAAAGCTGAATCATCCTACAGACCATGTTCTATCATATGATACCCATTTATTCAAGTCTTTCAAGTGTCTGTCAACATGATAATGCCTCTGCCTGCCCCAGACAACCCATGGGGTTACATTATGCAAAGTCTGAATTCACCGTGTGCATGGTGGCCATAAGCTTACATCAGATATGTTCTGACCACATGGCCAGACTGTCTAGCCAGTGCTCTGCGGATGGGTGATGAAATGTCGGTATGAATCTTTCAAAACCACTAAAGTAAAAGATCAGGGATGCCAATTTTCCGGATTTCCAGATTTTTTGGTGTTTTTAGCAGGAGGGAAGAAAATCGGAATTTTTCAGCATTTTAAGTGGCAGGAACAACAAAAAAAATCAAGTGGTATCTGGATAAGATTCATGAAAATGAAATATGCGAAGGACAAATCGCATGAAAGCCGGAAGTTAGATTATTTTTCGAACTTCCTGAATGCTGGCACACCCACAAGGTACAAGTCTGTTACTGAACAGGAGACGTATCCAAATTTTGTACCCAGTTGACTTATGAGGTCAGAGGAATACCGGCGCTGTAATTAGCACTCGAACTCGCAGAGAGAGTAATGCCGTAAAGGTTGAATTAAAAAGTGTAAAAAGTGCGCTTGGTCATCGTTCACGGAAAAGTCTGTGATAAAAAATGAACAGTCCTACTCTGAATCCATCGTTTTCTATAAATTAAAGATTGTGGAATACACAAACGGGAGCGGTACAGAAATGGATGAATCGGAGTTTGTCAATGGGAAATCAGGGGATGTGCTGGATAGATCCGTGAAAAATGAGTAGCTGGGAGAGAGAGACGACAATGGTGATTTTTATTCCGAAAGATGATGAATACATGTAGTGCACCCTGTGCAGTGATAGAGTAAACTACAGCATACCGAGAAGGAAGGCACGCAACCTCCGCGCTTTCAGGAATTGTCACAGTACGAATTTCAAAGACATTAATTTAAGAGAATGCAGCCAAGCCTTCAGCAGCTTTAATGTGCACTTTGCTTGAACTAGTTGATTTGTTGGATCCAACTCAGTATGAACTCTGCAAGTCAAAGCACTACTCATTTGTGCTTATGTTATCAGGACCAAATAAGAGATAACACGTTTTATGGGTAAGGAGACAGTAAAATAATGTAAACCTTGTTTACATTTCACAGTGATGTATTTGAAGTGTAATTATGAAATGATAGGTTAGATTTTTCTCTTAGGTGACAGTTTGCAGTTCCCACCTCGTTACTATGGCCTTGGCTAATCCTTGCTGTATGTAGGTATATTTATTTGTCAAAAACATCGATATGTTGCACACTCATGCAATTTTCAGGATTTTTTTTGGTCTAGCATTGGCATCCCTGAAGATGTTTAAACAAAATCATGCTGAGACAGTGAAAATCCTGACTGCTTTATCTGGCTTACACAGCTAAACTTTACTTTGGAATTTGGATGACTAGAACCTTAATTCAGTGCTGAATAATATATTGTCAGATAGAGGTGTTTGTAGCTGGTGAAACTTAGGTGACATCATCCTTTTTGTCAGTGCTTTTTGGGGAAGGGAAATAATTCTAAATTTATGTAAGGGTCAAATCCTAGTCACCCTAGCTCTCCTTATTGTGTCATTACACATGTGCATGATAACAGAATGATGCTCTTTCTTTGCAAAATGAACTCTGTGGGCACCATAGATGATTTTGGGAGAAAGAGTACAGGAAAATGGAAGATTATTTTCGAAATGCACATCCACCTTTAACTGTTTAGGAAAGTTGTTAAGTTTTTATTTTCACGTATGAACTACTAGATCATATTATTGAAAGTAAGTTTTACTTATCATCATAAAAATTAATTTATCTAGTGCCAAAATCCATTTAGTAGTACTCTAAGGCATTTTGCATGAACATTGACGACGATAATCAAACATAAAAATACATATACCCCGTCAGATCCATCCAGTACAGAAATATATCACCACACATAGTATAAGTGTGGACTTTTTGTGTATAGACCCTACTAAATAACAGTGTTTTGAAACCTGTTTTTAAACTGAACGATAAGTGTTACTTATGTGTTGATATATGTGCCAGAGGTATCAGGATTGTTTTCTCAACATTCTACATATTCCCTCATTTATTGAATGGATCCACATAGGGTAGACCTATTGCTATACTGGGCTGAATGATTTAGTGCTGATAATAGGTCAACTAGCCAGTAGTCCTTTGGAGTTTTGAAAGCACACAAATGAGTTCCGCATTTTTAGATCTACTGAGCTAACTCCCTGAGTAGAATCCCCTATTACCTTTTCCTTGTAATGGGTTTTAGATGATGGTTTTGCTTGTAGGTAGTCTTTGTATTTTTTTTTCTGTGACATTATGAGACAGCGTTTTTGTACCACTACTATGTGTATTTTTCAGGTGTGTTTTCCATGAATTATCTGTAAAAGCAAAACTTCCATGGTTGACTCTGCTTAACTGCTGTTTATATAATCACAGTGTTTTTTCAAATACAGGATGCTGTATTTTCTATAAATTTCACTGGATAAATGCAACTTTTTCCTTCTCATTTTTCCATGTTATCAATGAAGAGTCAGCTGTATATTTTTCTTAAGTGACTCTTTTTAAGACTCCAGAATACGTGGCTCTTTATCTTTCTAGAATAGAGTGGTTGTATTGGAGGATGCAAGAATCACAAGACTTGAAATTAAACCACAAGATGAAAGCAAGCATTTGTCGTTATGCATGTTGTAAATATAATGGGAACTTCAATTACAAGTCTGATATTAACAAGAGTCACGAAATAATGATCATTATCGAAATCCTCGTACATTTCTCTGCTTTGTCTTTGTAATTAAAATTATATATCTGTGACAACAGCACTTGCTGGTGTGGCGAGTCGGTTAAAACAAGTGCTAACCTGACTATGCTGAGATTATACTTGCCAAAGCCCCTACTCAAGTGCTCACCACTAAGCAAGAGTAGTCCTGGCCGATGTGCATACTGTATACTGTGCCACATAACACACAGCATACATAGTACACTGGAGTAGAACTGTGGGTGGTCACTGATTTTTAAAGGCAAACAAAAACATGCATCTACAGGGACCAGGCAAAATATGGTTGAAAGGAAGAAGAGACCAAAGGCTAACCATGAGAATGAAGAACAGAGAAACCGTGAAGTGGGGTATTTTTTTAATGACCTTTAAGTAATGGGATGGGAGCATCAGGAGATAAGTGAAATAGAGAGAGAGTCGCAGTGATAATTTGACTCAACGTAGACGTACAATAGGGAGCTAGAAGAGACCCTCAGCTACCTCTCAAAATGCCTGCCTATTGCCGTCAGTGAATAACACAATGTCCTTTGATATTGAAAAAAAAGGTTTATTTACAGTGCTGGCACAAGAGAGCCAAGCAAGGCTTATTAACAATAGTTATGCTACGCAACACTTGAAACTTCATTTACACACATACCACATCTCAAACACTCACCCCCCTTTAATATATATGTATTTCTTTATCGAACTTCTGGTTCTAGAAAGTCTCGATAACCAACTACAACGGTCTTGACATTTCCAGAAAATTCACAGCGGGCCGAGGTCAGATATTTATATAAAATACTGTATACTATCTAGAATAGCTCAGTCATTACTATCGGTCAATTTAATAAACAAGCCTCTCTACTTACAAAAGTACAGAGAGGGAAAGGTAAAAAAAAAACGCGGGAAAGTAAAATAAACACCCGAAATCACCAGTACGTTCAAATGTTACAAAGAGTATGACTTTCAAGGCCAAGCATGTGCCAACAGGGGCAAGTGGGAAGAGGAGAGAAGGAGAGAAATCTAAGAGAAAGTAAGTGACTGAAATGGAGTGAGATGATTTTTTAAATGAGATCAGTTATGGTATGAAAAAGAAGGAATATGGGCTTTAGAGTTGATGTTTTAGGTTTGTGACACCTATTAGAAGGGCAAGTCACTCATCGTGTACAACCCAATTAATCCGCTAATCTATAAAATCTCCCTTCTTTGGGGCCCTGCCAGCCAGTGTTAGGGTGTAGAAATGTGTAAAATGACCTGTGATTTAAATAAAGCATCCAATTTTAAAGTTTCAGGTACAATTTGAGCCTTCTAGATAAAAAAATAAAATGTGTAGGCCTATGTATTCGCACGCGGTCAAAACCAGCCAAATGAAAAATTGGGGACCAAATCAGAATTTGAGGTGACCTTTTTCAAAAGACATTTGTGAAAAATTTTGGGCGTTGACCCCCCTTTTTCTTCCCATTAAAAGATTGGGCAAAAGAAGTACTTTACCCTCCTTGGAAGAAATTTTCCGAAATCACAGTGGTATATTAAGAATAACACAAAATGTTAATAGGGCCAAAAGAAGAAAAAACAATAGGTGTCAAAGACCTTTCGGTTGATGGTGGGGTTGGGGGTGGAAGTAGGGAAAGAAAAAGGAACGAATGAAATCTTAAATTTTTAAAAAATGGCCAAATTTGGTGCATTTTTTGGCAACACTGGGTGTGTGTGTCAAAGGTGGGGGGAGGGGGTGGCGGGTGGGAGGAAAACAAGAGAGACAAGGACAAAAAGAGAACGAGAAAAAAACTATTTTAAAAAAAGCGTGTGTCATGTAAACTGAGTCTGCAGCACGTAGATCTAGATCTAAGTCCCATACAGGCTAGACTAGGGGGGGGGGGGGGGGGGGGGGGCTGGGGAGGGCCCCAGGGGTAGAGGAAGTTTAAAAGACTGTCCAGATAGCCTAGATGACCTACCTCGACCACCATGATGTAAACATTGTGTTTCTAAGTGGAAACATGCCAGGTACTAGCTGCCTATTAAGGTCTTTGACACCTATTGTTTTTTCTTCTTTTGGCCCTATTAACATTTTGCGTTATTCTAAATATACCACTGTGATTTGGGGAAATTTCTTCCATGGAGGTTAAAGTACTTCTTTTGCCCGATCTTTTAACGGGAAGAAAAAGGGGGGTCAACGCCCAAAATTTTTCACAAATGTCTTTTGAAAAAGATCACCTCAAATTCTGATTTGGTCCCCAAATTTTCATTTGGCTGGTTTTGACCGCGTGCGAATACATAGGTCTACACATTTTATTTTTTTATCTAGAAGGCTCAAATTGTACCTGAAACTTTAAAATTGGATGCTTTATTTAGATCACAGGTCATTTTACACATTTCTACACCCTAACACTGGCTGGCAGGGCCCCAAAAAAGGGGGATTTTATAGATTAGCGGATTAATTGGGTTGTACACAATGAGTGATTTGCCCTTCTAATAGGTGTCACAAACCTTAAATTATGATTTTTCACCAAGGGAGGTAAATGTGCTCTTTGTTTCTGGGATATTTCCATTGCATTTTGGCTATGATAGTGATACTCCGTAACGAGAATCCTCTAAAACTAGCAGTCTTTCATTGATCCTGCCATTCTCATTGTATCAGGATTCCATTATATATATTATGCTCTCAGTGACCATTTGACTAAATGATGATCTCTAGGGCATTCCAATCACAGTAATGTCATTGTAACATTGTGTATGGGTCACTGCACCAAAAATTTTCACTCTTTAATATGTGACATAAATTTTAAAGTACAGCTGTTCTTATATTCTCATCAAAATATATGCTAGTTTATCTATGCCCACCTGTCAGAAAGAAAGATCATATGCTCTTGAGAACAAAGGTCCAGCCAAAACTGAGCAAATGACCAGTTTCCCAAAGTATTAAAATTTGGCCCATGGGACCTTAATCTGCAGATGCAGGTCTTGTGATGGAAAGGAAAGAGGAAGGCTAAATAAATATACTTCCTTGATTTAGGACCTAATGTCGAAAGTATGGCCTGTATCCATCAAGCGTTTTAGTAGGGTAGTTTTACCCTGACCTCAGCGACGTGATGTGACAATTTTTACAGACTGTTCAGAACACTGAAACTTGGTATAGATAGAAATAAATATGAAAATTTCCTGTTTCCAGCACAGTCAGAAGTAGTGAAGTACACTGGAGCCCATTTAATACTTAATCACTCCGTGTCTGTCCCTGTGTATTACAGATGCATCTGTTCAGCCCAAATATATTTTACTATGTATTGTTGTAACAAACACTAATGTGTATATTTTAATACGAACGCCTGCGTAATACAATGCATACTTTTTGAATCCGGAAACCTTATTTCCTTTTTGTAAGGCATCTTTATTACACTCTTTTAGGGCCAACTTTCTTTTATTCACTTTTAGTGTTAGGTGTTGCTGCCCACAAAACCATGCCCACAGAGTCTGTCTGTCATGACTGGTGCCCTTCGTGGTGAGCAGCTTGGCATGCATCATGTCCGCCTTAATGTAGTGTGTAACAAGGTAATGCTTGTCAGAGCAGAGCTCTGATTGCCATATTCTATTTGCTTTTTTGTTCCAAACATGGGAGTACGGTTTTTTGGAAGAACATATGAGCCTGGGATATGATTAACAAGCTGCTACACTGAAAATTATGAATGGTGCCACAGTTTTACAATGGCACAGTTTGATCGTAGAGGACCGACCCTAGAACATACTGTAGGTCTTTGACACCTATTGTTTTTTCTTCTTTTGGCCCTGTTGCTGCAATATCTGTCTTAGATCAGTCTTATGGCCCAATTAAGAGTTTGATACCTCTCAAAATAGCCAGTTCTCTTGATGACATACCCTATGCTATTTTGAAAGCTCCCATGAACCTACAGTTCAACCCTAACATTTTGCCATGGTAGCCTGTTTGGAAGGGAATTAGTAGGGAATGGTCAGAGGGGAGTGACCTGGGGGTGACTGGGAGGGAAGAGGAAAAATGACCCTCTCTTGGCTGGTCATTGTTTCCCTGTAAACACCTTGGCATGAGCAGATAGTTTTTAGTTGACCATATTTGCAACCCTTGATGATAAAATCCACTTGTAACCACACATTTAAAACCTAAAAGTGATCATATTGGCATTTCTTAAAGGGTGATTGTGTTATTGATTGGGGAAGAAGCCCTGGAGAAACAAAAGTTTGGGGCATCTGCCCAAAAGAATTTTTAAAAAATTCAGCTTCCTTTGGCAATTAATACCATGTGAGCCTATGGGGTGGGCTGAGAAGGGGTGGGTTGGTGATTTTTCTTAAGGGTAGGGGTGGGGTGGAGTGGGGTGGGTGGGGGTAGGGGTTGATGGTGAGGTTGGGGGTGGAAGTAGGGAATGAAAAAGGAACGAATGAAATCTTAAATTTTTTTAAAAATAGCCAAATTTGGTGCATTTTTTGGCAACACTGGGTGTGTGTGTCAAAGGTGGTGGGAGGGGGTGGCGGGTGGGAGGAAAACAAGAGAGACAAGGAAAAAAAGAGAACGAGAAAAAGACTATTAAAAAAAAGCGTGTGTCATGTTAACTGAGTCTGCAGCACGTAGATCTAGACCTAAGTCCCATACAGGCTAGACTAGGGGGTGGGGTAGGTGGGGAAGGGGGGCTGGGCAGGGCCCCAGGGGTAAAGGAAGTTTAAGAGACTGTCCAGATAGCCTCGATGACATACCTCGACCACCATGATGTAAACATTGTGTTTCTAAGTGGAAACATGCCAGGTACTAGCTGCCTATTAAGGTCTTTGACACCTATTGTTTTTTCTTCTTTTGGCCCTATTAACATTTTGCGTTATTCTAAATATACCACTGTGATTTGGGGAAATTTCTTCCATGGAGGTTAAAGTACTTCTTTTGCCCGATCTTTTAACGGGAAGAAAAAGGGGGGTCAACGCCCAAAATTTTTCACAAATGTCTTTTGAAAAAGATCACCTCAAATTCTGATTTGGTCCCCAAATTTCCATTTGGCTGGTTTTGACCGCGTGCGAATACATAGGTCTACACATTTTATTTTTTTATCTAGAAGGCTCAAATTGTACCTGAAACTTTAAAATTGGATGCTTTATTTAGATCACAGGTCATTTTACACATTTCTACACCCTAACACTGGCTGGCAGGACCCCAAAAAAGGAGGATTTTATATACTGTATATTAGCGGATTAATTGGGTTGTACTCAATCAGTGATTTGCCTTTCTAATACTGTAGGTGTCTTTGAGTGCACTACATTTTCGTTCTTCGCTAAAAGTAGTGCACTACCTTTCCAGTCAGGAGTGATTTCGCTTATCTCAATAAAACACTGGTAGAACTACTGCACACGAAAAACAGTCAGTTTGGTAACTATCAGGAAGACTAGAACTGATTATAAATTATACAGTATATATGAAATTAAAAAATCTTAGGAACAATAACATGAACTTGAAAGAAGCTGTGTTATGTTGTTGACAGTGATTGCATAATAAGACAAATGAATGACAGTGTTACTGTTAGCAGTGCTTAACTACACTAGATGCATGCACTGAGTGCCCATGAAACTGATCAGGGGAAGGGCTCAGTTATAATTGAGAGACCTCGCGGCGCGTTTTACATAGTTTACTGTCGTATAAAAGATGACGCAAAATTTATCATGATGATATAGTCTCTGCACAATTTCTGGCGTACGGACGCGTTGAAGTAGGACATGCTTTATTTTATCGCTGCGAAAACCATCCCGGTCTGTCCACGTGCGAGACAGAATGGCGTCATTGCATCCGGTCGGGAAAAAAAGCAACAGGCGGAGTTCAGATTACAAAATTTTAACAGCAATAAATTTGCACCCTAGAGCATTTTTATTGCTATTTTTTATTTAATCAGCGTATTAAAATCCTGCCGGCGCGCGTGACATCTCGCAGATAATATGCGAATTAAATAAATTTTGAGACAATTTAATGAATTTTAAAAAGAGAACAACAGCAACAGCAACAACAAAAGTTCGCGCGTGAAAGTTAGGGACTGATTCAGGCAGTAGATATTTAAGAATTAAATTGCTGTGAAGTTATCGTCCCTGTAGTGTAGTGATGACACGTTCAGACTTGCAAAGCTGAGAGACCCCGGTTCGATCCCCGGTAGGGACAGAAATTTTTTAGTGTAGGTATTTTTCGACCTATCTTCTCAAAATTGATCTTTCACATTAATTTGGTAAAAATCCCTGGTGATGCACTTCACTAAAATAATTATGTAACACCATATAACATCTGAAAAATTATCAGACTGAGCTCACGTTCCTCCCCCTTAAATATAAGAGAAGAAATACTGATATGCCTTGCCACCCGGTTACACTTGGCGTCACGAGCAGGATGTCTCATTGGGGCCTTGGGGAAGCAGTAACGAGAGTAGAAGGTTCTGTTTAAATTAATTAAGTGCACAGAAATGCTTCGCAATTTCTTATTTTTACTCCTTTGCCGCCACCACAACAAAGCAATCTTTTGTCTTCTAGTACAGTCGAGTCCGCTTAACTCCAATTCGCTGGGACCACCCCAATGAGTTGGAGAAATCAGGATTCGACTAACGATTTCCAAGGCGGGTCAACCGTATGCGAGCGAGCCAGCACCCTGGGGAGGTCACGAGGGTAATTCAACAGGGGATGTAACTAAAGATGGCATATTGGGGAAATATTTTAAATGGGATTATTTCTTTTTCTAAGAAATCGCTCTGAGTAGTAGCTTAATAGATGAAGAGGCC
>JAWQUT010000028.1:3536633-3563798 GCA_033807755.1 Ellobium chinense
TACAAGGTCCTAACGTTCCACGATCCAATCCGGAGAGACTTGGATGATGGTGGAGGCGTCCGCCTAACAGCTTCCTTTCGGATTTGACTGTCTCGCATCATGAGTTCTCCATTTGGAGAAATTCCACAATCAGCCAAGCAGAGATTCAGGTTTTCGTTTGTATGCGTTTCTGTAACAATGTTTTGTTTTAAGGGAGGGGTTGTTAGCCCCGTGACCCAACCCCCAACCTGGAGGACCAGGTGACTCTGTGTCGGGAGTCACTACCTGTTTTTTTTTGCCATTTAGTCGCCTCGTACGACACGCTAGCACCACGTCATTCCTATTCTTCGCGAAGCCGGGAACTGAACGGCTGTGGGCATTATTAATGTATGCTTAATCTGTATGGTTGTCTGCTGAATGGTTTAGTGAGCGGTCAGTGGCCTACGATTCTGACAGTATAAAATTATCATTTGCTTGAGGAGCACTTTCAGATATTTTAGACACCATACAGATGGAAAGGAATTGATTGACAGTTAACCATTGTCTCAGTCAACGTTTTCTGTACTTAAGAGCAGTGCCAGTTGTGTCATTAGTCATAAATCAATCGACATGCTTTCAAGAGCTAGTAAAAAAAGTGCACACGTCGATGCGAAAAATATTTTGACATCCTGATGTTGGTCAGAGATGACCACGGAAGCATTCTGGAGAATACCTGCTAAACCTTTTATAGTTTTGAAAGAAAAAGTCGGTTTTCACGAACAAAGTGGAGAATGAAATGGGTCCTAGTATGCATTGAGCGGAGACAATTCCATAGATGGAGAAAGAGAGAGAGAGAGAAAGAAAGCAAGGAGCAAGAAGGGAAAAGAAAGTGATGGGATAAGAATACAGGTGAAATCAGGGACAAGAAAAAAAAACATTGATCGCAAACGATGGAGGAAGAGAGAGAAGAATACCTCAAGCCCTCACTTTAGCCTATTGCGTCTTAACCTTCTCTCTCTCTCTTTCTTTCTCTCTCTCTTTCCACTAAAACGTCTTTGCCTCACTCTGAAATTGTACCCACCTATCTATCTCTTCCTCCTTTCCCATCCTCTCCCCCATCTTGCCCCTGCTGCTATGATTAGTATGGCATATCCATGCAATAATCCATTTCATTCTTCTCTTTGATTGTGAAGATTGGTTCTTTCTTTCCAAACCGCAAAGGTTTCACAAGTAGTCTTCAGAATTTTCCCATGGTCATCTCTGACCAACATAAGGGTGTCATACTCATACTGATTTTGGCATCAATGTGCCAGCTTTTTGATTGGCTCCATATAGGTTACAGAAGCCTAATCCAATTTCCCTCTTTGAGTTGAGCCAATAAACTGTTTTCTCTACTGTCACTTGCAAGAAAGTCCACAATCTCTAGGTCTTCATTAATCATTTGCAGAATTCAATGAGCTTATTAAAAATGATGTTCAAAACATAGATCTTGCAGTTCGTTGTCGAGCTGCGAACCGATACATGGAAAGGTGTAAACAAGCTAACCAGTTTCTTTAATGACAAGTGCTCCGCAGAGAAGGCCACACCGAAACCAAAGCGAATGACCCAAACTTCAGGTTTAATTTACAAAATCAGGAGAGAATGCAGAATAATTCGCAGGTAGGTTCACAAATCTAGGGCCCATTCTCCACAATCTATCCAAAGGACAGATTTTTTACTGTCTTACTAACGCATGTAACAACATGTTATTTTGAGCCAATTAGAAGTCTGTAACCTATAGCATGTGGATTGATTCATGACCAGTGAAGCAAGAAGCATGGCCCCTAAGCGCAGAAAACATTGCCTAAGACAATAGTTAACTGTCAATCAAATCCTATCATGCTGTGAGGCGTCTTAATAATCTAACTCTGCTCCTCATGCAAGTAACAGTTTTGTACTGTACAAATCTTAGGCTACTGAGAGCTAACTAAACATTACAGGCAAACAAATAAAATAAGACACAGACAACCATACACAGGCTATGCCTATATTAATAAAGTGACTCAAACAGTGCAGAGACAGATTTTCCTTTTAATACTTTTATCAAGTATTTATCCTGCCTTGTCTAAGATTACAGCATTGTCAAAGTCGGGCAGTTATTCGTAGTCTTTACCAAAGGTATAATAATATGTCGATCATATAAAAAGAAGGCATACAATTTATCATCATGGAAAGTTTCGTAGGTGGATAGCTTTCTTCTCATACCGAGTGCTAGCCTGCCTCTCGGTTTTTGACGTCACGCCTCAGAGCCATGCTTATGGGAAGACCAGTTATGGCGGCCCGCATGGTGTAAAATCCTGACTTTCAAACCGCATTTTGTCAGAAGCGTTCAGGCAAGGGAAAAATGTTAGGGATTGAAAATTTATGAAAAAGATAATGTGAAGCAGATAGCTATCCCTGTCTTGTTTTAGTAATCACATAGTCTTGGCTGTCTTCCTGTCATCACCTTTCAGGGACATACCATAGAAATAGAATATGCAACAAAATCAAATTTCTCAGGATGGCCTTTGATGGCAGCCTGTCGTATAGGCATCATATGGGGTGAATAATTCAGAGATGCAAGGGAGGTATGGCACAGGTGAAATCAATAGCAGCTGTGAACCTTGAGTAGAGATGATTCGCTCTTCTGTACCATCAGTTGGTCTTAGTGTTGGTCAAGTATGGCCTTGAATCCTCACGCTGTCCTTAACACAGAGTGATCGACTGAAATGTATCCAGAATGAAGATATGCGCATTGTTTTGATGTACACTAGAGATACTCCTTTTGCGACAATGAGACACATACTGAGACTCATGTTTAAAAATAAAATCTAGACACATGCTTGTCCAGGTCAGGGTTACTTGCGAGTAGTAGTGGAGGACAAGAGACATCCACTGTATTAAAATTCTGCTGACATCAACAGCACAAGAATTAAGCTAGAGATGTCATGGAAAGTAGAAAAATAAGTAGAAAAATAGTAGTTAACTACTAGAAAAATAACAAGTAGAAAAATACTATTGCTCTGGTTCCCTCAGTTGAGGACTTGGTCAGGGGAGACGACTGGGTCAGCTCTGAAGAGAACATGATTGACTTCCAGGAAATAATTATCACTCCTTGCAATTAGTGCAGGGAGTGGTTCCCTGGGCGGGCCAACCTCAAGATTAAGCATCTCACTGCTGATATTTCCAGAGAAGACAATGCTGTAATGTTCACTGATGGGTCTGTGCTGCATGACACGAAATCAGGATATGGTTTCTCAGTGAGAGTGAGAGGCATGGTTATCACCAAAGAGAGTGGAGAGTAATCGACGACTACTTATTTAATGAGAATGAGGGTGGAGGCAGTCACTGTGGCTCTGAAATGGTTCTCTGGGACCATGGTAGTAAAGGCAGATGTTGTGATTGACTCCCAGTCCATGCTCCTAAAGGACCTAAACAGATGGTCATGGCATGAATGGATGGACTATCTGCTGGCCTCTATGAATCACCAGGATTTATTGTCCAGGACATGCTGAGGTCCATAATAATGAAAACTGATAGGTTGCCAGCTGATGCCCATGTGGTGGGGACATCATGGATGGATAAGGCAGACATAGTAAAGTCACTGAAAATTCACTTGTTATCCATAGACATATCAGTTGAAGAAACTCTGTCAGACTGCAAGAGTTTGTGACTATAAGATGGCCAGGTCAAAATGAAGGGCTATACAGGGAAGGAATAGGAAGGTAAACAAACGATGGGTGACCGGCACCATCTGCAACTACAGCATAAATTGTTTGCTGCAGAGAGCAGAGCACGTAGGGGTCTGCCCAGAGTACAAGGATGTCATTTGTGCAACCCAGTAACCAGTTTACACCTCTTATCAGTACGATGAATTAGCATGTAGCCTAGATGAGCTTGTGACCTAAAGGCCCGAACCTAGTGGTAGAATATTTTTATTATGTAAGATGAATCTGAGGGTTTTAAGGTCCCCAGTCCTTATTTGTGTTGATGAAGTTTGGATGGTTTTGATGGGTTTACTACATTTTTTGCAGTAGATCTATGATTATACATTGATGGTGTTGCTGGAGGACAACGCAACACATAATGCTGAACACATAACTGAAACCCTTTTTATTCTCTTGAACCTTGTGGCATTTATGAGAATGAAAAATATGCTGAAATCGGAATCGCTTTAACTATGATGTCTTCACCTGATCTCACAAACACCTCTTTTACTATCTCATCTTCTTCTACTTTAAACTCTATGTCATGGCTGAACAATGATTTTTTTGCTCCTCACCGATTTCACCTATGACTTTCCTAATAACTGTTAAAATACTTTTTCGGCTGTCATCACCCTCCATTGTGCGAATCAAAACTTTGAGACCAACGACTTTGCCAGGACAAGAAGCAGCTAATCTTGTTGTTGTCAAGTAGCACTTTAACAAATGTGCTTTGCAAGCCAAAATAATATTAGAAACCCTAAGTAAAATTAATAATGTAAGCCTTCACCTGTGTCTCATAATAGTCAGAGGCAAGGACTTCTCTGTATTTGCTATAAGATGACTTTAGCTGCAACTAGAAGAAAATCCCAACCAACAGTGGCTTCTAAAAATGATTGGGTCTTATACGACCCTATCACCACTGGCTCTAAATGGTGATGGATCTTGAATGACCAGACCACCAATAAGGGGTATGAAACTGGTGGTCATTTATTAACCCATGGGTGGAATTGACTGATTTTCTGTTGATCATGAGAAAAATGATTTTTAGGAAAAGTCACAAACTTTCATGTCTGAGAAGTGAATTTTAACAGAATTACATCTACAGTATTTGAAGATGCCGCCGGGTTGTATCAGACCGATCACCACCGCAAGGGGTTATCCATCTAGCAGCAACCACATAGGTTTCAAATGAGGGGCAGTACCCCACCTTTTTTTATTCTAAAGTAATCTGAAAAGTAGTTCTTTCTATCTAAACCTTTTAAATTCTAATACATCCTCTTTTTTTCTCCCCCTTCCTCTCCTACACCGTAGCCCATTTTGTTTTTGTAGGAACCACAATAAAATGCATACCCTCATGCCAGGCGCTAAAGGATCTTCACATGTACAGAATACCAGCTGCATCTCGCCATTCTATATTTACACTATTTTATGCACATAATTTATTAATTTATTGAAATAAACAAAATGAAAGTTTTGGTTGGATTTTATTGTTCATCAGAATGTTCATTTCAAGTCCTTCCAGTTTCTTTTCAATTGTGGTCATGTCATGTTTAAATGAAAATAATACAGTTGTTATGGTGCATGTCTTTGATCGACCTGTAGGTAGTCTGTAGGTAACATCTTGTTAGGCTGTTGTAGCATTTTCTAGGTCTGCATGTCATGTTTGACTGACATCTGAACTCTTCATTCAGTAAATTTAAAAAAAAAACTACAATGTATTTGTCATCAAGTGATTTAATTTTTCAAATATACAGTAGCAATTAAGAAAATAAAGGTGAAATAGAAGAAAGTAAGGAAGTTTTCATGATATGAAGATTGGATGGGAATGAATGCTCATTGTACCGCTGAAAAAAAATTGAAATCCTGAAATTCTCCCAGAAATATATTTGAAATTGACTAATGAACCCTGCGCAGACATATCTTATTGCCTTTTGAGTTACAGAATCATGATGATATAAAGTCTATCTCTGCATTACACCCTAACATGACATTTTACTGCCTTTTCTGTCTTACATGTTAGTGTCTTTTGAGAAGGGCAATTGGGAGAGCAGATTTATATTCATGAATTCAAACATGATAAAGGAGAGCATAATATGTTATCTGCCAATTCAAATTTTATTTATAAAAAATAATGGTAAAAGTATTCTCTCCCATCCTATATGAACTCATCACATACAGAGAAAGATGGGTCCAACCTAATCTCATATCTTGCATAATAATTTCAGGTCCCCCACAGACAGAAGAAAGAGAAAATTTTGAGTACTGAACAGCAAAAGACTCTCGAGTTAGAGGAGAAAAACAAAACTTATCAGTTGTTGGATGAAGATGATGACTCAGATGATGATGGCATGGAAATGGAGTCATTTAAGGTAAATATCTGAATGCCCAATAAATGGATTTTCAGCCATTTCTTCTGGCTGAGCAACATTGGTAAAGCCCATTGTGAATTGCACACTCTCACCCAAACTTGACGTTTTTGCAAGTGAACTGCCCTAACGTCTATACAATAGAGCACACTTAATACTAACATGCATTGTAAGTAAACACAGATACTGAGTACAGTATTTTTGGTCACAATATTTCTTCTGTTTATTTCCAGTAATCATTTTTGGCTAATAAATACACACTAAAAAGTACCAGCACTTATTAAGTATGATTTTCTTTCATCCAGTTCGTCTCTTTAGGATGCTAATTTGCACATAGTTATTATGTAGGGATGATGTGACTATCGCACCAGCGGACCAGAGGGCCTAAAATGTCAGAGTGTTGTTGCATGCACAGTTGTCCAAGATACTAGTGACCTAAGTAAACAGTAAACCATTTTGCCATTTTGCAAGGCACACTGTGCTTTCTAGTAGGAGTATTACAGTTTTACCAAGCTACCTGTTTCCCACCAAAACTACTGTCACATGCTGTCATTGGGTTTCAAAATCCTTTGTTCCTCCTTCTCCCTCTTACTTCCCACCCCCTCACCACTCCTTTCCCTGACATTTGAACTTAGCAGTAGAGCATTTACAGGGGTGTGAAACCATAAAATTGTGACACCTGGTCAGTCTTTATGAGTAGATCACATCTTTTCAAGACGTTCTATTGTCATAGATGATGCTTCCATATTGTTGACACTGTAAATAGCAGTAATGGGGGGAAAGGATGCTTCTCATTGGATGTAAGCAATTTCAGGGGTGGAGAGAACGAAAAAGAGCGGAAGGGAATGGAAAAGGAAAAGAGGGGAGAGCCAAAAGGCAGGGTAAGAGAGAAAAGTACAGTGGAAAACAAATGGGAGCAAAAATTGAAAGCGAAAGTTATCATGTTGATGGAAAGAAAAGATGGGGCGAGAGGAGGTAAATGGCTGCACCTGATTTCAGGGGCAAAGAGAAAGAGGACACCAACTTTTACCTTCTGAGTGCAATTATACTATTGTTGTGCTACTGGCTTTGGTGTTCATGTCGTAAGTTCAGTCTTCTGTCATTTCCACTGCTCATCTTCATCAGAGTATGTGTATGGTTAATTAGTATTTCTGTTAATAAGTACATTTTTAATCGGTTCGGAGATGTACACATTATTCATGCTCCAATGTACTTGTTATTACAAAACCCTGGGTTGCAAAAAAAATTTTTTTTTTACAATGAAAAATGTCAATGACTGAAAATCTCCAGATGGAATAATGAATTCCACCTCTTGCTAGGGTTCATAATTTAATTCACTGATTTCAGTTGTGTCAGCCTGTGCCGTGAAAGCCATGTACTGCTCGCTATGTGTTATTGCTGTCTTTCTGATCTTGTGCTCAGTATTGCAGGCCACTGGTGATCACTGGTAATCTGTATGTTGATGTGAGCTTAAAGATTTTATGAATATTTACTATTTTGAGTGCTTTTGATATAAAGAACAATGACTAAAGTGTTATAATAATAATGAATTAGAAGCAGCCAAGACAGGCTGTCTTTAATGAAACATGCATATATATACTGTCTGTTGTTATGTTTATAGACTTACATAGCTCTGCTTATAATAACTGTCAATGCAGAGATCAGTTGGAGTTCTTCTGTTAATTATGACCTTATATCAGGTCCAATACACAGTGAACTCTGAGGTAGTTGAAAAGATTTACTGAAGATGGATCTTTCTTATTTATTTACTTATTTATTCATCTGAGTTGTACATACACTTGTTCATTTGAATTTGGAGCCCTTTAAAGGAACAGGGGTAGCTATCTGCTTCACAGCCTTAAAGACTAAAGACCCGAATTAATTTTTTCATACATTTTCAACCCCGCACATTTCCTTGCCTAAGCACTTGGAGAAAATGCAGCTTAAAAGTCTAGATTTTCACATCAAGTGGGCCGTTATAACTGGCATTCCATTTAGCGCGGATCTGAAGCATGACATCAGTTTGCGAGAGGCAAGCTGGCACTTGGTATGCGAAGACTGTTATCCACATGTGAAAACTTTCCATGCTGCAAAATTGTATGCCTTCTTTCTATATAATCGACATAAATCTTTTGTGAAAACTGTGAATAACTGCCTGACTTTCATTGCAATGCTGTAATTTTAAGGAAAAGAGGGGATGCATTCGTTTGAAGGCTAGAAGAAGAGGCCAGAGATATTATTTTCCACCTGTCATATTGGGATATGTTTGATCAATTAATAATAAGATGGAGGAACTGTATGCCTGTGCTCGTTATCTCTATGAGTATCGAGAGAGCTCAGTAATGTGTTTCACAGAGACCTGGACGAGACAACTACACCAGACTGTATTGTCAATCTGGAAGGTATTACCCTCATCTACTCAGATCACACAGCTGAGAGTGGTAAGAACAGAGGGGGTGGTGTGTGCACATACAGCAACTCACAGTACTGCCATCCTGACAATGTCACAATTAAAACCAAGCTGTGTACACCGAATATTGAACTGTTGTGTGTACAACTGAGGTACTACTATGTGCCTAGGGAGTTTGCCAGTGTTTATATCATTGTGGTATACATCCCTCCCAACGCAAACACACTCCTCGCTTCTGACAAGTTTTATGCACGGTTTGTTTGCCATGATTTTTCATCTGTTCATGAAGAATTGAAACTATCTTCAAACATAAGTGACTCAAGCACTCAAACATTGGCCACTTTCGAAAAAGTAAGTTATTTAAAAAGTTATTGTGAGTAAGGCATGTAGGCCTGATAAGATAAGCGGGAAAATATTAAAACTTTGCGCAAACCAATTGGCTCTAATCTTTACATCTATTTTTCATATCTTTCACTCATCACTCCGTCCCCACCATATGGAAAACGTCCAAAATAATTCCAGTCCCTAAGAGAGCCGAAATATCATGCAACAACGATCTACAGCCTGTTGCCTTAACTTCTATTGTAATGAAGTGCCTTGAGAAACTCGTGTTAAGTAAACTTTTGTCTCAAGTGAATGATTATTTACATCTTCATCAATTCACTTATAGACAGTCTAGAAGTACTGAGAATGCTCTTCGGTTGTTTCTTGATAAAATTTATCACCATCTTGATACACCTAGAAATTATGTACGAGTATTATTTGTGGATTTTTCCCCAGCATTTAATACGCTTCACTCCCATCTTATGATAGAGAATTATCTCACATGAACGTGAGTACTAAGCTCAAAAGCTGGATATTTGAATTCCTCTCCTCCCGCCCCCAGTATGTTAGATTGAACAACACTGTGTCATCAACAATAGTTGTAAATTCGGGCATGCCTCAAGGAAACATGCTCTCCCGTCTTGTACACAACATTATTATATTAACGACTGTCAACGTAAATACAACAATGTTCCATTGATTAAATTCGCTGACGGTACCACTGTTATTGGACTAGTGTCAAACAATGATGAAGAGGAATATTTTAACCAGATTGAATATTTTACAAAGTGGTGTGACAACCAATATCTTCTTTTAAATGCCAGCAAAACAAAAGAAATGCTAATCGATTACAGAGTCAAGAAGAATCCAGTCGCTTCCCTGATCATTAAGGACGAAAAGTGGAACATGTTCCGTATTATAAATATTTAGGCATAATAATTGATGAAAACCGATTAGGAAAATCATCAAATAGAATAGCTGTATAAAAAAGGAAATCAGAGACTGTATTTCTTAAGAAATTATGATCCTTCAACACACGAACAATACAACTTTGCAGAGCATCCTCACATTTGGTATCAGCTGCTGGGCTGAAAACATTACAACACAAGATTGAGGGTTTGTATGTAGGAAAGTATTCTTCGAAAATACAGAAAATATTATCTGATCAAAGTCACTCACTGTTCACACGCTATGAACTTTCAGCCCGTAGCGGTAGACTGCTTTCACAAAGATCTCAAATTGGAAGATACGGAATTCCTTTGTACCCTTTTCAGTGAGAGTGCAATGCGACGCTTCTTGATTCTGCTATGTAGACCTATGGTGATCCAAAGGGGAACCTGTCTGTTTCAAATTCAAACACATGTATGTACAGGTGTACGAAGTGTAGTTGTGTGCTTTGAGAAGTGAAGAGAAATATATGTGGATGGGTGGTGAATATTTACATATTAATTGTAATCACTGTAACAAAGACACATTTCCCTTGTGGGTGAATTATCTTATCTTATCTTATCTCATCTCATCTCATCTCATCTCATCTTAATATAGACAGCTTAATTACCTATTAAAAAGAACATCTGTTTGAGCATTGTTTGAGTCGCTTTTTTAATATATGCATAGTTTGTAGGGTTGTCTGCTGTATGGTGTCATGAGTGTCATTGGCCTACGATTCTGACAGTATAAAATTATCATTTGCTTGAGGAGCACTTTCCGATAATTTAGAGGCTGCACATATGGAGAGGATTTCATTGACAGTTAACCATTATCTCAGTCAATGTTTTCAGCTCTTAAATGCGCTGCTAGTTGCGTCACTGGTCATAGATTAATCGACATTCTTTCGCACATGCATAATTATTTTGACACCTGATGCTGGTCATAGATGACCACGAGAGCATTCTTTTGAATATCTTTTGTCGTTTTGAAAGAGAGAATTGGTCTTCACAATCAAAGAGGAAAATGAGATGAATCCTGGTATGCATTGGGCGGGGACTATTCCATGGAAAGAGAGAGAAAGAGGGAGAGAGAGAAGGCAAGGGGCAAGAAGGGAAAGGAAAGTGGTAGGATAAGAGTCTGGCGGAAATAGGGGGTAAGAAAAAACACTCTGATCACAAACGAGGGGAAGGAGGGAGGGAGGGGGGTGGCAGTGAGTCACTGTTTCTTGCTGCTGTCTCAACTGTCTGGCTTTTTCCCCTGATAACTCAAGCCCTCACTTTCACCTGTTCCGTCTTAACCTTTCTCTCTCTCTCTCTCTCTCTCTCTCTCTCTCTCTCTCTGTCTGTCTGTCTGTCTCTCTCTCTCTGTGTTTCTCTTTCTCTTTTCTCTCTGTTTCTGTCTCTGTCTGTCCGTCTCTCCACTACAACATCTTTGCTTCACTCCTGAAACTGTGCCCACCCATCTATCCTCTGCCTTCCCACTCTCCCATTCCCTCCCCCATCTTGCCCATGCTGCTATGCTCAACATGGCACGTCCAAGCATTACTCCATTTAATTCTTCTCTTTGATTGTGAAGATCAGTTCTCTCTTTCCAAACCACAAAAGATTTCACACATGAAAAGAAAATCTGTCACAATAAGAATGAAACCTGCTGTGGTTGACAAGTAAGAGAGAGAGAGAGAGAGAGGGAAATCTATGAATTTTCCCCATGCAGCTCAAAAGGAACAGGCTGCACCTGATGAGCCTTTCCTTTTGTTTTCCATGAAGTTGTTGTCTTTCATTGCCATGAGGAAGCAAAGTTAAGTGCTGATGTTTCTAGACATGTGATGAACAAGAATTATTGTGATGTTTGCTTATAACCATCAGTGATAAGATTAGCTATCTTGGATATTTGCAACTTAACGGTTCTTGAGAACGGAGAGTTCAGTAAGTTAGCAGTTTTTCATGACATATTAATCTTCTGTTGCTATTCTCTTTTCTTGTTTTCTTCATTAATCTTCTGTTCATATTCTCTTTTCGTGTTTTCTTCTATTTATAGGCATCAGCAGGAATTTCACACCCAAAAAATCTTAGGAGGAACATTAAATCACCAGAAAGCAGTGAGGAAGAGATTCCATTAAAACAGTGAGTAGAAAATGTTATCGTTATGTTTGCAATTTTTCAGTTTATTTTCTCTTTTAACTATCCCTGGCTTTTACAAAACATGTGAGTAAAGAATTGCAATTTTTGGAACCGAAGATATATTCCTGAAACGCAAGATTGTGTACTTTCCCATTTTGCACCACTCAGAACTTATCTACTGAACACAAGACGCCATACTTCATTGTCCCTCTAGAAATTCACCCATGCAAATTTCCTTCTTCCACAGTAGTCAGAATATCAGTTCAGAAGGTTGTTTGACAGTGCAAAAGAACTTGATACTGACCTTGCCAGGAGTTTCATCAACGTGGTAATACATAATAAATCTAATTTTAATTAACTTTGTGGGCATCCTGAAAATGTCCTAAGCCACAAAGCAGCACGTTTCAGGTCAAATTGATGTGCCTTTTGAATCTTGGATAGGTGAGTCATATGTGTACAAAATTACAAAGTTAAGAGAGTTTAGGCAAACCACTGTGACAGTCAAGGGTCAAAGCTGTGGAAGAAGAACAGCATCTGTTAATGCCTTTGTGCAGAAACTGTCAAAGGTGAATGTGTGGAAACACTCACAGTCCCTAAAGGACCTGACAAAAGCTGCTGGGAAAGCCTTGAATTAGATTCGGGTCAAGCGAAATAACATTGAAAGGCAAAATCTTTGTAGTCTGTGAAGCAGAATATAAAAGGGTACGGGGTTGAATTACCAGTTTCTTTGAATGGATAACAAGATTACCGACCACAACAACATGAAGGATTGTGGGAACAATCCTCTGTTGATTTGCTCTCCTCAAAAGAGTTCTCTATTCATGTGACGTGTAAGTGTTATCTGTCTGAAATACAGATAATAAACTATGTGAAATCAAAGTCAAAATATTTACACTTAATTTTGATGAAAATGAATCTTTAACTCATCATAGTAGGTGGGACTGGTGAATAAAAAGAATAATGCCCTGGTTTGAATTGACAACTATGTTACGAAGCTGCATCTCTGAGCTTCTTCACTGCAAGTTAAAGTTCCTTGTGGCATGAAAAAGTCTGCAGAGTGAACCTTCACGACTTCTTTTCATCATGTTTTAGGCCCATGTTGTATCCATGTCTGCTTTTAAGATGAGCAGCTGGCTTGGTGAAGTGATACTTTATGACTCTCAGGGTGGAGGGCTGCTTTGGTGTAATGTAACTTTCTTTGGTGGGCATCTTGCCAGTTTTGCCACCATATTTGTGAGGAATGTTTTTGTTTCAGTTTGGTCAGGCTGTGTAGGGGCATTCTCTGTGGAGTCACTCTCAACTGTACTTTGTAAGAGTCTCACCATGCACTGGAGCCGAGCGGTTTCACTGATGTTTACAAGCAATTTTTCACAGTAGGGTTTTCAAGGGAATAACTGCTGTCTGAGGATCTGCAGCTCCAAGCAGTCATTGAGGACACGCCACACATTCTTATATGGATGCCAGTAGTGTCTGCACACTGGGTCCCTAGTTGGGTTCAGCCTGTTCAGATGAGACTGAAGCTCAACATGTCCAGTGTGCATTTTTTCTAGCTCAAACAATTTTTTTGTCTCTTGTAACATCACAAGTAATTCCCCTATCATCAGGTAAGTTAGCTTGCTGCTCAACATTGTGGCTTGCTTTCATGAAATAAGATTTCTTGAGTCTTTCAAAAGAATTCCAGTTTTCTACCAGTTCTTGCTTTCTCTTGTCTACCTCCAAGCCTTGGAGTCTCTTGGTGTAATTCAGTTATGCCTCCTCCCCTCTGATATTCAAAGGTTCAGTGCTTGAAGCTCTGTCAAGGGATTCATGTGATGTACTGTGGAGGGCAGCTCACATAAATCATTGAGCCAATTAGTGGATCAGCTTATTGAACATTCTCTTGTTGGCATATGCTAGGAGAGGGAAAGAATAGTCTATGACTTCATGAGCACAGCCCAGGTAAAGTTGTCTCATAGTGTTGGGCCGATAACTGAATTTTTACACTACTTAGTATTGAAAGTATCAGCACTGTTTTGATTGTGACACTTAATTCTAGATCAGCATTTTGATACTTTTATGATACTTTTTAATATCTTTTGATACTGTTCCACATTGCACTGTGAAAGTGGGTAGCTAGTTTATTGCTGAGGATCAAATTTAATTTATTTTGATACTTTTAATATCTTTTGATACCACTAGGCATTGCACTGAAAAGACTGGTAGCTAGTTTGACTACAAGAGTCAGAAATGGATCAAAATTAATTTCAATACTAACGATACCTTCAGATACTTTTGATCTAAGACTTCGCATTGGGAAGACTAATAACTAGCTTGGTTCTGAGGATTGAAACTGAATTGAAATTAATTTCAATGCTTGCAATTGTCACGCACTGACTCAGCCACTCGACCTCTACCAACCGCACATCAACCAACAAACTCTCACTTCAACGTATAACTTAAAGTTTACTAATATAAATCAACATATAATGAAAGAGTAATACAGTGAAACTCGAATATAACGAGCACGAATATAACGAGGTCTCGGATGTATCGAGCAAAATGAAAATCCCCGGTTTTTTTTTCCTTCTTTGTCATAGTAAACTTGCCTTTCATATAATGAGCACAAAATCCGCTAAACCCGGCCCTAACGAGGTAACCGACCTGCAATTAAGTCCTCGCAACCCTTTTGTCCGCAATAAAAAATTCAGCGGCGAGGAACTCGAACGTTTAGGCTACATAACAATTGCCAACAATAGACAAGTCTCGCTGTCTCACTTATGTAATTTACCAGTAGGATTACCGGTACAAACTAGTTGCGCAGTAGGCCAAGAAGCGGGGTAGGGAAGGATGCGGTGGAGATGTGACCATGCGACGGGAGGAAGATGGGATTGATATGCTCGGCTAATGATTGGCCAAGCCTGTTGTTTAGACCAATGACTGCGCTAGGCAATTTTGATTTCAATCAACAAAAACAAAAAAAAACGAACAGTACAACCACAACTCATCGGCTGGCAGTGTTGTTATGCCGACGTCTCGAATGAAGGGAAGCAACCAGGGATATTACAGTATTTTGAAGTGCAGAGTTAAGTACCCTGTTAAGTAAAGGGTCTCCACATAGACTTATAGGGCTAGACTGGGGTCTCCCTGACACTACTGACAGTTTTTACATGATTTTCAGTGAACCATGCTTGTAACGAGCCATCGGTTCTAACGAGCACCGACGGTCGGTCCCGACGACCTCGTTATATCCAAGTTTCACTGTACTATAACAACCAATCACACTCTCACTCGCACAGTAACTACACACAGACACACCAGGGGAACGATACATAAGGAAAATAGTAAGTACAGTCGACTCCGCTTAATCGCCCTCCGCTTAATCGCCTTTTCCGCTTAATCGCCTCATTTCCCAGGGAACCGAATTTTTTCTATATAAAAGTCACTGGATAATCGCCTCTCACTCCGGATAATCGACCACTCTTCAGCGCCCATGAATTCAAAGATCAGCGGTTGAAGGGTTACAGTTGACAAACAAACAATGTACACAGACGGTTTAACTGCGCGACGGATGGCAGACTGGTTGACTGAGTGACAGCTGCCACCCTGAAATAGGTGTGATAAGCCTTTCCTCTCCATCTCCCCCTCCCCTTGTCCCCGTTCGTTCCACGCTACGCATCACCGCCTTCGCCCGTCCGATATGCTACTGCGCCGAAAGCAGTGGTATAGTCTCCTCCCCCTACGCCTTGATTGCGCCTGTCTGGTGGATTTCGGTTAGATCAAAGAACGTGTCACGTGGATGAACGGTCTACCCCGACCATGCCCTCCTACTCCTTATTGTCTGCTGGGTTATTGCGAGGTGGCCAATGAGAGAGACCGCGGAGATCAAACATTTTGTGTGCTACAACACCGAGTTTGTCCGAGTCTGGCGACAAGAACGTGTCAATGTACGATATCAAACCACGACATCAAAGAAATTTAATCTTCTTACCAAAAATATGGCCGAAATTACTTCCTCCGCTTAATCGCCGCTCCGCTTAATCGACCACTTTTTCCGTGATCCCGAGGATGGGCAATTAAGCGGAGTCGACTGTAATAATAAGGGTAGCTGATGGTATTATCTCCCAAGGCCGGGTTCCTCAGGCTTCAGGCCCTCCGCAAACGCCGCTGGTGGGATAGGGGTGAGTCGAGCCGAGACGGTACGTCGCAGTCTGGCTCGGGGAAGCACTTCTCCGCCTGCTCTGAGGCTGGTTCGGGTCGTCCTGGAGCGTTGTAGTTTTGGGTCCGGACAGTGCTTCTCGGACAGCTACTCTGAGGCCGGCTCGGGTTGTGCTAGGGTGTCGCGCAATCGGGGTCTCCAGTTCCCAGTATGTCGTGAGTTAATGAGGCTGGCATCTGAGCGCCCAGCCTGGAAACCACTGGAAATTTAATTTGCCATTATACGTCTATTCGTTAGAGGTCGCCCGTCATGGGGAAACAGCCCGTGACGTAGCGATTGCACTGATAGTATATATGTACATCATGATAACAATAGTTACAATAAGTTTAGCATTCACAACCGTCAGTATCATCGCTATCTGCCTTGCTCTACATATCATACTGAGCGCAACAGGAAAACCTTATACTTAATTGGCATTCATGCATGTATTAATTACTTTCAACCATGTTATGCTCTGGTTTACTAGTTACTGACCCCAGTCTTGTATCTGGTCCACTCTGAAGCAATTAAATAATTCCGCGTACTTACCCTATGGACAACTCATAGGTGGTGAAGTGTGGGGTACTATCGACTCCGGCCGCTTTTATCCTTGCAGGGATTCGCTTTCAAATATGACTGTCTCAGCTGCTCAAAAGTTAATTTCAATTCAAAGATTATTGCAGCTTTTCAACGTCATTGGGGTGAGCACGTCAGTATTCGTGTAGGTAATAGAACCTGCCGGCCTGGAGTCTAAAGGGCGAATGAGTCTAACTTATTCATCGCTTGCTTAATCATAAATTAATAAAAGGATAAAAGAAAGAAAGATAACTCCCCGTTCACGGGGCTGTGGAGTTTCGACCACGCGTTGTGAGTTGATTTCGTGCTCAGGTCTTCATGCTGTGTGACAGCGATACTGATTACTGGTTGTGCATCGAGGATATCAGTAACTGGGTTGTTATTGAGGATTGGAATAGGATTGAAATTGGTTTTGATACTTTCAGTGTTGTTCTGAAGGCTCTTTGTCACAGTAGGCTCATTGGTGAAACGACCTGCAGACTGTTACTGGAAATCGGGCAGGGATCAAAATTACTTTTAATTTGTGATCTACTAGGTTAGATGAGGCAGGGCATGAAAAATGACAGTATTTCAAAGACAATTCAAACAATACTGCCCATCACTGTTGATCAGGAGTTTACCGGTAGCACTTTAGTTTGTTCAACCCAGACATTTGACAAGTCCAAGTCACTATCTGACTTTTTCAATCACAGATACTCCTGTTTTGGTAGAGCTCAGCATCAAGAGAGCGATTCAGTGGATCATGCTTTATCCTGATCCGAGTGATTTAGAGATTGAAATAATTTTTTGGGGCAAAATTATGGCCAACTTTGCTGAAGACTTAGAAAACCATTTTATTGTTGTTTATTCTCAGCTTCCAAAATCTGCAGCAGAGTGCCACTGAACTGAGATGATCCATATCAGTGATCCAGAGCAGTATGTCATCTGTGAACTTTGCCTTTGCATACGGGATATATTGTTCATTTAGGTCATTTATGAAGGTCAATTATGGGATGCACAAGAGAGCAGAACCCTGTGCAAGTCCTCCTTTCAGTGCACTGTCAAGTGAGTGTGCTTCCCTTATACGATTTCGAATGATCTGGCTGGGAAGGAAATCTTAAGTCCACTGCTGCATCCTCTCCTCAACACCTGCTGTGCTCAACTTCAACAGCAATCCTGACTTTCATACTTAACTCTTTCCATGCCACATTTTTTTTCAGGTCTGTGCCAGATTAATTTCCAATCCTAAAATCAAAATCACAGTGGCTTATTTAAAAAGCCTGTAACAATGCAATATATGGAAGAAAGGGTCATGTATTACATATCACTGTGTTGGAAAATGGATCAGCTATGTGGAGAAAGTAAGGAATTCATGAAAAAGGGACAAATAATTGTATAGGGAGAAAGGAAAGAGGAGACATTCTGAAAGCGTAAATAATTTTATTCATAATTTTTTGTACTCATATCAATCCAGGGCAGTCAGGTGTGTTGCTATCCAATTATCTCTGCACATAATGCATAGTGTATTCATTTATTGGTGTATAGGTCTTTACAGAAGTGAAATATCTCAATTAGTTCAAAAGTAATTGCACTTTTAGTGTTCCCAGTTCACAGATAAAAAAGCGAGAAAAAGTTCGAAAAAAATTGAGAAAAACGCATTGCTAACAATGAAAACCGCACTGACGCTTCAAATTTCATTACCGGAAGGTCTTTCTAGTTTTTAGATCAACTTATTTTGATATAAAAAATCGAAACGAACCTTTTACGAAACAATAAAAGTCAGCACCGATACATCGGCGATTGGCATGGGCTCAACAGGCGTAAGCGCCGATATATCGGCGATCGGCATGGAAAGAGTTAATCATATGCCATTTGGAGGTCAAGAAAAATGGCTAGTGTACTATACTGCCTGTTCCAGTCCCAGGTTTGAAATCCATTGTTGACTTTTTTGTTAAACAAACCAGCTGGTCTTTGTTGCAAGAGAGCCTGCTTTGCTCATGATGGCTTAAGACTTATCAGTAGAGCAGCATGTTTATCATCTTCTCTGCCACTTTGCTGAGGCAAGATGCATGCGAGATTGATCATTGATGGGCTCGCACTTTTGAGAATTCGTGTTATGATTGCCTTTTTCCATGCTCGTGGAAGTATGCCACTTGTCCGTGTTTGACAAAGCCCAAGATGGTGGAGAGGCTAGAACTTCTTGGGTTGTTTAACATGTCATCAGTGACTAGATCCAAACCAGTTGGTTTTCCACAGTTTGTTTTCACTAAAACTGCCTTCAGCTCTTTTGTGGTAAACTCTGAGCCAAACACACCATTTCCAGTCTCTAGAATGTTTCTTTCCTTTTCTACACTTACCTGCTTGAACTTTTTATAGTCGGGAAGATATACAATTGCATGCCAGAAACATTTTAACAAAAGGTTTTCAACAGACTACAGTCCAAGTGGGTGTGGTAAGCAACAGAAAGAAAGTATCCCAAACTCTGAGATCCAGAAGTATGTTCAAACTAGGTCAGATCCAAGATGGCCACCACTGGCCTATAAAATGCAGCATGTGCTTGTAGTTTTCATAAAATTGGTCTAGAATGATATATTTGGTGTCTAGCTAGACTGAGGTTTTCATTTTCAGGGTGAAGGAATCCAATGGCACCAGTAAAAATGCCATATGTCTCCAGTGAATTGCTCAATTCAGTATGGCATGAAAATATGTCTTAACATTACATTCATTTTGAGATCAGCTTCACATGGTCAAAGCTGTGGATTTTTATAGTTAGAACTTTTATATTTTTTCAAAAACTTTCTGAGGGTGAAGTCTATCCATCATTATCCTTATATGTACACTGCTTGTCATAGCATATGATCTGGCCGCAAGAAAACAGTGATACCTCTTTAATTTGTCTCCATCTCAAAAGCAAACAGAGTTAAAATTGTCGAATCAGGCAAGATTCTGCAGTCCAGATGTAGGTTTTATGAAACTACAATAAACAAGTTCGTTTAAAGATGACAAACATGCTTATTTAATATCTCCAACACACATACTAATAAGATGACCTTTACTTAAAGTGTCCATTGCTTACTAATTTAGTCAGGGAACAATATGACCAAATACAAGGATAAGAATCAAATATGGTAAAAAGGTTGTAACCATGATTTTCTATTGATTCTACCTTTTTTTTCTTACTTAATATGAATAATATGTTGTTTATTGTCCCATTGTTTTTCATTCACACACTGAAAAATCAAGTCAAAATGCCATCCTTTAAAGAAAATATTGGTCATTAGATCTGGGAAAGCTCATAGTCTTATTCAGTTGTCAGTTACTCCATATCTGTTAATCTGATTTCAGTGATGTTAGCATTAGAATAAACAGGAGGAAATGGGCCATTCTAAAACCAGACTTTTTTACACAGTGACACTGGTATGACATCATGAATTGATAGGAAACGAGGACTCATTGAAGTGGCCCAGTATTGTAAAATTTTATTGTGAATTGACCTCTGGGCTCACAAAATCATCAACAATTAAAGAAAATAAACAACAAAATAACATTTCCTGAATAGAAGTGTTTCTGTAATTCTATAAAACTAATCTAAAGTAAAATGAATTACACTCTACCACATTCTGACCTGCGACTCAGATTAGAGCATGTTTATTGTAATATCCTATAACATAATTATTGCAAGTTACGGCTGTGGATTTGTGCTTAGTTACAAAGAAGACTCATATTCTAGTGGTTCCAGAAGAAAACAGGTTCGCTTCTTGACTGGCAGAGCCACATTGTTCTGTGCATCCACTATGTTCGAATTCTGCCCCAAAGGGCATCCATGTAGGTTAAAAGTTCTGAAGATTACATCGCAGAAATGCTGCCCCCAGGACATTTCCACACAACCGGAGGCAGTTATTACGGGAAGAGGAGGGGAAATCCCATCTATTCTGTTTTGCTTACTTTTTAACAAATATTTTTGACTTTTTCAGTTTCTCGGTATTAAAAAATTAAAAAGTGAAAGAAGAGGCACATAGCATGATGGCGCAGAGGGAAACCTAACTGTAACATTTGTGATGCTTGTTGTTTGTTTAGGCTAGTGCCCCCCCCCCTTCCTTTGTTATACGGCCCTGGACCGCACGCGGCTCCGGTCCTTCATGATTCGAGAATGTTGCAGTTACGAGTTAGTAGCGGCCGGCCTTGCTGAGATCAGTTGGTTTTTTTCCTCTCTTTTAATTACGGCGGCAGTACCGCTAGTGAGACTGTCTAGTGTCAAGGTCAGGTCGACCGTATGGTACGTTGAGTAAACACAGTATTAGCCGTCCCGAAGGTTCGGGTAGGATGCTTCGAGTGAACGCAGTATTAGCCTTCTCGAGGGTTCGAGTGGGGCCGCGATCGGAATGTTTTGATTCTAATTAGTCTGGAAGTTGCTGCTCGTACGTTCTAGACTAGCAGGTTTGTTTGGGCGCATCATATGATGATGACGTCATTTATTCTAGAGTTTCTACTGAAATTATTATAAAAGGCACGAGAGTGAGAGAGTTGAGAGAGTTGGCTGTTATGGTCTGTGCATTGTGAATTATTTGAGAGTTGGCTGGTATGGTCTGTGCTTTGTGAATTATTTGCTGGTTACACCTTGTTACCAATAAAGAAGTATTCTGTTTCCTGCACAGCGTCTTGGTTTGTGAATTAAAGTAGCAACGTCAGTGGCGTTTCTAAGGAGAAGCTATCGTATTCAGTGCCTCTTCACTACACGCCAATACTGATTGACACTTGCTCGCTACACTAACATTATATTAAGAAGTTTTTCTGATAAATAATGAATGATATTACAGCTTTATAAGGAGATCATAATGATATAATTGTACATAAAGAGACCAGAATTCTTTGAGAAACTAGAGGGGGTCAAGCATACAGGATAATAAATTACGTTTATGCTATACAGCTCACACCATGATGCACTACTTATACTTAGTTTGGATGTCATTTTGTGGTCATAGACATGTAATGTCAACCCTAAATATTCAGAAAATGATGATCAGTGTTCCTAAAATTAGTATGAGTCGATATGCTAGAATTTCGTGCATTGAAGTGATTTAGAAAGTTCTGTCACTTTCAGAATCCTGCATCACCTGAGTGTAACAAACCATTTTCTGTGGCATTAGGTGCTTAAACACCAATTATAAACATATAATGCAATTTTTAAAAACATGTCTATTGAGATTGTGGGTGAAAATACCAAATGAGTGTCAGAACGGAAAGATGTTTTGTCATGTCAACATGGCCGTTTTAATTCATTCACTGCACAAACCTACTCTGATCAGTGTTTTTTCATCACATTAAATCTAGATATATATATATATCTTATTTACAAAAATTTTAATGAAACTTTCTATGAACGGTAAGCTGTTTGCCTGGTGATTCAAAAAAATATTCTTCCTAGAATACATGAACTTTATTGTCTATTTCGCTGAAGAAAATGCTACCTCTAAACAAATCCAAATCATTTTAATAAGCAACAACAACAACAACAACAGTATTAATAATAACAAGAACAACAATACCAAACCCAATAACATTAACAAAAATCTACCAGTTGTCTACAAACTTAACTGATGTTTGACCTTCACTACAATTCACCACAGTGTAACTTTCTGGGTAAAGTTTAGTCCAGTCTCATATTTAAAAGAAAACAACAAGACTTGTCTTATTGGAACAGAATGTGATTTTATCATTTAGAAATATAATGCGTAACATTACATAAGTCTTCTTGAAAAGGGCACACTCTGTTGCCATTGTAATCATCAGCCCTACATCCCTAATCATGAAATAGGGAATTTGTGATTACTTATCACCTGGCTGTGGGTATGAGACTTTCAGCACTTCAAGACATCTGTGGCCATGTGTGGATGTATGTTTACAAAAAAAAAAAAAAAGAATGGCATCATGCATTCAGTTTAGCTAATATCGGTGCACAAGGCTCTTGTCAGTAATGTAACTCTTGGGTTGGAACTGATATCATGATCAATGATAATATGAATAGATTTCACAGTTAATGAACCTGATATGTCAGGCTGGGTTAGAAGTTTCAGCTTTTTATCAAATGTATGGATTATAAGGTTTCTCAGATTTTATCTTAACCCTGCTTTCTTTAAAAGTATTTTCTAAAATAAAATATATGAGTCCGTTCAGAAACCCTGATAAAACATTCCAATCAAAATGTGGCGTAGGGAATTGCAACAATGGGATGATTATATTAAACCTGATTAGTTTCTCTGGAGTTTTACACATGGAATTGTCTCTAGAAGATATATGCAGCTTCTCATTGCCTGTAAAAGGATATTGGTATGCATAATATTTCTTTATCTTGTTATATTATTCCAGTGATAAGAGCAGTGACGATAACGAATCATCAGAAAATTCTGATTCGTACTCAGACCCTGACCATGAAAGAAAGAAAGATCTAAAAGAGAGGGATGAGTTTGCCAAACGTTTGAGGGACAAAGACAAAGACAAGACAAGAAATGTGATGTCCAAATCTGATAAAAAGGTGAGCAGAAGTGAAATGCTAATTTTTCTTTTTGATTAATGCAAATAATTAAGAAGCTGAATTGTTGAGGGAACTTAAGATGATTATAGAGCCACAGCCTACCCCCTGTATTGACCCATTACCACATGAGCTCGCAGTTAGACAGCCATTTTCAGTTATCTATGAGAATGAAAGATACAAATGAAATCCCCCAGTAAGGAAAAAAAATATTATGAAAAGTAAACTGCAATGGGATCTCAATAATAAATGTCTCAGTGATACTTATACTTCTTATTAGGTATGAGTTTACAGATTTTTGTATGATTTGGGTATAGGGAATTCTACTGAAGTTGTTATGGTGCATGAATAGGCGTACTTCGGAAATCAGTCAAGGGAGATAAGATGCTTGAAAATTTCACTCCTTTAGAGTTATGCCCCCTTTTCCGAGCCCACGCCCTTTAGAAGTTCGCTTAGGCTCTGCAGACCTTATTCCGTAAGGGATTTGCAATAAAGTTGGCCGAGTCTGCGATACCTGGATGTCTTCCCGTACTGCTCTTAACAACAATGTATAGTATACCGCATCGGTTTTCATTGTACTAAGAGAAAATAGTTTGGTTTTTGACGTGAAATTCATATGAAGGGTCCGGTGTAATCAGTCCCAGCTGACCAAAATCCCTGTTTCGAAACTTGAATACATTCTCATTTCCATCTTCATCGTCCCTGAGTTTTGGGTTTTGTTTGTTTTCTGCTGAATGTTGTCATTATGTTTTGTGTGTCTCAGAACTGGTATGTATGATTAGACTGCATCAGTGTGAATATTTTTTATGTTCCTGGTCTTTCAGTGATAACATCAAACAAGTTTGATGCTTAAAATGGCGATCTAAAAAGAGTTCTCTGTGCGCTTGATAAACGACGATGAAAGGATTAGTGTATAGGCTAGACTCAGTCAGAAAACACGTTCATTTTTAGTATGGTGAAAATTACACGTATACTTCATCATACCACTGATTCTTCAGATTTTACAATTTCTGGAATATTGGACTTTATATAGACTATATGAAAGATATCAGGTAGGTCTAGACCTGGACACTTTTGTCACGAGTTAAAATTTTTGTTCAAGGATTCGGCGTTTCAACAGTTTACAATAACTCTAAATCTGTGTAATAACATTTATCGATGTGTCAGAATGTTGTCGTGTCTAACTTTCAAAGATTTGGTAAAGTACGGTGTGTCATGATTTAAATTTTGCTTTCTATGGATTCGGCATTTCAAGAGTTTACGACAACGCTTAATCTGTGATTAAAAATTTTATCGGTGTGTCAGAATGTTGCCATTTACAAGTTTCAGTTATTTGTAAAGTAGGGTGTGTAATGATTCAAATTCATTTTTTTTTTTAAGAATAGTCAAGTCATTTCAACAGTTTACGATAACTCCTAATCTGTTTGATAACATTTTATCGGTGTGTCCGAATGTTGTCATTTTCAACTTTCACAGATTTTGTAAAGTACGGTGTGTTATGATTTAAATTTTTATTTCTAGGATTAGACATTTCAAGAGTTTACGATAACTCTTAATCTATGATTAAACATTTTATCGATGTGTCAGAATATTGCCATTTACAAACTTCAGTGATTTTGAAAAGTACGGTATGTAACGATTTAATTTTTTTTTCTAGGATTAGGCTTTTCAAGAGTTTACGTTAACTCTTAATCTATGATTAAACATTTTATCGGTGTGTCAGAATGTTGCCATTTACAAGTTTACGTGATTTTGAAAAGTACGGTGTGTAACGATTTAACTTTTTTTTCTAGGATTAGGCTTTTCAAGAGTTTACGATAACTCCTAATCTATGATTAAACATTTTATCGGTGTGTCAGAATATTGCCATTTACAAGTTTCAGTGATTTTGTAAAGTATAGTGTGTAACGATTTAACTTTTATTTGAGGATTAGGCATTCAAGAGTTTACGATAACTCTTAATCTGTGATAAACATTTTATGGTGTGTCAGAATGTTTACTGGGTGTTCCTCCCAACACAACAGACACGCCGTAACCGTTATTTATGATTTGATTCACATTGAATAAGAGAAAAAAAAGTGTCTTTGTGGAAAGGGTTATAAGGTTCTATATTTTCCATATTTCTTCATGCGTCTGTGTCCATTGTGCCTCCACCGTTCCCCCTTCCCACACCAAAACAAAAAAAAAGCGGATGCATCGAAGGACCATTTGTGCTAGACTAGGCCTAGACTTAGTCTAGTATCGCAGAATACACCCTTTTTGGCCTTCGATACAATTTTACTTTTCAAATTTCTTACGTATATTAAATAGCTTTACAGATCTGCACTCTGCACAAATGTTGGGCCTAATTTTGATGTATAATGTGCATTTAAGCATCGAGCTGTAGGCCTACAGTGTTTTACGTATTGGAATGTACTGTTTTACTGTGTTACTGATATGAAACCAAGTGGAAACGATTGAGCTTGCAATTGATGCTAAAAGTTATGCGAATAGGCCGAGCGGTCAATAAGTTAATGGCGTGTAAAATTGTATAAACAGGTCCGCATGTCACGTTCACCAGTCTGTCTATGCGCTAGGTACCCATTCTGCAACACGCTTTCCTCACATTGTGTACAACTCGGGGTATTGTCGAGTGGGTCCTCGAAATGGGACATAACTCCTTTAAGTGTTAACTTTCAGGAGTTACCTCCAATCGGATTTCCGGAAAACGTCTATTCAGAACCAACTTGTGTCATTTTGAGACTCCAAAAGCACACTGGCTGGTTGACTGAAAATAAAATCTTCAAAAAGAAGAAAATATCTCAGGGCTGTAGAGCCTTGCACATGAGCATCACCTGTCATTATTGAGGAAGTAAAAAATTGTCAAAATGTCCCATTATGCATTATTAAATTTGTCATGATTTCTGAAGTCTGTAGAACTAAAGGAGTGTGCAAAATCATCGCACAATTGGGAAATTATTAATTACTTATAAGATATAATGTAGTTATATCCTGTTGAAATATCCAAAGTCATCGCCTGGGCCATCTGCACAGAGTAATAATAATTTTCAGTGTCTTTGAAATCTGTAGACTGTGAGGATGCTTTGATCTTTGGTCTGTTTAACATTACCTGGAAATATGATTGCGGGAAGTAACTTCTGAAACTTAGAGTTTTGCACCCTGATTTGTTCATAAAATAGTGAAAGCATATATAGCAGGATCTGTATTTTTAGGCATGCCTTTCATGATTTGACAAGTTTATCCTGATTGCCAGACTCTTTCAACTTTTTCTTCTTCCCATCTACTCATGCGGTAAAATAATATTTTGGTCTGATTTATTCTTTCTCTTGATAAAAGAGCGCACATTGACAGTGGAATGATAGAATCGGCAAACTACAAACTTTTTGCAATATTTATTCCTTATTGTAGACACTCTCATAATCTGTAAAAATCCTACAATAAACAGCTGAGAGGAAAAAACATTTTTTAAGTTAATTTTTATAAGGGGCTAATTGCGCAGGTATTGTAAGCATGAATGATAGGATTGGCTAACTGCGCTAGTATAATGAGAGACCCAACCTAATATTTTGTATTCTGATCAGTTGAGTGATAGATATTAGAAAGACAATCATTTTCTATGAAGAACAGTTGGAATGACTGTTGCATTGTAGCCTGAGGGTAGTTAGTCCAACAGATTTTGAGTCTTTGTCTGCCTTGGCTTTCAACCCGACAATGAGATTAACCAACTTTAAAGTCAGCCTATATTATAATCTCATGAGAGAAACTGCTTTGGCAATACTTAAAGAAAACATTTCACATAAGATCTCTTTAGGTGTATATTTTTAATTTAGCAAAAACAGCAATGGTCATCTTCCTTATGAACATTTGTGAAGGTTATTGGCACCTTTTGTTTTTTCCTTTGCCAAGATTACTTATTTCGTGTGTGTGTGTGTGTGGGGGGGGNGGGGGGGGGGGGGAGGGAGAGAAAGATAGAGAGGGAAGGGAATGAAAGAAAGAGAAGAAAAAAAAGACAACTATCTAAACAACTGAGTCTGCAGCACAAACATCTAAATTCCATTCAGGCTTGGAGGGGGG
>JAWQUT010000028.1:3564094-3589636 GCA_033807755.1 Ellobium chinense
GGTCAATGCGCAAAATAGTTCACAAAGTCTTTCCAAGTTATCATCTCTTTTCTGACTTGGTCCCCGATTTTTCGTTAGGCTGGTTTTGACTGCATGCTAATACATAGGCCTAATACATTTTTTTTTTTTTTTACAAATTATAAGGCTCAAATTTACCTGAAATTATAAAATTGGATGCTTTTTTCAGATCACAGGTCTTTTTACATATTTCTACACTCTTATATTGGTTGGCCCACAAAAGCAGAATTATATATATTTGCAGATGAATAGGATTGTTTACAATCAGTAATTTGGCCTGTTAATAGATGCCAGAAACCTGAAATTATGTTTTTTCGTTGTGAGGTGGGTCTGTGTACAAATCTTGCAAAATTAGGCATCTTTTCCAATGAAAATCTCCAAATGAAACCAAAAAAAATGATTGCCCTATTTTGATGTTATTATGGCTTGGGGATTTCCTCATACTGCATATTTTCTCTTCTTTTTCCACTTTAACTGGCATTTTGTATCCCCAAACCATTATAAACGCCCACTTAAACACCGATGCTGAGAACCAGGATTCAGCCACGTGAAATTAATGTGCTTATTCAGAGGTCATGGAAGCTACACCAGACTTTTAAAATAAGTTTTATTTTGCGATGAAACAATAGAAAAACTTAAGCCTTACTATGGCATAAACACGATAAGTTTTCAATAAGTTTTCATCAAGCGAAGCACCAATAGAGACGACCAAATTTGACATTACTGACCCTTAAATCAGGTTTAGAATGCCTTATAAAATAATTTGCCTTCCTTTGAGAGTCAGTCTCTATAGAGTCTAATAATGTTGAGATTGACTTTCAATAAAGTGATGACTTTATGGAGAAATAGAAGGTAACTCATGTATGTCATTAGTAGGTCTAGCTCTAGAACCAGTCAAGGGAATCAGTTACATTTTGGTTCTGGAGGACAAATGCGATGAAAAAGGGTCACATCCCCATCATGCGGTATTTGTCTTGGTGTTTCAATGTTTACCACTGCATTCAGACTCTCTTTCTCTCCCCTTCTCTTTTTCTGTCTCCCTCTCTCTCTCTCTCTCTCTCTCTCTCACGATCCAATGTCGAGCGATTTCTTATGATAAATCTAGTCTGGGTTTAAAGAAATAAGATGATTAGGGGGAAAGTCACAATGAACAGAAAATCAAAATAAATGTGAATACTCATTTTTCTTGCTTGTAAGGAGAGGGGTGATGTAGGCTTGTGTGTCCATAGTCTGACAGTGATTGTTTCTCACTGTCACAATGGATGTACATGTACTTTGGCTACTAATTTGGACAGATCTGGATTCATTAGATTTATTTTGTAATGCACTGTATTTTTCACTACATGATTCCAAATTTTAGTGCAATTAATTTCCACTAGTACTACATATTTAACAACTTTAGTGCTCTACATTTTCCTTATTCTGCAGAAAGTAGTGCACTGTTTCCACCCTTTTTTTAAATCAGTAATGATTTCGCTTATCTCCATAATATACTGGAGAGTTTACAGTACATGAGAGACACTTAGTTAGGTAACAACGGAAAATACTGGAATTGATTGAAAATGAAATCGAGAAAACTTCAAGTAAAGAATCGTGACATTAACATGACAAAAACGAATTGATGTTGCAGGCAGTGATGCATATATGATATAAGAAAGTATAATGTTGCTTTAACAGCATGAGAAGCATGTAGTGAGTGTCATGATGCTTGTCAAGGGAATGAGCTGTAACTGACTGGTTACTTCATTTGCTTCTTGAAAATAGGTGGGGATAAACAATGGCAGAAGCTGTTTACTGTATTGTTATTTTTATATAATGTTTAGTGATCTGTGCACTAAAATTAGCCTCATAATGTGATGGAAATAATACATGGGAACTGCAGTGGTTGTTTGGCTACATGCCACTGTTCTACTCATATGATTTCCCAATTTTGTTTAAAACCTGAAAAATGAATGTGCATGTGGCACAGTTTAGTCATAGCCCAGTCAAGCTCACAAATGAGCAAGCATACATAAATGAAAAAAAATCAAATTGTTAGAGCCTGTAGAAGAGGGACACATTCGCTTTCAGAATCTTTACCTAACCTACTGCTAAAGTCTGATGTCTGTATAAATCCAGGGACTAGGCTGGACCCATCAGTAGCATCAAAGATTACCATCAAATTTAATTACATGTGCCATTTCTCTTGTCAGTTTCACAGTGAAACATCAGTTTGATTCATCAAGCAAATGTCTGTGTAAATCTAACATTCTTATATAAGCCATGACAAAGCGACAGCAACAATAACAACCCGCACATCATACTAGGCTCTGTTGCTAACACACAAAACCAAACACACAGATAGGAAGCTAGATTGATCACTCAGCTACCTCTTAAAACACCTGCCTATTGTTGTCAGTGAATAACACAACGCCCTGATAGTGAAGAAAACAACGCCTTTTTTTTTTCACAACACCGGCACAGGAAAGCCAAGCATGGCTTACAAAACAGTAGTGATGCTACAGGATGCTTTATTTTGTTTTACACCTCTCATACCTGACACACTCATGCCCTTAAATATATCTCTATATTGAACTTCTAGAAAGTCTCAATAAACGACTTCACTGTCTTGACTATTCCAAAGAGTTCGCAGTAGGTGGAGGTCAGATATTTTCATTAACTGAGATACAGATATGCCATCTGAACCACTCCAGCCATAACTGCCAAGGTAAAATCAAGGTCAGGTTTGATAAACAAGCCTCTCTACTCCTTTCCAAAGAGCAGAGGAAAAAAAACCGCTCAGCCCGAGTGAAATTTGGGTCGCAGTCATCACAGCGAGTGAGCACAGAGTAAACACCAGCTAGTGCCTGGGGCAATAAAAAAATAGAAAGGGGAAAGACCAATACATGTAAACATCACTCGGTCCCCATTATAAGTTGAATATCCAGTGTCAACTTTATAAATCATAAAAACGTTTGCATGAAATACACAAAACAATCGTCAGGCTTCCAGCCCTTACAATCACACAATGACATTGTTACAAATCTACAGTCTGTCTTCAGAAGTAACAGAAACAGCAAACAAGAAGAATGGATCACACCAAATGTGACCATACTGCAAATCACAGTGTCCGCACAGGCCTACTGTACATCACCCATCTCCTAACGAATAAGAAAAATGGGATTTACATTAGTTGTGATTTTTTAAAATTATTTTCTTTATGGCTTATTGTGACTTCCTCCTTAATCACCGTATTGTTTCTTTGAACCCAGAATAGCTCAATTATTGGAAATATCTGGACACTGGCTCGAGAGAGAAGAGAGAGTCTAGCTGTATGCAGTGGTAAACATTTAAACACCACAGACAAATGCCACATGATAAGGGATGTGCCCCTTGTTACTGCGTTTGTGCTCCAGGCCCTGGGCACAACTTATTTTCTTGATTAGTCAGCTGGAGCTAGACCTACTCTCGACATATAAATGAGTTAACTTCTGATTCTCCATAAAATCATGCCTTCACTGAAAGTCAAACTCTCAATAATACTGGACTTTATTGAGACTCTGACTCTCGAAAGATACTTTATTAGGCAAATTATTTTATGAGGCACTCTCAACCTGCTTCAAGTAGGGCAGTAATGTCAAATTTGGTAATCTTTATCGGCTCTTAGCTTGATGAAAACATACGTATTCCACAATGAGGCTTAAATTTTAAGTTTCTATTTTTTAATAACAAAATAAAACTGTTTTAAAAATCTGGTGCAGCTTTCATTAACACTGAATAAGCACATTAATTTTGTGCAGCTGAACCCTGGTTCTCAGACCATTGGTGTTTAAGAGGGCATAGCAAAGTCGCCTCCCTCATCTCAAGTCATTGAAACCATTGAGATTTCTTTAAATTCTGCTAGCAGTTTAGAATGGTTAAGGGAGATAAATTGCCATTATTTCCATACAGTCTGTTACATTAGGTGAAGTTTCCCATTTCCTGCAACTCCAGATTAATGAGACACAACCTTAAACACTGGATTGGTTCTTGATTGGCACTGCCCAGTATATGATTCCAGGGCTGTTAAAATATTGTTCTTAGTAGCTGCAGCTGGCACCCCTACATCCCCCACAATGCAGAAGGGTCCCAAGTGTCAGAGGGAGGAGAAAAATGGGCTGAAGAGGAACAAAAAGAGAGAAGAGAAGAGGTGGGAGAGAAAGAAAGAGAGAGTGAGAAAGAGAGAGGGAGCAAGAGATTGCATTTTATGACATATTGATGACCAACATACTATATTTACCTAATTGGTGGAAGGGGAGGGGGGCATATGAAACAGATTTAAGAAATAAGATTTTTAATTATTTTGCAAATGAACATAATACCATTTTCATATGACACTGCCAAGCAAGTAGTTGCAGTAAAAGTGGCTTAAGCAACAGTTTTGTGTGATGATAAAAAAATAAATCTTGCGAAAATGTAATAGTCTATTTTAGATTTGACTGTTTGCATTAAAGACATGTTTAACGGCCTTTGAAATCCAAATGAAGTTTGTACAGTGTCATAGAAAATTCGGTATCCAAACATTACTGATAAAAAGATATCAGGGATGGAGTTTTGGGAAAATAATAGTACACTGCTGAAACTTTATGAAAATACAGTATCTAGGAATGGTAGAGAAATCATTTGCACATTTCTGAGCAGTTTTTGCTATTATTTTAGATTGAGAACTTCAATCATTAGAGCATTTTCTTTAAGGGCATGATCCTTGCAAAAGTTTAAGGGCATGACCGTGTTATACAAGGGTCACCTCCAGTAATTATCGAGACTCGCCCACTTTCAGACATGGTATCTGAATGATACTTTTACAGTTTTTCAAAATACATTCCTCAGTGCTGTACACAAAATTTAATAGTTCCAAACCACCGGAAAGGCCATAATGCCACTGTTCAGAGGTTGAGGTCAGTGTCATGTTTTGAAATGCAGCAACAACCTCTTCGGTGCTTTCAAACATGCATCCTATAAGCTAAGATTTGATTAGTTGATACAAAATGTAATCACAGGATGCTAAATCAGATGAGTATGGAGAGTGAGGCAAAAATTCTGTCTTTTTGTCCATTACAAGTGTGATTGTCTTTTGCTTTAGTATGGGCCATCACATTAGCGTGGCACTCGTGGTGTTCTTGGGTGCTGGTTTTTCAAAGATTAAGAATTTTGGGAATGCACATTCAGAATTCTGATTATCAGCAGAATCGTTTCCATTTGCTATACATGGTGCAGCAGTCACTGGCAACAGTTTTTTTTGCAGAAAAGCTTATTAGCATGCACTGAAAGAACACTCTTTAACCGCCAAAATAAAATTTTGAAATAGTGGCCAGAATGCTCACAGATGTGCGAAGGGTTAATATCGAAGATAGCACTTAAACTTCTTATCAGCTTCCATCAAATATAGGCACTGTATCACCATTCTACCAAAATTTCATTTGGAACATGACACCATTTGAGAAAACAGCGTTCCAGAGTTTACAGTCCCATACACACACATGTGAATAAACTGAAACAAAAATTTATGGAAGTCACATTTCTGCTCATTTGTTAACAAGGTATTATTTTTTTCGAAAGTTTGAACAGTTCTAGATGATTTCCATTCACAAATGAAAATCTGGAAAAAATTGGTTTTTGACCTTGAAATGACCCTACTATCATCCATTTCACACAAATTCCAGACTGGCACCAAAGATTTTCCATTTCCATAGTATCTTCTAAAGATATTTTTATAAGTGACTTGCATTAATCATGAAAGCCTACAGGAATGTTCTTGTCATATCACTACTTAATTATGTGCACTTCAAGTTGGATGTTCATGTATTATGTGCTTATTAATAAACTTGTGGACCATATCATTAGCTGTAACACTTTTTATGTCACAGGCTTTTGAAGAGGCAAAGAAACGACTGAAACTAGAGCAGGAAGACCGGAAGAAGATAATCCCAGAGCTGAGGAAGAAATCTCGGAGAGAATACATGAAAAAGCGGGGGTCAGATAAACTTCAAGATTTAGAGGCTGAAATTGCTGAAGAGGAGTACTTCTTCGGGGAAAGCAAGTAAGAAATTTACCAAGGTCCTAGTTGGGGACTTAAGAGAGCATTCTGAAAAGAGTAAATTCTTTCTCTTTTCTCATATTGGGAGTTTTGAAATAGGTCTCTCCCAACATATTCTGTAATGGCAAGAGGTCATGAAGAGATTTCATTTGATACTCAAAGAGTACATAGTGCAATTACTTTTTAAAAATTCCAAGGTAAAGTAATATAACATTTGCAGTAGTAAAGGTATAGTTTCATTTTCAGGGTGTTCCATAGAGACTTGTTGGACCCAAATATGATTCAGATTCAGGGTTTATTATAGGCACTGTGGCCAATTCTACCATATTTACAGAAGGTATTGGTTGAAGTGTTGGTTCTAACATTGTGCCATGTTTTTCCAGCTTGACCAAGAGAGAGCAGAAAGATTTAGACTACAAGAAGACAGTCCTGAAATTGGCTAAAGAACACCGAGCTGCAGGAGAGATTGAGAAAATTGACCGATATCATATTCCAAGGGATGATATTAAACCTCAGGATAAATATGTGGAAGATAAGACAGAGAAAAGCCAGGGTTCAGAACAGAATAGATGGGAGGAAGAACACATGAATGCTGCATTGCTGAAATTTGGGGCCAGAGACGCCAAGGAAAGGAAAAAACCAAAGAAGTATGAGGTGATCATGGATGAGGAGATCGAGTTTGTTCAAGCACTAAAGATGCCTGGAACAACGCAAGATAAAGTATGTATTTGTTAAATTAATATTTTTAGCTATATCCACTTGCAGACGGAGTATTCTTATATTGTAGAGTACACCGAACACAATTAATCTGAAATTTCATTAACCCAAACAAGAAAAATATGCCCATCCAAACCATGTCTTTATTCATAGCAAAATATTTTTGAAATACTATTGATAACCAATATCTAGTTTCAGGAAACCTTTGGTAATAAGACTGCTGTGGCGCTACTGACAGGGAAAAAAAGGGACAGAGAGAAGAAAAAAATTTGCTGCTGCTGGTGCAGTTTTCCCTTCCTTTGTCCATTGATGTGCATGGAAAATGTTATGGGAACAGGGATAGCTATCTTCTTCACAACCTTAAAATCCGCATAAATTTTTCATAAATTTATAATCCCACACACGTTTACTTTGCTCAAGCACTTCCAAGAAAATGCAGTTTGAAAGTAGGAATTTTCACAAAGCGCGGGCTGCCATAACTGGTCTTCCAGTTAGCGTGGGTCTGAGGCTTGACGTCAAAAAGTGAGAGGCAAGCTAGCACTCATTACGTGAAGACAGTAATCCATGTGTGAAAACTTTCCTTGGTGCTATATTTATTCCCTCTTGTCATTTATATTCAAGATAAGTCTTTTTATTAAAGTCTGTGAACAGCTGTCCAAATTTGATTGCAATGCTGTAACCTTAGAAAAGGAAGGATAAATGTATGAGAAAAAGGAACATATGTCTGACCACTCTATGAGTTGCTTTATTAATATACAGTCGAACCTGTCTATAGCGACCACTCAAGGCACCGGGCACATGCGGTCGTTATAGACAGGTGGTCGCTATAGACAGTGGCAACGAAAACAACAAAAGAAAATTTTGATAACACAAGACAGATGGTTGTGAGGGCAAACATTGATTACAGCAACATAACAAGGTAAAAAGACGAGGGTTTTGCTAACACAAGACAGACGTTTGTGATTACAAACATTTAATACAAAACACAGTACTAGTACATGTATAATGAGGTGAACAAAAAATGAGAAACTGACCTGTACCATTTACACCATGCGTTTGATCCAAGAACTGAATGATGTATCCTAATTAATTCCCACGTAAGGATACTTATGAAACTGAGCACATGCTTGAGAAAGCACCAAAGTAATCCACAAATTAACAAAGTCTTATAAAGCATGAGACTTATGATGTTACTCTAGTCTTGCACATTATAAAGGTCTGTGATGTGTGATTGTTTTTTCTGACACTTTGTGAGTACAAGTGTCTCTTGCAGTGAGCACGTTTGATTCACAACATCATTAAGTCCATGAAACTGCACAAATCTAGACACAGTCTGGATAGCACTAATTGTCTCTCCAAAACTTGGCTTAAGAACTTTCTCCTCGGAAGCTTCGGCTTCAACACATTCTTCTTCTGGGTCACTGTCAGGGGCTGATTGTAGTGAATTTAAAATGTCAGCTGCGTTACGGTTCCAGTCTATGACATCTGCATCGCAGGCTGCTAGTTCTTCATCAACAGAGCAAATGTCAGCAAAAATGCCGCCGATAAGTTCAGACGCAAGTGTGTCATACTCTTGTGGGGCAGAGACTGATGTAGAATCGTTGGTCGAGTTCAGCGTCTCATCACCAGTATCCTCTGGCTCTGGCGATCCAAATCCGCATCTCTTGAAGCCTTTCTTGATGGTTGACTGCGCAACATCTTTCCATGCTTTGGCAACCCAGTGGATGGCGTCAAGAACTGTGACTTTTTTCATCAGTTCAGTATCTGTGAGACCGGGATACGTCTCCATTGCACCAACGAGAAAGGACATTTGAGCTTTCTTGTATCTGAGCTTCACTGCTTGAATGATGCCCTGATCTAGTGGTTGTAGCATGGAGGTTGTCTTGGGGGGAAGGAACAGCAGTTTCATATTGCAGAGTTTTGTTGAAGAAGGATGACTGGGAGCATTGTCAAGAAACAGCAGGACGTGGCGATTCTGTGAGGCCATTTTGTTGTTAAACGATGTAAGCCGTGCAGAAAAGATTGCGCTGTTCATCCAAGCTTTCTTCGAAAATTTGTAGTCAACTGGCAGCGAGGACACATCAATGTTCTTGAAACAGCGTGGCGATGCTGACTTCCCTATTACCATTGCCGGTTCTTTGTCACCTGCCATATTTGTGCACAGCATAACTGTCACACGTTCTTTCATCTTTTTGCCTCCTCCACATTTCTGGCCTTTGATGTAGTACGATTTGTCATTGGATGTCTTGAAAAACAGTCCAGTTTCATCCATGTTATGAATGTCTGTAGGCTCATATCCTTCACAAAGACTCGGGAGTTTTGTCTTCCATGCCTCCGTCACGTTCACATCAACGTCACCACTTTCTCCATATAGCTTCCCAAAGACAATCTGGTGTCTTTTGAGAAAGGATTCCAACCAACGGTTGGATGCCTTGAATGATGAGATGTTAAAGGTCAACCCCGCTTAAATGACCGGGATAGTAGCGTCATCGAGCTCAGCCTCTGAGGTATGATAGTGTCTGCCCTTAGGTGTGACGTCAGGGGGTCACAGGCTAGTCACAGCCTTGCAGGCGCAAGGTGGCGGCGATACAGTTTTTGTCCGAAGAAGATGACGATTTCGGCCCAGAACTGTTGTTTATTGTTCGAACTACAAACAAACAAACAAAAAATATATATCAGTGGAATCCCTGTCGATATGATTAGTCTATGTATAGAGGGAGTACCTAGCGCATACGCTAGACCGGCGAACTTGACACGCGAACCAAGTTACCCAACTTTACACACCAATTACTCAATGACAGCTCAGCCTATAAGCATAAATTTAGCATTACTGAAAAGCTCAATTTATCTCCCTCAATTTCATATCAGTAACAACAGTAACATTACATCTCACTGCGTAATAGCAAAGGCCAAGGGGTAGGCGTCGCATTGCCTGCCTTGCTGTGGCTTTCCTTTCGCACCCGTACTGTGTTTACAAATGGTGGTGTTGTCTGAACGGCATTTTTCAGTGATCAAAACTTCTTGTTGGTTCTAAGAATCATGTGATTGAGAGAGATGAGTGGAGAGAGATCAACGTTGTCTCTGAGAAAAATACGGCGTATCAAATGAGCGAGGATGAGTGTTTAAAACGTTCAGTCTGTCTAATGGAAAGTGGCTAGACATGTCTCGTAGTAGTAGACGTGCCATAAAATCCCATTGTTAGCGTCTAGCATTAAAATTTGTCATGTTCAGTGCTGATCAAAGGAAAAGATAGATACTATACTGTTCAAACTACAGATAAAGCTGATCTTCTACAAAACGTCTACTTCTAGACTAGACAAAAAGTTTGGGGAGAGAGTTTTGAGGCGGTGGGGGTGGAGAAAGGATTCCCTGAAAAAAAGAAACAGGAAAAAAAGAAACAGGAAAAAAAGAAACAAGCAAAAAAGAAACAGGAAAAAAAGAAACAAGAAAAAAAAGAAACAGGAAAAAAAGAAACAAGAAAAAAAAGAAACAGGAAAAAAAGAAACAGGAAAAAAAGAAACAAGAAAAAAAGAAACAGGGAAAAAAAGAAACATGAGCCAAATTTAAAATACGAAGCCAAACCAGAATATTAATTATATTGGAAGTAAAATACAGTGTTGTTGTTGGTTTCAATATTGTAGGTGTTGGTGTTACTTAGATGTCAAAACTAGTTGGACTGATTTGTTTTATTTTTGCTAGTGATGGGAATCTTGGTGTTGATGTTGCAGTTGATTTTTATTTGTTTACGGATAGTCATAGAAGAGATTGCTGTCGGCTGCTCGTTGACAGAATCACGACCATAACTGAAATGACAAATGATATGGTTTTCATTGTTGACTCTTGTTTTGACGATGTTGACTTTAATGATGATCATGTTGGTTGAGAGGTCGGGAAAGTCCTTGTGGCCATCTCGTCAGTTTTATAATCTATTTCGCCAACAGTCTGATGCAAGGGTTACAGATTTAAAGGATGTTTCGGCGATCTCTTTGATGTTTATATTGGACTTCACCGCTTCTGCTGACCAGTCTCCGTCAGACACGGTTATCACTTCAGAGACCGACTTTGTCGATTAGGCGACATAGAAAAGGATAAACTGATAACGCCTTTCTCCCCTAATTTCGATGGCAAAAATTATGTAAACGTAAAATGGCATACGTCTGTGGTAGTTTGGATATATACGTAAGTCATTTCGAACCTTTGATATTGGGGACATTGATTTAAACTGAAAAGATCGTCACGAGACGTTCCCGGCGTCCCATAAACATCATCATCATCAACAACAACAACAACAATAAAAACCACTCCCGTGGTCACGGCTATGATCACTGTTTCAATAACAAAGAGAAAAAGTAACCATACCAATCTCCTCCATGACTATTTGCAAAAAAAAATCAAACCTCAACAGTAACAATGCCAACACTATCAATTACAGCTAGTCTAATGTAATAATTTTAACAGTATCACCACTTTCACCACCAACAACACTGTATTTTACTTCCAATATATTCTCGTTTGGCTTCTTATTTTAAATTTGGTTCATGTTTCTTTTTTTCCTGTTTCTTTTTTTCTTGTTTCTTTTTTTCCTGTTTCTTTTTTTTCTTGTTTCTTTTTTTCTTGTGACCTTTTTCTGTTTCTTTTTTCCTGTTTCCTTTTTTCCAGTGACTTTTTTTCCGGGCACCGGAGAAAGGGGAGAAGTTTTGCCTACGGCGTGGCATTATTGAACTGTCACTTGTCAGCCAGGCATAGATTCAGATCTCTTTATCTTATAGGATAAAATGTATAATATGGTAGCTTCACTTTGTCAGTGTGATAATACAGATTTCAGAATATAAATTGGAGGCATAGTAAAGCCTTTGATAGTAAGACAGCTTATACGGAAAATATTGTAATAATTATGTAAGTTTGTCTGTTGCTGTATAGAGAACGTTTGGACTCGACTTATTCGAGTTTGCCGAATTTTGAAAGACCAGTATTGAGCTAGAATCCAGGTCTGAAAAATTTGTTTGGAAGGGGAGGGCGTGGGGACTGTGATTTCGACTTACTTGTAATCGACGACTTCGTGTTTGACTGTATTATCCACTTCATAGATTTAAAGTTTTGGAAGCTTAATGCTCCCTCATAAATGATTTCAAATTCATCTTGAGATCTAGGCACCTCTAGCACTCGGAGAGTCCTGGAATGCAAAATTGCTCCCTGTTTCCCATCCATACACGTAATGACTGAAAGTATTTTCTATAAATCACAGCTGATTAATGTGTGAAGTTTTAGAATTAAGATAAAATATTGCTGCAGTAAAGCACTCCTATGGACGCATGCTTTCTTTCACTCGATTCCCATCCATCTCTTTCTATCTGAGTTTCTCTCTCTCTCTCTCTCTTTCTCTCTCTATGACAAGAAATCAAAGAAGGGGAATGGCTAGGCTGGCCCATCTTCCCCCACTGCCCCCTCCTCCCGCCCCCCCTCNCCCTCCACCCCGAGCCACCGGCAGGATCCATCACTATTTGTAGCAGCTGATCGTAATTGCATGTAGGTGTTGACATGGTATGTGAAAATAGTGCCATTCATTTTCATGCTTGAAACAGAAAATTGGGATCATGAGGGAAAAAGAGGGGTGGGTGGGAAGAGAGGGACATGGATTCAACAAAGTAATCATGTAATCATATAAGTCTATACATAACGGAGTAGACTAGACTTATCTCAAAAAAATATACAGATCAAAACAACACACACACAACGAATGGTACACAAATCTCAGTGTCTTCAACTCCGAACCAAAGGTAAACAAAGCAAGCCAGGTGTAGCTGTGGACTTACGTCACCGAGAGAGAGCTAGCGAGGAAAACAGGGTGGATGCAGTCACAGCTGGTCAAGGAATGGGCACGAGATTTGACTCGCGTAAAAGCGATTAGCACGCGTGTAGTCTTATTAGGGTGGCCTTTGGGGATTGCAATAATAATTGAATAGGTATAGAAGAGACCTAGTTGCACAGATATTGTAGTTTGTCTATTATCAGAGAAACAACGGACAGCTTTAAGATCTTTAGCAAACCTCAGTCCCATGTCTTGGATCATAGGCCCTGTTACATTGATCTCCCTGCCAACACATTCCTGGGACCACATCCAGCACAGTTGTTCATTGTTTTCAAACTCCGTCTTTCTCTTTTTCATCACATTTGGGGATGATGCTTCAAACTCCTTGGAAAACTTGTGCTTTCTTTTGATTGTCTGCTGAATTTGAGGTGAAATGTCTGTGCAATACTACGACAACTTTTCCCTTGTGCATGAAGCTTTATTACATCCATTCTTTTTGCCAGAGTGAGTGTTTTACGTGCCGGAGAAGACATGGCAAGAAGTTTTCAAAACCGCCTTCTTAACTTTAGCACAACTTTAGTTAATGAAATAACAGCTGCTGCCAATGTAACGAAGTCGTCGATAATTAGGCACTGGCAATTTTGATGATTTTCATTCGAGGAGCAAAATTGTAATGACAACTAAAATCAGTGTCGCAGTGCACATTAATTTATCCAGAAACTCACCCCTTGCTCCATCTCTGTGCTTATTATGTCGACGTAATACTGGTTGTAAGCGAACATGTCAGTCCTACCTAACACCACGCATCGTGTCTGGTCATCTAAGCAGATAGCCCCAGGTTACATGCCAGACCCGCTTGTACCCAGCCTTCCTTGTCAACTCAAGTTCAAGTTCAAAGGAAACCGCCTCCCCGTGGTCGCCTCACTGTCTACTGGAATGTAAGCAAACATGCCTATCCTGTTCAACACTATGCATATTGCCTGGTCATCAAAGCAGATAGCCCAGTATGCCACACCCGCTTGTAGCCAACCGTCCCTGTTTACTCTTACTCTCAAGTTCAAAGGAGACCGCCTTCCCATGGTCGCCTCACTGTCTCAGTTGATCGGTTGCACGGTTGGTCACCTAGGTAAATCCCTGAACTGTTGCGTCACACAGTTGTGGTATTATTTAACTACGCAACTAAGCCGAGCGTAGTGACTGATAACGGACGTTGGTGTGAAATCTTGTATTGCTTTGTCCGTTATATGGGGTCTGGTCGTGCGAATGGGATCGAAAGTTTAGTGTCCGCGGTCGTAGTGGCAGGTGGTCACTCTTTACACAGAACACCCATGAACATTTTTGTAGTTTTGAAAGAAGAAATCGGTCATCATGATCAGTGAGGGAAATGAAATGGGTCCTACTATGAGGTGGGTGGGCACAATAGGCGTACTTCGGAAATCGCTCAAGGGAAATAATACACCTGAAAATTTGACTCCTTTAGAGTTATGCCCCCTTTCCCGAGCCCACGCCCTTTAGAAGTCGGCCATTTTTGTTTACTGAATCGTTCTTTGTCGACTCTACGTCGAGCGTTTTGAACTTGGACCGCTTTTTACTGTGATAAAGTTGGCCGAGTCTGCGATACCGGCATGTCTTCCCGTACTGCTCTTAACAATAATGTATAGTATACCGAATCTGTTTTCATTGTACTAAGAGAAAATAGTTTGGTTTTTGACGTGAAATTCGTATGAAGGGTCCGGTGTAATCACAGTCCCAGCTGACCAAAATCCCTGTTTCGAAACTTGAATACATTCTCATTTCCATCTTCATCGTCCCTGCGTTTTGGGTTTTGTTTGTTTTCTGCTGAATGTTGTCATTGTGTTTTGTGTGTCTCAGAACTGGTATGTATGATTAGACTGCATCAATCTGAATATTTTTTATGTTCCTGGTCTTCCAGTGATAACATCGAACAAGTTTGATGCTTAAAATGGCGATCTAAAAAGAGTTCTCTGTGCGCTTGATAGACGACGATGAAAGGACTAGTGTCTAGGCTAGACTCAGTCAGAAAACACAATTACACATATACTTCATCATACCACTGATTCTTCAGATTTTACAATTTTTTGAAATATTGGACCTTATGAAAGATATCAGGTAGGTCTAGACCTGGACACTTTTGAAGTTTTGTCACGAGTTAAAATTTTTGTTCAAGGATTCGGCGTTTCAACAGTTTACAATAACTCTAAATCTGTGTGATAACATTTTATCGATGTGTCAGAATGTTGTCATGTCCAACTTTCAAAGATTTGGTAAAGTACGGTGTGTCATGATTTAAATTTTTATTTCTAGGATTAGACATTTCAAGAGCTTACGAAAACTCTTAATCTATGATTAAAATTTTATCGGTGTCAGAATGTTGCCATTTCCAAGTTTCAAAGAATGTGTAAAGTACGGTGTGTCATGATTTAAATTTATATTTTTAGGATTAGACATTTCAAGAGTTTACAAAAACTCTTAATCTGTGATTAAAATTTTATCAGTGTCAGAATGTTGCCATTTCCAAGTTTCAAAGTTTGGTGTATAACAATTTACAAATGTAATTTTTTTTTTTTAAAGAATAGGCATTTCAAAAGTTTACGATAACTCTTAATCTATGGGATACATTTTATCGGTGTGTCAGAATATTTACAAGTTTAAGTGATTTTGAAAAGTACGGTGTGTAACGATTTAATTTTTTTTTCTAGGATTAGGCTTTTCAAGAGTTTACGATAACTCTTAATCTATGATTAAACATTTAATCGGTGTGTCAGAATATTGCCATTTACAAGCTTCAGTGATTTTGAAAAGTACGGTGTGTAGCCATTTAATTTTTGTTCGAGGATTAGGCATTTCAAGAGTTTACGATAACTCTTAATCTATGATTAAACATTTAATCGGTGTGTCAGAATATTGCCATTTACAAGCTTCAGTGATTTTGAAAAGTACGGTGTGTAGCCATTTAATTTTTTTCGAGGATTAGGCATTTCAAGAGTTTACGATAACTCTTAATCTATGATTAAACATTTAATCGGTGTGTCAGAATATTGCCATTTACAAGCTTCAGTGATTTTGAAAAGTACGGTGTGTAGCCATTTAATTTTTTTTCGAGGATTAGGCATTTCAAGAGTTTACGATAACTCTTAATCTATGATTAAACATTTAATCGGTGTGTCAGAATATTGCCATTTACAAGCTTCAGTGATTTTGAAAAGTACGGTGTGTAGCCATTTAATTTTTTTTCGAGGATTAGGCATTTCAAGAGTTTACGATAACTCTTAATCTGTGATTAAACATTTTATGGTGTGTCAGAATGTTTACTTGGTGTTCCTCCCAACACAACAGACACGCCATAACCGTTATTTATGATTTGATTCATACTGAATAAGAGAAAAAAAGTGTCTTTGTGGAAAGGGTTATATGGTTCTATATTTTCCATATTTCTTCATGCGTCTGTGTCTATTGTGCCTCCATCGTTCCCCCTTCCCACACCAAAAAAAAACAACAAACACATGCATCGAACGACCGCTTGTGCTAGACTAGGCCTAGACTTAGTCTAGTATCGCAGAATACACCCTTTTTGGCCTTCGTTCGATACAATTTTACTTTTCAAATTTCTCACGTATATTAAATATCTTTACAGATCAGCACTCTGCACAAATGTTGGGCCTAATTTTGATGTACAATGTGATTAAGTTTATGCATCGAGCTATAGGCCTACAGTGTTTTACGTATTGGAATGTACTGTTACTGATATCAATGGAAATGATTGAGCATGCTAAAAGTTATGCAAATAGGCCGAGCGGTCAATAAGTTAATGGCTTGTAGTTGTAAAATTGTATAAACAGGTCAATGTCACGTTCACCAGTCTGTCTATGCGCTAGGTACCCTTCCTGCAACACGCTTTCCTCACATTGTGTACAACTCGGGGTATTGTCGAGTGGGTCCAGGAAAGGGGACATAACTCATTTAAGTGTTACTTTTCAGGAGTTACCTCCCGCAATCGGATTTCCGGATAACGTCTATTTCAGGAATGAAGAGAGAGGCAAGAAGCAGTATTGTAGCAACTAGCAGCCAAGATGTGTTTGTTCCTCAAGTCACTGTTCATTGCCTGCCATCGTTTTTTTCCCCTAGTAACTTGGGGCCCTCACTTTCACTTATTGCTTCTTATCCTTTCTCTCTCTCTCTCGCTCTCTTTCTTTCCGCCACATTATAATGTCTTTGCTTTACACCTAAAATTGTGCCCACCCATCCATCCCATCTATCCCTTTCCCTTCACCCCATTTCGTCCCTGCTGCTATGCTCAACATGACATATCCATGCTAATTGCTATGGTCCATTTCACTCCTCTTCAAAATATTCCCATGATCGATCACCTCTGACCAACATAAGGGTGCCAAACTTTTTTCACTTTGATATACCAACTTTTTGATTGGCTCTTCATAGCATGCTAACTGATTTATGACAAGTGAGGTAACTAGTACTGCCCCCAAGCCCAGAAAATGTTGCCTGAGGATATAGTTTACTGTCAACCAAATCCTATCCTGCTGTGCAGTGTCTTGATGATCAACATGTGCTCCTCAGGCAAATGACAAATGTACATGTATATTGTCATAGTCATACACTAATCCAAAGAAGTATGAGCTTACCAACAATAGAGAAAAAAAAAGGGCGCAGATACGCATAGGTTATGCATACATTAATAAAGCGACTCCGTCAGTGCTCAGACAGATGCTTCTTTCATCAAATATTTATTATGCCTTTTCTAACAATACAGCATTGTGATCAGAGTCAGGTAATTATTCAGTCTTCAACAAATGACTTCTGTTGATCACATGTGCAAGAAAAAGACAGCTATCTTGCTAGCCCATTCAAAAGACTACGTTCTCTCTTTGGCTGGCCAGACGCAGTATGCGTAGACCAACACACATGCTAGTTTGTTTATCATGTTATGCAGTATGATGATGTTTATGATGAGACAGCTGCATACAAGATCTAACTGTTTATTTTACTATCTATTGTTGCAAATGCACTACTGTATCTAATATTTAAAAATGACAGTGGCGATAGAGTAAAAAACGTGATACCTGAATATCCCATTCCCACTTCTCTGGTTCCTACACCCTTACTTGCTCATCTGTGTTATCCAATGAACCCTACTGTTGTCAATTACCGCACAACTGTACATACCTTTACCTCGCCTTTCACAATTATTTGTGGCTTTCAAGTTGGTGTTCAGCGTCAGTAACCACTCATGATACAGACTTCTGAATGGAGCAATCGCATTGTTTTAGTTATAGTTGAACAGTCTTGGATACAAGGTGTCATTACCTCTTTATCAGGAGGAAGACACACTCCACTAGTGATTAAAAGTGACTAACCATGCCTTGTTGTGTAATGCAAATGAATCATTCTAAATAGGCTCGACAGACCTCAGCCAGACTTCCAAACTGACGTTCCAGTCTTTTTTTTCTTGGTGGATATATGGCAGTAGTGGGAAGACATCGTTGTTATGGGCTTCAGTAATTCATTTATGCAAAGATAAAAATCCTTTGCTTTCCTGAGCTCTGTGTTGATGCTCAGAGCATTGTCTTTCTGCACTTTGGGCTCCAAACATCCAGTTCCTCACTGACTAGCTTCCTACATATCAAGAGTGTTCACAACAATAATAGTGCTCACTTATTTCCGTAAGACTGTCACTTTCATAATGATTCAGTGTGTTGCGCTTCCTGTCGGGCGTTCCAGAATTGGAGCAAAGGGTGTCGACCATTGTTTTTAACCAGAGTTTGCTTGACCTCTTTTGACAGTTTCCAAAAGGAATAGAAGAGTTTCTCTCTGTCTTCATCACTTTCGACGTGGCGAGAATTTGTTGACTACTCACCACACTAGCAGTCAGTCTGGAACTACCTTCAGCTCGTAACTTGCTGACTCCTTCAGATGCTTCCTTCCAGAGTACTTTCCACACTTCTCATGGACTAATAGACTTGGTGCTTGATTGAAGGTAGCATCTGTTTCTCTGAAAAGACACTGTTGTTGAGTCTGAAGATTCCACAGTCCTCTATGCAACATTTGTGAGAAGCCTTGCGTCTACAGCACTGATTACATTGTTCTGCTGAACGAGAATAATTGAAATTTCTTTTAACGTTAACTGTTTTGAACTACTGGTCAGGAGAAATGTTCTAGATTCATACACAGTACAACTGTCATGAATATGTCCTAGAACTACTCAAAATTGTTGTCCTTCAACCGCTTTCACGCCTTTCCATCTTGAGTGCCATCTTCAAAGGTGCGGGCTTTAAAAGCTATCTAACAACAATGGGGCAATATGTTCGTGTTTTGAGGTGCAGAGAACAAAAAGTTTGCCCGTAGGAAGTGCTCCAAACAAATAATTTCAGGACGAAATGAAAATAATACATTTTTGCCAACGAGAGGTTACAACCAAATATTGAAGGGAGAAAGAAAGAGAGAGTATTTGCTGTTTGACAATTGCTATTGTCCTCTGGGAGTCTCTTGTAAGTTGATTGTTTTCAGCTTGAAATTGCTGTCTTTTCGTCTTCTGCATAGAGAAAAAAGTCACAACATCAGAGGACTATTAATAACAGTTGAAAAATCAAGGCGTTTAAGCATGGCACGACACGTCCGATGTTCAATTCTGAAAACCGAAGATGTTTGCGGGTATGTAACTTCATTTTCAATCGCCATTCACATGGAACAACCAAGCTCTTATTTCTTCATCCTTCTTTCTGACCATTGTGTTAAATCTGTCTTTTTTCTTGCTTTTTTCCCTGGCCAATGAGACCATTATCGTGTTAATATCTTTTTTTTTTGCCTCTGAACTCACTCACTCGTGTGATCTAGTATCAGAATGACACTTAGTCAATCTAGATTTATTGCCTGAGCTCCTATCTGGCTATGCATCTTTGCCCCAAATTTCTGCAGCACCCAAAAGACAGCTTGTTCACAGTCTTCTAAGAACGTACATAGAATTTTGTTTACACTTCTGGAAAACTTCACAAGTTCAATAAACGTATTTTCAGTATTATTTGGGGCATCTGATAAATTACCTGATTGTTTCTATCCCTAAAAATGTTCATGCCTAAGCACAAACCTCTGCAGCAGATAGTGTTCACAATTGATTCTAAGATTTACTATAAGAGATAATGACCAGAAGGCTTTGCCGAGAGCATGGCAAGTGTTATTTGATTTGAGGAGAATGATCCATTCGAGATTATAACTTGTACATGTATTTTTCCAGTCTGTATCTTTCTATCTGCAGTGAATTATGAGTGAAGGGGAGAGGGGTCCAAATTTTTATTTCTTATGGGGTACATTACACTCACACTTAATTATTATTAGTAAGTGGCAGTTAAAATTAACTAGTGCACCTGAATCCAATCTGAATTTTTTTTCTATTATTTTGAAAGGGACTGGGGGTTGAGGTGTCATGTTCTTCACTATTCTTCGCATTCATTGATCTCATGTGCCTCACCACTGAGATGCTGTTACATAAGCAGCACGTCTTGTTCCCCTGACTCTCCTGACCCTGAAATTCTCCTTGAAAAATGTTCATACATAAATTACATTGATTAAATGTTGTCCCCCGATGAGAAATCAGCTTTTTCGGAAACTACTATTTTTAGCGGGATGAATGAATGCGGCGGAGCAGACAAATGAATGCGGCGGAGCAGACAACAGAACAGAGTGTTTTAGACGCAATAGAATGGATGGAATGGAGTTTGATGGTCTTGGCTAAATGGAAAGCAGAACAAAAATTTTAAAGCAAAGGACATTAAATCTATGATAAATGGGAAGAGCCTGACTCATGAGGACTACCCAAGTTATCTGAACTAAACTGCTGACTTACCCTGAAGCAACAGCATTGAAGGCGACAGCTAGGAAAAGGAGACCGAGACTAATCAAAAAGCTGTTTTCCAGTAACTTGGGGACCTAACAGTCCACACGATATACATTGGCCATATTAGGTCTGTCATAGACTATATTCTTAATCTCTAGTCCATAGCACATCAGAACTTACTTGCAAGTTAAATCTCATACGAAACAAAGCCTTGTGCTTTGCAATTGTTACACAAGAACAACGTCAGTAATTGCGTGTGAATCATGAGGAGAGAATGAGCTGTTGTTGAAACTTCTGAAAGATACATATGCATGGATCCATCAGAAGAAAATAGGAAATGACCTAGGGTTGGTGACTTAAGACACAGATCCAAATCCATCTTTAGAACGAAAGATTGAAAATACCAAAGGCATAATCATCATCAGCAAACGGACAGATAACCAGCCTCTAATGTCTGCATGAAACACAAAGCTGGCAGTCACCCCAGTAATGAGGGCTGGACTCTCAGTAGTAGACATGAACAGCCAAGTGCCTGTGCTGAAATGCATTGCCTGGGAATTGATAGCCGCTTACTCACAAATGCGATCCACATCTAAATGGATGGATCTGCATTCAAAGCCAGCATTAACGTTGGCTATAGTGTGCAGATGAACTTTTTTAACAGCAATCCAAAAGACCGTTTAAAGCTTCTTACAGTGGCTCCTGGAGTGTGTTTTGTTTCACCTGTGTAGAAAAAAATGTAGAAAAAAAGCTCTTGAAAAACCTCTTGATTAACTTGTTATTTTTAAAATGGAATCACTGTGTAACTGTCACAATGTTGTCGTCATATTTCACATCCAAGATACTGTATTCTGTTTAGACCCTGACAGTGTATCCTCCAGAGACACATAGGAAATTCTAAAAAAGGGCTATTTGATTACTACTCATGGCATTGAATGGTCGGACCTACTAGTGGATGCCTGGACAAGTGGGCATCTCAGGCAATGAGAAACAGATATATTATCTAAAGCTGGTTATACCACAGGAGTACCACTTGCCAGACCTATAGGCAAATATTTAGAAACAGTTACCGACAGGAATGGTTAAATCTATAGGCCACAGGACAGACAGAACACTTTAATCATCATACAAAACCAACACTCAATTTCATTACATCAACTGAAAAGGGCAGATCAAAGCCTCATCTGGTTGACTAATCAACAAACACCTCAAAAGGATTTTAAAGCCAATCGAACTGTCAGCACTGTACCTACCACAGAGTCAGTTGAATACCTATTGCTCCACTACCAACGCCTGTCATGCGATTCTGGTTTCTTCTGCAACTGTCTCCCCTCTTTCCCTCTCCTTCTCCCCTCCCCCACCCGCAAAATCATCAAACAACACAACTGAATAGGACGTGTGCATTTGTCTGTCAAGAGAGAATTGCCCTCACAGCTCAAAAAATTTCATCGTTATCATCATCATCATCAGCATCATCTATGCTGCAGGTTCACATTTTTGGTTCTGAAGTGTACATGAAACATTTGAAGGGCTGTTGTATCATTCTGTGTGTGCAAAGGGTTGCTTGCAGTAGGCAGTCAAGACCATACCATGTTACATTCCTCCTTAGAGCTGCACATAAACCAAAGGAAGGCACCATATTTACCAGTTTTATCTACATGGTAAAGAAAAATAAGTGCTATCCATTAAATTTTGCAAATTCCATCACCTGAACAAGAACAGAGGAAAGTTCATTAACAGTGTTTAGTTGCCAGGCCAGGCATGCACATTACCATTATTATCCAGGTTCGTGATTTACAAAAAAAAAATTATTTCATGCTATTTAAAGATGCAACTGAAATTTCAAACTGGAAACTTTGAGCATGTCATATATATAGAACCGTCAAACGCTGTTCTGATTACAGTTTGCAGAAGTAAAATCCTTATACTCTGGGCATAGGTGCTCAGACCTCAGCAACAAAACTTGAGGGTTTGGTAACAGATGGTGCTGATCCCCTATCGATTAAGAACCGTCCTCGTAGCCATTTAAGCATTATATTAAAGACCAAACCTGCAACTTCAGTCATCAGGTATCGTGTGCAAGCCAGTTTACTATAGTTTAGTCTAAAATCTCTTATCACTGGATCTGTAGACTTTGATATCATAGTCTGCATGTAGATAGGTGACAATTCCTATTCATGAGCAACCTTAATTTCAATTTTCTCCAGGAGAAAGGGAAGTCTGACAGTGCAAAGGAAAACAGGAAACTATCAATTTCTGAAACAAAAAAGAGCTTGCCCATCTACCCATTTAAGAAGGATCTTATACAGGCAGTTCATGATCACCAGGTTCTCATCATAGAAGGTGAAACAGGCTCTGGAAAAACCACACAGATTCCACAGTATTTGCATGAGGCAGTGAGTATTTTCCTTTCATATTTTAGTTGTTTAGGACAACAATATTCCTCTCATTGTATTGGAGCAATAATGCTTTCTTCATATTGTGAATATTTTTTGCAGTCTTACATGTAAATTATAATAAATTTAAATAAATAATATAAAAATCAATCAAAATGAGTCGCAAGTCAAGATTTGGCCAAAATTTCCACAATCTGTATTGAAAGCACTTCAGTTTACAACAATAACGAAGTTGATTGATCCCAAAGTGGCTGATATATACCCATTTGAAGTCATCCGAATGAAAAAGTATACAGCTGAGAAAACTGACTTTACTTTAAAAGTCTGGCGCATATTTCCATAGCAACGGACACTAGAATTTAGATGGAGCACTGAAATTTTGCTCATTTCTTTAAATCTTGTGTTTAATACAGCCTGCGAATACAAGCCAATTGCCTAACAAATTAAAAAAGGTTACAACATAATACTTTCATTAAAAAACCAAAATGAATTATTTTAAGATGACATAATCTCATTACACTCTTTCACATTAAATTATGTTGAAAGGGCAGTAAATGAATTGTGTTTTCAGTCGAAGCAATGCCAGCTTATCTGCCTTTGCATTAACCTTATGCTTACAGGCCGTATCCCCCAGTCACTCTCTCAGCTGCCAAAATAACATAAAATACATGTAGTTATAAGTGCTTTCATTAACATACGACAAGAATTTGTTTTTATCGTCTAAGCTTGTAAGTTTCCGTTTCATAGATACTGTACTTGAAATTGTGGCTGGAAATGCTTCATAAAGATCTTTGCAACATGATCAGGGTCGGATTCAAACTTACAACTTCTTGCTCAAAGGCTAAGGGCGAGAGCCACCATATGGCCAAGTTAGCAGCCACTAAGGTCAGAGACCCCAGATGGGTGCAGTAAATGAGTTATGTAAGTCCGGAAGACAAGTCATGCCTGCCCATGTGACTTGACATTAAAATCACTTTTACACCTTAACAGGCCCAGTCACTTTGTCACTAAGTCAGTTCCTCAAGAAGCATTGGCTACATGAGCTGATCAGTAGCATTTAACAATAAATTGCTTTCACTGCCTATAGCAAGCATTGTATTCGTTTCAAAGGGAGATGTATGTGAATATACTTCTTCTTAAAGATAGTAAAAATATGGCCAAAGCGGGATTTAGATATACTCTCTTGGTCCAAGGGTCAATGCCATCCATTTACCTAAGCAGCCGTTAAGACCACAGATCCCAGAAGGTTGCGTACTGACCCCTTCAAACCCCATTCCTCTTTGATTTCGAATTTGCGTCTTTTTTTTTCTTTTTTCTTGTCAGTGGGAAAAACTCCACCTTGATAGAATGAGCTTATAGCTTACTATCATTTGATACTAAAACTGCAGAAGGTACCCTCTTCTGAAGAATTGGAAACTTAAGTACTTATACTGCCTAATGCACAGCGTGCCTATACTCAAGCTCCGTTCAGCCTTTTGCTTTTGAAACGGCCTGTTCAAGGAAGAAAAAATCCCCTAGTTTAACATTTCTCATGCATCAGCATTAACCTACCAATAACCTAATACGATACTCCATACCCTACAAATGTGTGCCTGTAGTACATGCTTCATGTACGCATTCTGTTCGGTATTCTTGACCGAGTCAGTAGTGAGCTTAGAGAAATGCAAGTAGAGGACTAAAACTAAGCTCATAGCGATCAAGTTTGCCATGACAGGTCATGTTCAGGCGACCTCCTTATAAACTGACAGGGAAGGAGTGGAGCATCTTTTATTATAAAATTCTTAAATTTTTCCCGTTTTTTTTTTGGGGGGNGGGGGGGGGAGAGAGGGAGGGTGAAATGAAAGTGGATCCTTGTCATTCCCGACTGGACCAAACATTAAAAGTCATTTTGCAGTGTTGTTGGCTTGGAGAAGAAGAAATGAAATAGGTTTTCAACCAAACTGAAACTTCCCTCTCGCAGTAATAAGGTTCTTTGCCTTATTTTACAGGACCATGACTTCTATCTCGCCGTGGTATACTATAATGAAAGCCTTGCTTCACTTTGCCCGCATGAAAGTAGGTCAAACTTGGCAGATGCTTGCGGCGATAGACTTAAGCTGTGATTCAAAAAAGATTCAACCTAGAGGTTGTTTATTTAAATTAATCTAACAACTAACAACAAATGCATCACGAGAGTTGCGGCAAAACCATGCGGAATGTAGATTTAGAATGTAAGTTCATCAGCTATTGAGTCTGTCTGTGTATAAGGCTAGACTGTCTAAACTTTGACCCAGTTGGTCATAACATCACGTCACTTCCAGCAACCAATTCAGATGCTCCATTTTCCTTAGAGCCTAAATGGCTGCCGGTATGTTTACAATTTCCTCTGATTCATTCATTAAGAATGGCCTTTGTCTAATTATATCTGAGCGAGATTTCTCTGATATACAGTATTAATAGCCTCAAAGATTGACGTCTGTGAAAGTTGGACGAATACGCGACGCGGCTCGAAAGGATTATAAGGAATAGAGACTTGGTGTGGACTGCAGGAAACTAAGTGTCAGGCCCACCTTGCATAAAAAAAATAATTTAAAAATATTAAAATACGTGTTTTTTTAAAAATCAGATCTTTATTTTCCCAGCGGCGATAAAACATCAGTGAACAAGATTACAGCAAAAAACAGAAAAGTAACTCCGGGGG
>JAWQUT010000028.1:3589644-3624922 GCA_033807755.1 Ellobium chinense
GGGGGGGGGGGGTTCACCTTTCAGAGCCCCTAGTGGAAAATCGGCCAGTGCGACATGTTGTGATTGAAGATAGTTATAAGAAATTAATATATTTCGGCAGACCCCAAAGACATTATGTGCTTATCAAATATCGGCTACCCTATACATTTCTCCTTGACGTTGCATTGGTTACCAAGAATACAGTAGAACTCTGCCAACATAGTATAGTATAGAGGAAGCTATTTGCTTCACAGCTTAAAAAATCCACAGTATTTTTTCATTAATTTTCAACCCCTTACCCGTTTTCTTCGCCCAAGCGCTTCCGAGAAAATGCAGCTTGAAAGTCCGGATTTTCACACCCTGCGGGTTGCCATGACTGGTCGTCCGGTCAGCGCGGGAATAAGGCTTGACGTCTGAAAGCGAGAGGCAAGCAGTAGTACTTAGTAGTCATTATGCAAAGAGAATTATCCACATGCAATAACTTTCGTTGACTCTGAATGTTATGCCTTTTTTTCATTAATCGTTGAGAAAAGTCTGTTTTTAAAATGTGTGAACAACTGCCCGACTTTGATCGCAGTACTGTAACTTTAGAAAAGGGAGGGTAAAATAATATTTGAGAAAAAGGAACATCTGTCTGACCACTATTTGAGTCAATTATTTAACGTTCGCTCTGCCTTTGTATTGTTGTGTGCTATGTGGCTTAGTGAGCTCTCACTGGCCTAAGATTCTGACAATATAAAATTATTATTCTTTGTGCATAGGAACGGCACTAGTTGTGTCACTAGTCATAAATCAATCAAAAGACTTAACAAGAGCAGATGAAAAAAGGGACGCATCGACGTGAAATTTATTTTGACCTTCTTATTTTGGTCAGAGATGACCACGGGAGCATTTTTATAGAATACCCATAAAAATTATTTTTTGTAGTTTTGAAAAACTGAATCGGTCAATCGGTCTTCACCATCAGTGAGGAGAATGAGATAGATCCTAGTATGGGTTGGGTGGGCACAATTCCAGGGATGAAGAGAAAAGGGGGGNGGGGGGGGGGGGAGAGAGATAGGGTTGTGGAATAAGAATCTAAGAAAAAACAGGGGGTAAGAACAACAACAAAAAAAAAAATAGACGCTAAGAGAGAGGGAGGGAGAGAGAGAGGCCAAGATGCTTGTGTCCCTTGAGTCATTGTTCACTACCTGCCTTCTCGCTTTTTTTCCTTAGCAACTACTAAGGCTCTGACTTTCTCTTATTGCTTCTACCCCTTCTCTCTCTCTCTCTTTCTCTCTCTCTCTATCAACCCCAAAGGCATTGTAAATGTAACGTCTTTGCTTCACCCCTGTAATAGTGCCCACCCATCTATCCCCTCTCTCCCGCTCCCCTACCTCATCTCGTAACTGTTGCTATGCTCAACATGACATATCCATGCTAATTCTATGGCCCTTTTAATTTTTTTTCTTTGATCGCGGAGATCGGTTCTGTCTTTCCAAAGATTTCACAAGTATTCTCCAAATTATTCCCATTGTCATCTCTGGCCAACATAAGAGTGTCAAACTAGTTTCATGTCGATAGGCCAGCTTTTTGACCCGTTCTTCGACGACGCATGTTGACTGATTTATGACTAGTGATGCAACTAACACCGCCCCTTAGCGCAGAAAACACTGCCTGAGACAATACAGTATTGTTAGCTGTGAATCAAATCCTATCCTGCTGTGCAACATCTTAACAACCTTGTGCCCCTCAGGCAAATGATAGAGAATGTCAGAACCATAGACCAGTGAGAGCTTATTAAACAATACAACACAAGAAGGGGAAAAACGCTACAGACAACCATACATAGGCTATGCACACATTAATAAAGCGACTCACTCAGCGCTCAGACTGATGCTTTATTTAATCAAATATTCAACCTGCCTTTTTTCAGATAACAGCATTGCATTCAAAGTCGAGCACTTGTTCACAGTCTTCAACAAAAGACTTAATGATCATGTGAAAAAAAGGCATAAAATTTAGCACGAAGGAAAGTTATTGCATGTAGATAATTCTCTTCGCACAACGACTACCAGCTTGCCTCTCGCTTTATAACATCACACCTCATTACCGCGCTGACTAGACGACCAGTTATGGCGGCCCGCAGGGTGTGAAAATCCCGACTTTCAAGCTGCATTTCTCGAAAGCACTCGGGCGAAGGAAACCTGTAAGGGGTTGAAAATTTATGAAAAAATATTGTGGATTTTTAAGGCTGTAAAGCAATTACGCTGTGTTCCTTTAACTTTAACACACTTTCCTGCTTAGTTCAGTTAATAGTCCAAACTGTTTTGTTCCTTATAGAAAGCACTCTGGATAACACAGAACTTCTGGTTCTGATAATAGACTAAGTTCGTTTCGAATGGCTTGTGTAATCAGGGTTTAACTGTATTTAGCTTAACTCCTTTTATTTGCATTAGTAGATTTCAGCCTAATGCATTTCGTTGGTCGCAAGAATCAACATGGCACTTCACATTGTGAATAACAAATTTTACCAGATGTTTTCAGGAGTTTCTGATGTTCATCTTAATTCGAGTCTTAAGTTCAAACTTATCTGCAAACATCCTGATAATTTACCATACAGAGGCAATATAAAGGCAACTTTCAGTGATAAAACAGTGCAGGAGGTCATTACCACAGGTTGAAACTGAACCTTGTACCAAACGATGAACTTGTATGCTATTTCTTGCATCATTAGCATGCTGAAGCTCTTTTGAAAAGGCCTGGCATTGCTATGAAAAGCATGGCATTAATTTAAAATAGCCCAAAATACGTAAAAGGAGAGAAACGTAATGCAAAAAATAATTTTTTGTGAACTGTCTCACTTCAGAGCCCGCCAGATCGTTACTGCATGTCCAAAATGCAACAAGTTAGGGCTACCTTTAAAGATGATTTAATTTCCTGTATGTTACTAATTGGGACAAATTAGCATAATTATACTGAATGTTTTTGAAGATTTTATTTAACTTTACTCTGTAATTTACCAACATTGGAATACTTGCCATTTTGAAAAACACTGAAAAATTATCTTTCAAAGAAAGCATGAAAGTATTTACATAGTGGAAGCCATTCATAACGAGTCCGGTATTATCGAAAGTCCAGGAATAACGGTCATTTTACAAAATCCCGGAATGTTTCTTATCTTCAAATTTGTACTTAAATATCATAACAAAGACACCAGCAGATGCAGCGAATTGGGAACAACAAGTGCTGACTTGACTATGCTGAAACAAAATTTGCCCAAGGTCATTAGTCAAGTGCTCAGCACTATGTCTTGTGCCGCATACACATTGCTTGCGAGGAGAACAACTGTGGTCAGCGGCGGTCACCGAGTGTCAAGGGCAAGCATGCATCTGCAGGGACTGGGCTGGATGGTTGGAGAGGAGAAAGTGACTTGAATTCAAAGGCAAGCCGGGGAGTAAAGAACATACCTTGCCTTTGAAGGGGACGTTTATGAATGGTACATTGTACGTGTATTTAACTACTGGACTGGAATGGAAAAGAAGAACAGCAGGAGATAAGAAAGATGGAGAGGGAGAATGAATTTCAAGGCTGGCTGGCTGGCTGGCTGTCTGTCTGTCTTTCTCTCTTTCTCTCTCTCTCTCTCTCTCTCTCTCTCTCTCTCTCTCTCTCTCTCTGTGTGTGAGAGAGAAAGAAAGATTGTTAAGATGGTAGTGAAGGAAGCGCATGATTTAAATTCTGAATTCTACGGGGATGAGTACAGGAGTCATTGGTCTGACCATGAAAAAATCAAAATAGGAGTCTCAAACTTTGAATACTACATCATTTTACTGCTGTATAGCCATCTCTGACAGCAATGAACTCATCTGTGTTTGACCTTCAAATGTCGTCAAGAAGATTTCATTCTAAGTTCGGATTTCATTCTCTGCTTTATCCTTTGCTAAGCTTCTGAAATGACATCATCATCGCTTTTGAAATGGTGTCATTTGACTTGCTTTGTCAGACTCTTGTTTAGAATGACGTTAGTCCTTTGGAACCAAGGCAGACAGAAAGGGTGGTTGGGATAAGATTTCAGTGCTCAAATTCTCAATGTTTGTATGGTGCTATGTGGTTTGTATGACGGTGCATTGTCCTGCAGACTGTTTCTTTTCAAATTGCCTCAGTGCTCTAACTCTAGTCATAAATTTTCGTACGGTGGAGCACGGATATTGCATACATCTTGGGGCCGACCAAAAGTGTACTTATCACACGTTTTAATCATACACTTACTTTTAGGGATGAAAAATCGGGACCAAAATACTGTCCTCGGTATCCGTGTTTACATTTTAATCGTGTCCGTACTAAGTGTGCTCCGCTGTAATGTAATTAGTGTAATTTTATAAGAAGATTGGCATAAATATTTCTGTTAACTGGTTGGCCATAGGGCAGGTGAGAAGTCACTAAGACGCTGTTGACCTGCCAGAAAACAATAAACATGGTTTTAACCGCAAATGCAAGGACTTTTGGTTTTACTGGGATAGCTGAGGCTGGAACTCCCCACCACCCGTGCCTAAATCCTACGATTCTGGGTCAAAATGATGAATTCTGGTCACGTCCAAAGTTACAGATGGTGAAGCTTTTTTTTTTTTTTCATTGACCTTTTAGAAGTTATTGATGAGAGGATTTCACCCTTATTCACATTTGTTCACACATGAGCGTTCTTGGTAGACGCGGAGTGCAGACCTTGCTCCTGTTAAGTTCTTCGTGTGTGATTTGAAAACTGATATGTCACTCAATTTTACCTCTTTTACAAGCATTTCTACAGTTGTTTCAATATTTATCCACAGTTAGCTTTACCTTATATATCATTTTGTGGTGTTTCTTTATTAAAAGATATTGGAAGATTACATGTGTTTCACGCCACATTTTAATTGTCGGCACCAGTGTATATTGGTTGTAAATGATGGGCAGCCATCAAGATCTGCTGATTCCATAACAGTATAAATTTGTATTGACTCTTCTTTTGTGAAAAGAAAAATATGATGATAGAATCCCCATTCGACATTTCAGTGCATTATGAAAAACCGCAAATATTTTTCCTTGCGAATTTGCAAGCGTAGTGTGTAGATAGTTAGCTGTTAGTATGTTGAGCTTCAGATCTGTAGTTTCTCCTTCATTGTCAGACCTTCTGGACCTACCCTTGTAATGCAACGGTCTTAAATTCTTGCAGTGTAGGGACAACTGATAGAAACATATAGAATGATTACAGGAATGACTAATGTTGTAATTTTTTGCAACTGTTTCAAATGTTTTTGTAAACAGGGAAACAAATTATTTAAGCATACAAGATGGCTACAGATAATAATATGATTATTTTGTAATTGTATGCAGGTGTCTTGAATAATTAATATATCAGTTTTTAAGTAACTTGATTTTACTCTTAACGCACATCCAAATAAATATGCATGCTACTTTGTTCACATGGTACTTTTTTTTTGTACGCTTTCTTCTCTTCTCTTCTCTTCTCTTCTCTTCTCTTCTCTTCTCTTCTCTTCTCTTCTCTTCTCAGAGCTCTAAATCCCTTCCCATGAAACAAGGTAAAAAAAAGTCTTCAGCAAGTGGTACATACTTATTTAACTGCACCACTTTATTGCACCTCCTCATCTCTCCTTCTTCCATCTCTAACTATTTCTATGTAAACAAGAAATACTGTACTGCCGAAAAGTCTCTAATCTTCAATCCACCTACATTCTCTTAATACATGAAAAGATAACCCTGATAAATTCTTTAGATCCTCTTCAAAGTCGCTCTGTAAAAATGTTATAAATCGAAACATCCAGGATGATACACACACAAAAATAGAACCCTCCATTTGGCCACAATATTGTAAGTTTTCAAAATAATTCGTGCAGAATGTCTGGCTAAATTACTGATATATGGATGTCCTGAAAATTTCGTTCACTTCCACTCATCCTTAACAGCATGGTTAACAATCAACTTTGACATGCCTATTAAAAAAACATTTCACGTTTGTTTTATAGTTTACGACTCAAGCATTATGAAGCACTTCAAATAGCTTGTGATAAGTTCTAATTCTTAGAGCTTTTCAGCTTATCTACTTCTCATTTAGGGACCAGGGATAGATGATCTGCTTCACAGCCTCAAACATCCACATTTTTTTTTTCATAGATTTTCAGTTCCAGGCTTTTCTCCATCCGAGAAATGCAGCCTGAATGTTGGGATTTTCACTCGATCTGGGCCGCTATTACAGGTCTTCCTTTAGCGCGGGACTGAGGCTTGATAAAAGCGAGCGTCTAGCACTTATTGGGTGCAGATAATATTCACATGAGGCAACTTCCCTTGTTTCTGAATTTTATGCCTTCTTGTCACATAAGATCGAGGGAAGTCTTTTGATAGAGTACGACTGCCTGACTTTCATCACAGTATTTAAATTTAGAAAAGTCATGATAAATATTTGATAAAACGAACATATTCTGACTTGTTTGAATCAGTTAATTTACAATAATTTTGTATGGTTTTCTATGGTTGCCAATTTTTTTTTTAGAGCTCTCATTGGTCTTCGATTCTTAAATTTACAGTTATCATTATGTTTACAACATCAGACCAGTACATCCAGCATAGGGCTTAGGGCAATATTTTATTGCCACAGGGCTGTTAACTATTCTCTCAGGCAATGTTCACTGAGCTTAGAGGCAGTGCTAGTTGTGTCACTGGTAAGTGATAATTCGGTATAAAATGGCTCAACCGAAAATTGATATAATGGCCATTTCAAGGATTCAATATAATTTCCAGCACTCGAATAGGATATAAAAATGGTGGGGAGGAATTCGGTGTAAAAATGTTACCAGAGGAATTATATATAAAAGGTATAATGCAGAAAAGCAAAATAGACTATAAAATCCCAGATTCTGAACCTGATATAAAATGCCATGATCAGGAATACCGTATAAGGCCAAAATGCATGATATGATATTAACTTGCATGAGCATATGTGAAAAACAGGAACAAGGTATAATTGCAGTGACTAGAATACTATATAAATAGCTTGCTACATTTATTTAAATTTCCGTCTTCCGTACAAATGTATAAGATTGTGTTCCACAATTCAGGTATGCAATTTTTTTATGTGTTTAAATTTAGAAGTTTAGACCGATTCTGATGAGAGTATGAGAATGCATATACCGCAAAAACAAGAGGTTTTTGAAGAATTAGACCTTTTCGTGCTAGTAAAAATTTTGCATTAAAATCCAAAAACTTGGAAAGTGATTTGTATTACAGGCGGAAAAGCATAATTTGGATCCTGCTGCTTGAATTTCTTATTTACTGTATATTCTATTCTGGTGGCTGAAATTTTATTCGAAGTTCCAGCGGTTAGATGTTATATCGAATTTTTGTCTCAGTATGTTTATATCATATTCCATTGGCAATAGTATTTTACCGAATTCTGGTGTTAAGCTGTTATGGTGAGTGATAATATACATGTATTTTTGTGCGATCGTGGCCCTGTAACTAATCTGTACTTTTTTTGTGCCATTTCAGCCAACCTGTTTCTAACTTAGACTTCTCAAACTTTTGTTGTAGCTTTTCAGGAATTGTGATGAAGTCCATACTCTGTGTTACAGTATCATACTGTGAACATCGAATGTAACTCTACGAACGGGTATTTTAGCACTTTCGACTAATACCGCACCGCATGCTAGCACTTTCGACTAATACCGCATGTGTGACTGTAATCGACAGTCATGTTCAACTATGATTACCCTGTCGAGAAAGTCAGCCTTTGCCCCTGGAGAAGGGTTGATTATAAGCTTTGTCAGTAATTTTTTAAAATGTTGATTTGCCCTGTGTCTTCCTTCTGAGGCGTCCTTTCAAATCTCTGAATCATTTCTTTCAGTGCGACTTGTAATCCTTACTTGCCACATTTCACAGTATGTACGCTAGACCTTCAATTGCAAAGCAGTTTGAAATGCCGTTATTATTAACAGAGAACCGATGCTCTGTTTATAACTAAGATAATAATTATGAACGCAGTTCGTGAAATCAATTCAGGTGAAGTTGATTTGAGCTTATTACTATTTTGGACAAACTTACTAAGCTGGACCAGCTACAGATGCTTGACCTGAACTTTAAAATTCTGCCTGAAGTTCAGTTCAGTTCACATCTATAACGAAAATCAGAACCAAATGCTAATTTCAAAACCCAAGAGGAACTAATCTAATCTGAAAACTAAAGTGTCAAAGAACTGAGTTAAATATTTTCCGGGAGTGAACTGAATTGATCTCAACTGACTTTTTTTTTTTTTTGGTTCACTTCCCAAATCTGGTTAGGGTTAATCTACGTTATGCTCCATATTGTGACTTTTGCTCTCGCAACGTTTGAACAATATTTATTATTGATCATTGTCAAAGCTATTGAAAACGTGGAGAACTTACTATTTTTTATGTGCTACGGTTTACTTTCAGATAACTGGGCATAATTCCCCCCTAAACTTTTGTAAATACGGAGACTATCAAACAATGAAACGTCTGATTTCTTACACTCTGTTTTTCATGTGGTATATGAAGTAACAGAAAATATGAACGAAGCACAATTATCATTTTTGCAAACAGTACCAAAAATTTCGACAGATTTTATATGATCTCTCCATGTTATTAAGAATCATTGCTAAAACGAAGTGGAAATAGTCCAGAAATGAAGAGGACAGTTAAGAGGACCAAAAGCCCCTTATTTCTTCTTTTCATACCATTAGTGATCTCATTCAAAAAGCGCTGAACTACACTCCAATTGTGCTCTCTCTCTCTCTGTCTCTCTCTCTCTCTCTGTCTCTCTCTCTCTCTCTCTCTCTCCCTCCCTCCCTCTTCATCTCTCTCTTCTCTCTCTCTCCTTCTCTTCCCATTCCACTCCTCTCTCTCCTTCTCTTCCCATTCCACTTAACCCAGTTGGCACAGTGGCCTTGAAAGTCATAGTCTGTTTCTGTTAATCTCAATCCCATTTACTTCTCGCTGTTCTCATTTTCATTCCAATACTTTAATGGAAATCTGAAATTGAAAATTCATAAAATTCTTAATTCATCGCATTGTTTGGAGAAAAATTATGCTCTTTCAGCTGTTCACTCATGTGCATGGCTTTTAAAACGCACGCTCTCTCTCTCTCTCTCTCTCTCTCTCTCTCTCTCTCTCTCCTCTCTCTCATTCCCACCCTATCCTACCTGTAGATGCATGCTTGCCCTTAAAAGTCAGTGACTGCCCGCTGCTCTACTCGGTGTCCATTTTACACTATGCGTGTTATACAGCGCAATACATGCACAATTGCCGTGGTCTTGAAACGTTTCTTAGTGAACAAGACGTTAAAGGTATAGATGTGCTAAATAACGACCGTTTAAACGTTTATCTCAAGCTCCTGACATTATTATATGCCGATGATACTGTACTGATAACAAGCAATTGTAGCAATATGAAGAAAGCTTTGGCAGCCTACTGGAAATACTGTTAAACATGGAAACTGAAAATTAATACGGAGAAAACAAAAATAATGATATTCGGAAGAAAGAGACGTAATGCAGAATTTTACATAGGAGCTGCAAAATTAGAAATAGTATCTGAATACAAATACCTTGGGCTAAGTTTCAGTAAGAATAAAAATTTATAAAAGCTAAAAAGTATAATATGAAAAAGGGTACTAAAGCCATGTACGGAATTATGGTAAGAAGTAAAGCGTTGGACCAAGCTGTTAGTTGTCAAGTGCACTTGTTTGATACACTCGTCAAACCAGTATTGTTATATGGATTTGAAATTTGGGGACACGAAGACATAATGATCATAGAGAGAGTGCAGTTGAGATTTCTTAAGAAATTGCTTGGTGTAAATAATAATACTGCTTCTTTCCTATTTAGTGGAGAAAGGGGCTGCTTTCCACTAGTCTACAATTTGATGTTGAAAGAAAAATTATTGCATTCTGGTTAAAATTAGTGACTGGAAAAATACCAAGTTGTCTGAAGTTATGTATGACGTGCTTTACCATTATCATATAATAATTATACAAAGTCTTTATGGTTATCAAAAAAAAGAGGAAATTCTTAACCAATTGGGCCTTCACGAAATCTGGATTAGTCAAAGGCAGGCACTCTGTAGTAAAAGAGCGTTAGCTGAAGTTGATAGACGATTGAGGGATAAGTTCATACAGAGATGGAGGGTAGAAGTAGAGAATTCAAGTAAAGGAACATTTTATAGATGTCTGAAACAGGAACTGAAATGTGAAGATTATCTGGACTTGTTGTCATTTCGTGTCAGAAGAATAATTACACGATTTAGGACATGCAACCATAAGCTACCTATAGAAACGGGGAGATGGGAGGGAAAAGAGCTAGAAAATAGAAAATGTTATTTTTGCAGTTGTCTAGGAGATGAATTCCACGTTTTATTTGAATGTGAACAGTTAATGACTGAAAGGCACAGATTTCTGGATAGAAGATTTTATGTATGACCTAACATGTTTAAGGCAAAGGAGCTGTTTGAGAGTAAGAAAACGAATGTTTTAGTTAAATTGGCTAAATATATCGAAGTTGCATTACAAACATTCCCATAACATGTATATAGGTTTTAATTATTTAGAAGAGGAAAGAATGAGTGTAAGGACTGAATGGTTATTAGTAAAAGTGAGTGTTACATATTTTTGTTAAATGTGAAATGAATGAGAACATTGTGAATGCACGTGAATGTAACAATGCATTATGAACATGTGTGATGCTAGTAGCTGTAGTGCTTAAAATGTCCATGTGCTGTCCCGTTGCATACTATTTTGTCCATGTGCCACGGCTGTGGTCTGGGCTTATTCCCAATAATGTTGTTAAACTTGTTAAACTTAATGGAGAGCACTTGACTTGTGGTCTGAGACAAATTTTGCTTCAGCGTGGTCAAGGTAGTACTTGAGATTCCCGATTTGCTGCACCGACAAATGCTGTTTGAAATATTTGATGAAACATAGCATGACAATCACCTCTCAAAATGTATTATTTTGACATCATACTGTTCTGAATATACTAATCACGTTTGGGAATAGTAACACTGATACATGCATCCCGTCTAAAGTTGCAATTTTCAACAATTGAGCAGGCCCAGGGAAGAGAAAATCTGAAATTAGGCAAACAGGAAGAATCTTGTTGATAACGGATAAGTAGGAACACAAAGACGATTTTTTTTTTTTTTACATCTTATGTACTGGTATGTATTGCCATCCTTCCCTCTTATCTCCAAATTGTAGGCTAAAATTAAGCGGCAGAGAATCTCTTCAGATGCACCAGGGGAGATGCCGTTAGTATTATGCTGTAAGCACAAGATCAGGACGAACTTAACTGCTAGGCACTAGGCTAACTGTTGTTGTAATGAGCTATGCGGTCTGTGTAACCGAATGTGTACTCCGCCTTTGAGATATTATGCAAAAGAAAGCCATGCTTAGCTAGTCTAGTCGGTGTGGAGTTTTTTTCTTTCCTATGAGGGGTTTTCCAAACAGAATGAGATTTCCCGATTTCCATGCACCAAAAAGCATTATTCAAATGAACGTCATGTCATGATAATTTCGTCATTTCCTGCATCGTTCAAGTCTAACATCAATGAAATCGACAAAAAAATAAGAACGTTACGGACCCTCAAAGTTAGTCACCAATGGACATTGCATAGAATTATGAATCAAAAACTATCATTCACAACAGCTGATATTCGATCGTACATCAAGGTTTGTACCGCAATTGGAAAGGGGGCACAGGAAATTTATGAAACTTTACAGTGTGATGGGATATCACATTCATTTTCAAGGCCCACCGTTTTTCGCTGGGTGAATCATTTCAGGAGCGAACAATCGGATATTTCCGAAAACAGAGGTAAAGGGACCCCGCGATGAATTGCCACTGATACTCAGATCAGTGCTGTGAAGGCCATAATCGACGGAGACAATCGAGTTACTATTGAGGTGATAGCCGAAATAGTGGGGATCAGTTCATCATCAGTCCATCGCATTGTTCACGACGATCTAGACTAGGGCTCAAGAAATTATCTGCTTGTTGGGTTCCCCATATTTTGACTGATGAAAATAAGAGGATCAGGTTACGATATGCCCAGCAGCTCCTAGAAAAATGCAAAAATTCTGATAGTAAGAGACTAGTCTAGGTGAAATTGTTACAGGTGATGAAACTTGGGTGTACTTTTACAAACCTCACCGCAAACAACAAAACATGACATGGCGACCGAAAGGGTCAGAACCAGCAAAAATCGCAAGGAGAAATAAGTCTACGAAGAAGGTCATGTACACTGTATTTTTTGATACAAGGGGATTAATTCTTCAAAAGCCATGTAAAACAAATCAACATATCAACAGTGACTTTTACACCAAAAACATTCTTGCTAAGCTGATTAGCCACTTTAAAATAAATCGCCCCAGGACTGGAACCAGAGGAATAAAAATTCTTCATGATAATGCCCCTTCCCACAAATCTCAGAAGACACAAGCTTTCTTAAAGGAAAATAATCTCCCATGTTCTAGAACACCCTTCCTACTTGCCTGACCTTGCTCCCTGTGACTTTTTTCTTTTTCCCCGTCTGAAAAAAGAACTTGCTGGGAGAAAATTTCAAACCAGATCGGCCCTTGGATCAGCTATCTATCAGTGTTTAAAGGGTATTCCCGAAGAAGACTACAAAACGACTTTTGTGAACTGGGTAGCCCGACTTCAAAAGTGTGTGGATGCCAAAGGGGAGTACTTTGAACAGTAACCGGACGGCAGATACAAATTCATGAGTTATGGCCTCTGTATCATACTGTTTGGGAATCAATTGGGAAACCCCTCATATTTCATAATTTACTGATAAATTTAATCGTTTTAACTTTATATTTAGGCCTATGGCTGATGGCAGTGGCAGGAGAGCTAGTAGTGATGGCAGTATTTAGTTTATGTAGACCAGGTAGGGCAAGGCTAGACATTGCCTGTTGTTTACAGGAATTTCTCGGGAGACCGCGGTCTGTATGACGTAGCAGCGGTTGTTTCTTGTTTCTGGGGTAGCCATGTCTCCCTCAGTCCGCTTTATAATTTTGTTTATCAGATCCCTTCCTTATGCTGGTAGCCCTAGAAAAATGTCTTAATAATCTGCATAGCGGAAGTTGGGTAGGACAGAGGTAAATTAAGGCGAGGTGCTATCCTTTCCTTGAGTGTAATGCAGACAACATGGTGTGCAACTTATCATCATAAGTGCATTGAAGTTTCTATGCAAAATTGCACACCAAAGTGCTGAATGGTGCATGTTCTTTTCTAAAGGATGATGATCTTAGGACAACAGTTATTTACAGCAACACCAGTTGTTTGACACCAGATTTCACTCATGATTTTTAGATACTTTTATGCATGTCCCTACCAAAGCTTTTCTACAGTTTATGTCTAGGGACAAAGATATTTTAGTTTATACCAAAGAGTATTATTAATTCCTCACAATTATTCATCAAGAAATAAATTCCAGAAAAGGCTTGGTAGAGTCATGCATAAAGGTTTCTAAAAGACATGGGTGAAATCTGGTGTAAAAAACCCAATGCTACTGCAAATGACAGTTTTCCTAAGATCATCATCCTTACTGGAGGAACATGTACCATTAGGCACTTTGGTGTGCAATTTTATGTAAAAATATCAAAGCATTTATGGTGTCAAGTTGCACACCAAGTAATCTGCTTTATAACTTTTGGGAATGGGTAGCACATCCCCTTAAGCTGATTGCGCATCCAGGTTTGGGCATTTTGAAAATGGCCTTTTTTCTTGGATTCTTGTTTCTGCCGGACTCGTTTTTGCCAGTTGTGCCATCATCCCTTTGCTTGTTTAGATCAAACGGTGCAACTTCCTCGTCAGATAGCCGTTGAAAATTACCTATAGGTAAAGGTTGTTGCAGACAGTATGATTAAAGAGAATTAGCATGAAGGGTCCTCCTGATCATTTTAATCCATCTCTTATGGGATATTTGCTTTGGCATATCGATGTGAAATCTGAGATACACCTCCACGAATACCACTTTCATAACAGGGTCAGTAATCAGTTTTTATTATACCTTTGTCACCTTAAGGCTTGCAGCCCTACTTAATCCTGCCAGGCTGAAATATTGAGCACCATCTAAAGTGGTAAAACTCAAAGAGTCATGCGACGAAATTCTTCAGATGCGTCAGCAAGCAAAAGAACATCAGTTATAAGGTAGAAATCGTGGAATTCCTGAAGAGATTTCATTTTCAGTGTATTCCAAATTGTTTAAGCTTGTGCGTGGTCTTCATCGGTACTTTCTCTCCAGTAAGTTTGCTAAACAAATTTTCTTTTGGGGCGGAAGGGGGNNGGGGGGGGGGGGGGGGGGGGGGGGGGTTGGTTTCTTTAAGAATATCAAAGTTTGTTAGATACTTGTAAAGGAAACCTATTTTCTCATTAACAGTCGACAAATATTTGCTTTAAAATGTCTTCTTAAGTGTACAAAATTTATCGAAGTTGTTCTTCATCTTCAACTAAATCGTTTAGACTACTGCTCATGAATTGATATGTCTATAAACCGTAATATGCCCAAGGAAATGGATAAAAATTGTTCTGTGCTATAATGAATGAAGTTGCTTTTTTCATTTTTGTATTTACCAATTCCAGAAAGAAGAATATGTTCATAAAAACCCTTGAAATTATGGAAAACGACTGGAATGAAGTAAGCAATGCGAAATCTTAGATTACATGAATTGTGGCTTGCTGATCTTACAGCACCTGTGACATGGCAACGATCTGAAACCTTTCTTTTATTGGGATCCGAACTGTCAAAAGCCTCTTATGTCACAAGGTTTTGCCTTGTTAAAGCATCTTACTTTCTTTGATGGAGACATTGGCTCTACCCTCTCAATTTCATTTTGTTCCTTCATCAGATGATCTATAAAACTATCAACACAATTCTCCGAGCATTCTAAAAGAACATTTTTGGTACAACGTGGATCAATTCTAATGCGCAGGTAGGCAAAAGAGCATGGTTTGAATTTAGCGTACGTTGTCATACTTGCAATGTTTGGGTTGTTTCCACAGTGATGGATATTTTCGGTTAAACACCAAAAATCTGCATATTGCAAACATTATACAAATAACACCACCATTTTCTCTGTAATCAGGGTCAATTACTCCACCACAAACATGATAATATGATTTTAGTGCAAGTCCAGACCTGTCAGCAATTCTTCCATAGGTTCTCTTAGGGAATGTTATTCGAATTTCAGTTTTTATTAGACATCTTTCAAAGCCTTCAATTACATAGTCGTAGGCGCTGCCGAGGCGCCTGCACTAAGTTCTGAGTCTTTTGTTGGTAGTTATCAGTTAATTTTACCACTCTCATCACAGAATTGATGTTTTATTAATAAATATTTGCAGTATCACATCATGAATTTTATAAATAAACATTCATGATATATATATATTGTAGCGAGCAAGTGTCAATCAGTATTGGCGTATAGTGAAGAGGCACTGAAGACAATAGTTTCTCTTTAGAAACGCCACTGACTTTGCTACTTTAATTCACAAACCAAGTCCGCTGTGCAGGAAACAGAATACTTCTTTATTGGTAACAAGGTGTAACCAGCAAATAATTCACAATGCACAGACCATACCAGCCAACTCTCTCAACTATCTCACTCTCGTGCCTTTTATATTAATCTCAGTAGAAATTCTGGAATAAACGACGTCATCATCATATGATGCGCCCAAGCAAACATGCTAGTCTAGAAGGTACGAACAGCAACTTCTAGACTAATTATAATCAAAACATGCCGATCGCGGCCCCACTCGAACCCTCGGGAAGGCTAATACTGCGATAACTCAAAGCATCCCACCCGAATCTTCGGGAAGGCTAATACTGCGTTTACTCAAAGCACTATACGGTCGAGCTGACCTTGACACTAGACAGCCTCAATACTAGCGGGCGCAACGCACTACCGCCCCAGTTAAAAGAGAGAAAAAACAACAACAACTGATCCCAACAAGGTCAGCCGCTACTAACTGCAACATTCTCGAATCGTGGAGGACCGGGGCCGGGGTCCAGAACACCGTCGGGTAGAGCAGAGGAAAAGAAGGGGGGAGGGGGAGGGGGCACTAGCTCCAACAAACAACAAGCATCACAAATGTGTTTTATATATATATATATATTTGTTGCTCTTTTTATTTCCCCTCCTTGAGTGTTTACCAGAGATTGCATTAATCTCAAATGGGATAGCTGGTATTCACAACACTGCCTTTACTTGTTGCCTATATTTTATTGGAGATTTTATGTACATAGTCATCTTCACTGAGTCTTCTCTTTCACTTTACTAATGTGAAACGACACCACCTTAGTGGTATTGACTGCTCTATTTTCTTCACTGGGTCTGCATTCAGCCAAAGAATCACACCTTTACACATTCACCATTGTTGTCTCTCGTTGGAGTTCGGGGAGAGAATGCACTTATTTGGAGAGTATGTGAACTAGAAAAATGTGCATAACTACCAGTTAGTCTGTCTTTCACCGGACGACATTTCGTGTCTCTTCGTAGGCATAGGTCAGTTATGGAGTCGAGTATACAGTTATTTTATTGATCTGAGGACCTGAGAAAATTGTACAGCTATTACTCCAACACTGACGTCCAATGGTATGCAGAGGACCAGGATAAGATCTACATCAACAGAAAACATCCGCTGGTCTGTGGGTAGACTATAGACTATTCAATATATCGGTGAAGGAAAAGGATTAGGAATCAGTACTGGGAACATTTCTTTCTTAATTATAATGAGGAGGGATGTATGTCTTGTCTTCCCCTTAAATCACACTACTGGTATAGTATGTAAATTCTCTGAGTTTATATACATTTCAGGTTATTGAATTTTCTCCTACGTTGTTGGTTTTTACTTTTATCGAGAATGCTGTCGCAGATACAAGAAAACGATGATTTGGTGTTTTCCTTTTACGTCACATTACTGTAAAACTACTAAATGTCTGACCAAACGTTGAATGAGACTTTTCTACTATAGATTATTAAGAAAACTTTTACTACGAACGCAGGAGAAGAGGGCAAAACCAGTTAAGACAAACTACTTTAGGAAGCCATGCACAATTTCAAAACGATCCGCTTATTAGGACAAAAGATATTGAAGAAAAACCTAGTTCATTCATTTGTGAACGCACTATAGTGGATTTTGCTGTGTCTGTATCTGTAAGGTCATAATCAACCAAATATAGCAGCTATGGCTGCATATGGAATTCAGCAACTGCAAAGCAGTATTTTTAATTTTAATCCTACATTAGCGAATAAGAACATGTCAGTCAAGTTATCGATTCAGAAAAATACAAGATATGATGGAAAAAGAAACAAATTTATTGTTATTTTGCTTTTCTTTTTTCCAGGGCTTCACGAGAAACAACATGAAAATAGGTTGCACACAGCCCAGAAGAGTGGCAGCCATGTCAGTGGCAGCTCGAGTAGCAGAGGAAATGGCTTGGAAACTAGGAAATGAGGTCGGGTACAGTATCCGCTTTGAGGACTGCACATCTGAAAGGACACTTTTAAAATATATGACGGATGGGATGCTTTTGCGAGAATTTCTCAGTGAACCTGATTTGGCTAGTTACAGCGTCCTAATCATTGATGAAGCCCATGAAAGGACTTTACATACAGATGTTCTCTTCGGTCTTGTTAAAGACATTGCCAGATTCCGACCAGATCTGAAACTACTGATTTCAAGTGCTACATTAGATGCCCAAAAGTTTTCAGAGTTTTTTGATGATGCTCCTATATTTCGCATCCCTGGGAGGCGGTATCCTGTGGATATTTACTACACAAAAGCACCAGAAGCTGACTATCTCGATGCTGCAGTTGTGTCTGTACTGCAGATCCACGTGACACAGCCTTTGGGAGATATTCTTGTCTTTCTTACAGGACAAGAAGAGATTGAGACTGCAAATGAAATGTTGTTAGAAAGGACTAGAAAGCTTGGCTCAAAGATCAAAGAGTTGATTGTACTACCCATTTACTCAACATTGCCTTCAGAAATGCAAGCAAAAATATTCGAACCCACCCCACCCAATGCAAGGAAGGTATGTATCTTTTGAATTCCTACCACAAAGTCATTATGGCGTTGTTATAGACAATTAGTGTTTATAGTATGTACTTTTTAATCAAAGCAAGCCCTTTGGCTCAAATGTGGAAATGTCCATGTAGATAATATTTATTGATGGAAACAAGCTTTCCACCCACAGTTGTCAGTTACCTAGCGGTCATAAATAGGTCTCATTTTGGAATCCAGAATTCATTGAACAGTATTTAAAGACAAGGTCACCAGTTTAATCCACATGTTCAATCACCTCAAGTTGAGATAGACATGTGAAATTTTCAATTATTTTTCTTTAATGGCTATTACTTTAGTTCTATATGCAAAATTTCATCCCTTTTCAGTTTTTTATTGAAAAAAAAACAACAAAACCATTACATCACTAATAAGAAGTCAAACTAATTGAGTATACATGCATGTGGATAACATCTTTTGATGGGAACACTGTCTCCTGCCCACAGCTGTTGGTTAATGACTGGACATAAGTAGGTTAACTTTTGCGATTCAGAATGATTTAAACATGTAACATACAGGGATAACCATTTGAAAATGCATATTTGATCTCTTCAAGATGAGACAGAAATATGAAATGTTCAGAGTTTCTTACGGTCATTTGTTTAGTTTTGTATCCAGAGTTTGTTCTTTTATAATAGCCTCAAAATAACTGTTACATCAGTCATGTCGTTGTCAAATTGAACTTCACAAATGCGTGATGGTGGGTTGTTAAGGGAGAAATAAGGTCTATGGTAAGCATTTTTAGTGAAAGCCCAAAAACGTGGACACACATGTAGATAAAAATTTTGGATGGAAACCAGGTGTCCTTTCCATAGTTGTCACTTGCTGACGGTCAAAAATAGGTAACACTTTGTGATCCACATGCACCAAGTCAGTTCCATTTAAATCTGCTTATTTGACCACTTCAGGTTGAGGCAGAAATATAAATTTTCATAGAATTTCATGATCATGTATTGGTTCTGTGTGCAGAATTTTCATTTTTTAAATGTCCCAAAAACAATTACATCACTCATTAAGATTGGAGGTCAAATTAACCTTCTGAAATGCTGTTTTGGATACCTCTGGGTTATTATACTGTCTTCTGTTGTTGTTGTTGTTGTTGTTGTTGTTGTTGTTGTTGTTGTTGCTGTTATGTATTATTATTATTATTGTTATTATTACCACAACATAAGGAGGACACAGTCATGAGTCAGTGTAGTAAAGGCATCAAGGGAGAGGGGTACAGATTTTGATTTTCTTTTCGGCCAATTTAGTAATTAGTGGGCAGTGGCATTATAGGGATTCCAAAATGATTAGGTGTGTTCAAGACTAATATCCTGTCCACGATTTGATTAGTTTGGTGCACAAATATTGATATACAGATGACTGATAATCATGGCATGTTCTTGAACTGACCCGGTGGTGTCATTGTTCATAATGCCGCTGAAAAAGATAGAAGATAACTCAGTTTTTTAAGGCGTTTGCCGTTCTTTGGCGACCCATGCACTCAGCTGAATCTCGCTATCCGGCTCGCATCCGGGTTAGACTGATAGAATTATCGTGCCTGTCTATTGGGGTGCTAGATTTGTCAGTTATTTCTTGGCAAACTTCTATGTCCCAACCATTGGATGCTAAGAAAACCCAGCCATTCCACCACAATAACGAATACGTCGTCATCCTGTCGATAATCGATGGTAACGGCCTCTTTAGGATGTTTGCATTTTTCCAACATTCATAAGCAAATACAGAAATTCTCCAAAATAATTACGTACAGCAGTGTCCGATTTCCGGTTTAATGGTGCACCCTGCAGGTACCGTTTGTGAGCCCATTTGTCATGTAAACTTTAGTTTGTTGTGATCCTTTGCAGCCATTCGGGACCTGGTGCCTATGTTAAATTTTCCCTGTGGCAGATATAGTTTAGTTTCATAGATTCATTTTGTATGAGCATTACAGAGGGTTTACAGGTAAGGGTCTTTTTTATCTATATGTCTGTGTCTATCATGATCGCTGTGATTTGATGGAATAATGTGCACTGCTTTGTGTTTTGCGTCAGATTACTGTTAGCATATCTGCGGAAATCAGTCCCGGCAGTTCTGTCTTTGTTAGACCTAAGGACACTCGGCCTCCTGAGGTGAAAGTCTTTGTAGTAGATATTTGTCAAGCAGCTGAGCTGACTTGGCGTCCGATTTTCATCTTTTGATGCCAAGAGACAGCAGGTACATTTAGGATTTATTCGACCACAGAGGTGGCGAGGAATAAACTTCTTGCGCTAGGGTTCTCATTTAATTGGCAAAGAGTAATTTCTGGCCCAAGTAATCCAGTCAAAACTTTCTTTAAGGTGAAGCCGCTACAATAATATAATTTCAACCTTTGTCTCTCTGTCGCGAAGGAATAAATAATCCAGTCAACCAGAGAGGTAGGATATGACCCCTTCGGAAAGCGTTATTCACAATAAAGCCGCGGATACTGTTTAGACTCTATCTATCCGGATTGTCATTGCGAATAGCATACAGAGACTATTCACAATGACATCGGAAGCAGCGCTTAGCAGCATAGGTAGTATCTCAGTGACATTGACGTTATATCTCATGAGTCATACCCAGCGACAATAATCATCGTAAAGAAAAAAGCTCTCCGTGCATCTTTACCATCAGATAACTGTCGATAGATCTTTCAGTAATGGGCGTAATTTTAATGAAGTCGAAATGCTTTAAATTTTCAAACAGTGACCTGTTTGCTTACACTGCTAATCGTCGGTATTACGTGTGCCACAGTAGAATGTATGAAAGGCAGTGCTGTTTCACTTATTCTTTGTTGTTCTGGTGAGTTGTAAGAGATATGATGCAGAAGAAATGAATGCGAAAGAATAGAAAATGCTCATTCTTATCAGTGGCGCTGTTAGTAAGCAGTGTCTAGGAATGTCTCCATTACTAATATACATGTACGTAACAAAGAAATTTGTAACAAAGCACAGCTGTTAATTGTATTAACTTTAGGTGACCGCTTACATTGGCTGATTAAACAAGCCTAAAGGTGTAAGTGTGAAAGATGTGACAAGTCATTGCCTATTCAGTGATGGCGAATATATTATTATTGATTATAATTATGTTGTCTTCTTTTATGATACAGATAAACTGATGGTTCATAGGGGTTTTGTTAACAAAGATCAGTATTAGTTACAATCTGAAATATTCGCCAATTTTTTTTATTTAAACGTAAAGAATTTCTCCCACCTAAGTCTAAGTCTTGCTAATCCAATTAATGAATTACTCCTCTTATCCATCTCGCACTGTGACGCCTTTCTTCAAAGATCATGGCAGTGTGTCAGAGCCTAGCCTAAAGTGATTGAACGGCAGCAACGTTGCTCAGGATGTCTTCGGAGCTTTGCCGCGAGAAGAGTGCATCCTATTCTGATTTTTTGTATAATAACTGCTGTATTTACCCATTTAGGGAAGAGTTAGGAGAATTTCACAACAAAAGATAAAGATCATAGAAGTATATATAGACCTGTTATACGGTCGTCGCACCACAAGTGTCACCTGTTATACTGTCGTCGCACCACAAGTGTCATCATCCTGCATAACACGGTAAACACGCTAGCCTGTGTGCCCATCCCCGCACACTGCATCTGGGTCAGCCGGTGAGAGACCAAGGTCATTCATTCGACAAGGCTAACGAGGTGACAAGTTACCTGTCGAACATAGAGCCCTGGCGTTCAGAAGTCACATAATGGGAGAGATTGTTGATTTCTTTGAATTGCTACTTCTAAACTGTGATTCGGTCACTCAAAACACCCAGGGGGCAGAAATTTGGTCTCATAGTGCCAATTTGACAGCCCTTGTCTACAGATTTCACAGACTTATCTGCATGGATAGAAATAGAAGGTGACTTGCCTGTGCAGCGAGCCTCAATAGTTAAATTTTTTTTTAAAAAATGGATCGCATCTGTGGAAGGGCTTCCCTGTGTTCACGACACCAGTTTTTTTTTTGTCTTTTTTAATGCTTAGAGGTCAGCTGGATAACAAAACCTTAAAAAAGACTAGCTCTGTGGCATGAGGAACTCGCATATGAAATTCCACTTATTCTGCGCAGAAATAGAAGTAATGGATCATTAAGTGATGAAAATACGATTTTATGCTAGACAACATGGAGATTCCTGCAGTATCATTATGATAAAGTAGCAGTATTGTTGTGAAGCAGTGTGCACTCCCGCTTTGTGAACGGGACACTACTGGATGACTAAATTTAGGGTGTACCCATTGATGCAGTGCTCGACAGCTTCACACCACACTACGTCAGCAATGAACGGAGAGCAGAATTCGAAATTTCAATTTTATGAGTAAAGAGAGCGGAATGGGGGAAGCGGTTCAAACTTGCCCATACATTATTAATAATGAAATCTTGCACCTTTATTGAGCCTACATTGACGCTAAACCTTCTTTGTCGAATCCCATGCAGGCTGACGAGTCCTACCGAATTTTACGTCCAGCGGTTTCGGAGTTATCACGTTAGAAAACAGCGTGCCACACCCATGTTCCGTTCTTATAATGCATTTCTTAAGGATATTTTTCTCTGCCCATTTGCATCTGTTGCCGAGGCACGCATTTTTGCTGAGTCTTTCGGCCTGTTGTTTTGTTGTCTTGCAAAAAAAATCAATTTTGACTCTTAGCAGTGATTTTACAGGGCAACACCATCATTTTCTCCGTTCAAAAGACATCGATGTGCACGCTGCTTGCGCATGTCACTGAGGATAAAATTAGGAATATAACATAAAAAGAAAGACCAGAGCATCGTTTCGTTGCCTTTCCGTCATTTACATCGTCATTCCCGATAAAAGTAAATGGGAATCATCCTTATCCATGGAGAGAGTTAAAACAGGTGTCAGTGGATTAAACAGTCATGGAAAAATTTTCTCCAGGAAACAAATCGATTGTGTAGATTATGTCATTATGCAGGATTGCAGGACAGGTTCCTAACTTCTTGCATTATACAGTCGACTCCGCTTAATCGCCCTCCGCTTAATTGCCTTTTCCGCTTAATGGCCTCGTTTCCCAAGGAACAGAATTTTTTCAGGCGCACCTCGTTTCATCGACACGCCATCTTAATTAACCTCATTTTATCGACACATGCCGACAACTCACCTCGTTTCATCGACAACCATTGTTCTCACAAGATGAAAGCTTCTATACCCATGCAGTAATTATGCTGTAATCGAGTACTATTACTAAATTCAGTCACATACTTTTTAAAAGTTGACATTGTGTAAATATTGTAAACTGAGGTTCTCATGCTTCTAAGAAATAAGTGTTCAGGTGAAACATATTATTCCGTCATGAATTGAGTTTTACTGAAGTTGTAATCATGAATGTACATTTTCCCGCAGATGGAAATGTTTATTACCAACATACAGTGAAACCTCGTTACACCGCCAAGTAAGGGGCAGACAGAAAAATGGTGGTATAACGAGAATGGCGGTACATCGAAAATACCATGTAGAACAAGGGAAATAAGTTATTTACCAACATTGGACTGGCTAACATGTCTAAAATAATGCAGTTATCTCCCTTTAAAACAATAGCGTTAAGGTCTTTGACACCTATTGTTTTTTCTTCTTTTGGCCCTATTAACATTTTGCGTTATTCTAAATATACCACTGTGATTTGGGGAAATTTCTTCCATGGAGGTTAAAGTACTTCTTTTGCCCGATCTTTTAACGGGAAGAAAAAGGGGGGTCAACGCCCAAAATTTTTCACAAATGTCTTTTGAAAAAGATCACCTCAAATTCTGATTTGGTCCCCAAATTTTCATTTGGCTGGTTTTGACCGCGTGCGAATACATAGGTCTACACATTTTATTTTTTTATCTAGAAGGCTCAAATTGTACCTGAAACTTTAAAATTGGATGCTTTATTTAGATCACAGGTCATTTTACACATTTCTACACCCTAACACTGGCTGGCAGGGCCCCAAAAAAGGGGGATTTTATAGATTAGCGGATTAATTGGGTTGTACACTATGAGTGATTTGCCCTTCTAATAGGTGTCACAAACCTTAACCCCTCCCCACATTTAATTATTTCCCAGACATGTTTTGAGTAGTCAATAGTGATGCATTCTGTACTGTTGAAGTGTCTCTTTCTTGCTTCTTTCATGACAGAGAATGATATTCATGTGGTGAGGTATATTTGCATAGGGATACAGAAAATTTTCAAGAGTCTCACTCACTGAGATGGATTGGATGAGGTGTTGGTAGCCTTTGTTAGTTCCCTGGAGAAATTGTTGGCCAGTATCGTAATAGCTTTTTTTTTTAATGGACAGATCGAGTACTGTCTACTGGTGAGTACCGATCAAACAAAATTGCCTGTACAGTGCCTTTCGAGAGGTTAATCCTTTTCCTTTGATCTTGTTTAATAATAGAGAGAATATTGTCGATGAAACGAGATGTACCCATTTTTTCTTTATAAAACTCACTGGATAATCCCCCTCAGTCCGGATAATCGACCACTCTGCAGCGCCCGTGAATTAAAAGATCAGTGGTTGAAGGATTACAGTTGACAAACAAATATGTACACAGACGGTTTAACTGCGCGACGGATGGCAGACCAGTTGACTGAGTGGTAGCTGTCACGCCGAATTAGGTGTGATAAACCTTTCCTCCCCACCTTCCCCTCCCCTTGGCCTTCTTTGTCCCACGCTACGCATCACCGCCGTCGCCCGTCCGATAATGCTAATGCGCCGAAAACCGTATAGTCTCCCCCCCGNCCCCCACACCTTCCGTCTCAGCTAGGCGGAGAATGTAAGCATCATAAGGTGTCTGTCTGGTGGATTTTGGCTAGATCAGAGAACGCGTCATGTGGATGAACGGTCGATCCCGACCGTGTCATCCTACTTCTTATTGTCTGCTGGGCTACTGCGAGATGGCCAATGAGAGAGACCGCGGAGATCAGACATTTTGTGCGCTACAACGCCGTCAAACTTGAGTCTGTCCTGAGTCTGGCGACGAGAAGGTGTCAGTGCATGACATCAATCAACGACATCAAAGAAATTTAACCCCATTACCAAAAATTTGGCCGAAATTATCTTCTCCACTTAATCGCCCACTTTTTCCGTGATCCCGAGGAAGGGCGATTAAGCGGAGTCGACTGTAATAAGATAATAAATAGGCAGGAAGTTTTAAAACTTCAAACAAGGGGCCATTTTTTTTTTAATTTCACTACTAGGGCACTGCTGTTTTTGCAATGCCAATGAGAATTTCAGAATATTTTAAATTTCTTCCATCAACAAATTTGAAGAGATTATGCAATCAGTCGATTTTGTTAGTATTAATACCTTAACTAAATTCAATGATATAGTGATGTCAATGTCAGCGTCATCAAAGTAAAGTAAGAAATCTTGACATTCTACTGAATATGTCTTGCAGCCAGTCAAAATGATGCTTATTTCACTAGATTAGGAACTGAGATATGAGGCTGTAATGCCTATTGGGCCATGCGATATCGAATTTCTGTTTGTTGTGGAAATAGAGAATCGAGGGTTGCCTGCGCAAAGACCGTACAGGAGAGCGATTTGAAAGTTTGACCGCGGATTAAAAATACTTTACTTTTGATAAGTGCCATAAATTTTATACCTATGTAAACGTCATCTTGTTCTCTTTGTACCTGTGTAAAATAATTCAAGATGCTCAGATGTTTTCATCTTGTAAAATATCAATTTATGAAGCCAGTATATGATACGAGCTTTGCGCAGTCAAGAATTTTGAAACTCGGCACTCTCTCAGGCTGCGCAAGAGCCGTATCTTCATTTACGGTCTTTGCGCATTCCTGACAGTCTGCATAATCGGCACAGCGAGGGCGACGCAAAAACCGTAATTCGAGATACGACTGCCACCACATAAATATCACCAATTTCTGTGTCTGCGCAAAGGTCGTAATTCAAGTTACGGGTGTGAAAACTAGGCAAGTCGGCAAGAAATGTGCCTGCGCAAAAGCCGTAATACCAGATACGGTGTTTGTGCAGGCAAGAAGTTGGTAGGATACTTGTGATTTGGAAAGTGCAATGGCCTTATCTGTGTACGTAATCTTAGTTGAAAAGAAAACCAGCAACTTTCACAAGTAAAGTCGAGACAATCTTAACATTTTAGAATAATGTTTAATCCATGATTGTATGATACTTTCCGACACGAATGTTGTTAATGTTGTTGCTATTAACCTCCCTCCCTCCCTCTCTCTCTCTCTCTCTCTCTCTCTCTCTCTCTCCTTTTCTCTCACTCACACACACTCACACATTCTACAAGCACAGAAATATTTTGCCGCACACTCACAGATTTGTGCCAATGGAATTGCAAGTGGAAAACGTATGTGTCTGGAGTATTTTAAAAAAATGGTACAGTGGTATAAACAATACATCTAATCCATACATGTTTAAAAATAATGTGGCAGCTTGAATCCTGTGTGAGACAAGTTTATATCATTGTTGATTTTATGATATTTAGAACATTAAACCAGAGACACACCGTGAGAGACTGGGAGGTAAAACTTCCTTGTAAACGACACCCAGAATCAACACAGTATGTACGGTGTGAACAAGCAGAACTCAGGAGTCATTAATTTGCCTTTCCCCAATTTTACATGATTGTTACTAACTGATAATTATGCTCTTTGAGAAGCTCACTACAAAGTGTGATGCTGCCTGTAAGTTTGGTCCCTTCGGAATATTAAAAACACATGGTGGCACTCACATTAAAATATGCTGTCACTGGAAAGCAGCACCTATGTAGCGTCAAAGCACAGAAATTTGCAGTGCTTTGTGAATTCCTTTATAAATCATCTGGGATGAAAATGAAGCAAAAACTGAATCCTGGGAGACTGCCATGTGAATTAATCACATAGACAAAGTGACATTAACAATTTTATTGAATCAGAAAATCAAACTGATAACCTATCTCCATTAATTAAAAAGTCTAGCATAGTAATATTCTCCCTTCTGTCCTCACCACAATCCTTCAATGAAGAGCAGGATCGGTGTTCGTGTGGAATAATTTCACTACTTTTCCCAGTACTTCTATGCTCACACCGTGCAGGTGACGGTGGAAAAGACCTGGAAAAAAGTCGTATTCTTAGGGAACTATCCCACTTGCACACAAGGTCAACAGATCATGTCTTTTTCCGTTGCTCAAGGGCAGCTTCAATGAATAGCACTGAGGAATTGTTGTAAACATTGTCGAACTCGAAATGACTTTACTTGCTGCATCCTGTAACTCTCAGATTGATGAAGTCTTCCCGAGCAAGTGAGTATTTGAAGTACTTGAGCTGTTCCTGCCTTTTCACTATCTGCAAAAGCTTAATGCTAGCCATTTGAACAATTTTCTCACGTTTTTCCTCCATGAGGATGGCTGAGCATGTCTTCTCTGTGCCAAATTCTTCCTTGGGGGGCGTCATATAGTTACCTTGGTTCTTAGGGATGACTACGATGGTGTTTTCAGCTTCAGAGTAAGGTCTCTGCTTGTTTGCGGGAAGACACCCTGGACTGATCCTCTTTAGGCGGGCTCCGTTTGGGATCTCCTCACTTCTATTGCCTAAACCCGACTACAGGTCTGGCAGCGAATATTGTTGGTCTGAAATGGTAAGTTGTGGCAAGCATCGTTTTGGCAGGTGCACAATCAAGGAAAGTCAGAGTTAAATTAGTATCTTTATCAACTTATTTCGCTGTGCATGTCGCAGGGGCAGTCTCCAAGGCTGAAGAACAAGTCGCTGGAATAAGTCTTTACAACTCTCTTTGACCTGTCAGCAAGAACGCGGGAAAGAAGGTCTGCAGCACCATTGTCCCATGTCCTTGGATATCACAGCTTTTAGATATTAAAAAAAGGAAGCAAAAGTATCTGTCATCCTTTCCTTCATCGTTTCTAGGAGCCATAAAGAGTGGGTAAATGGTGTGCTGTGCCTCAAAAAACCTACAGAGATTTTCCGAGGTCTGCACTATTTCTGTCCTGAAAGTGGGTTGCAGATGCTTCAAAAATCACCTTCCATCATGTTACATTTCTTTCCATTGCAGGCTGTTAGGAGCCAGTATATTATCTGGCTTTTGTGCAGCTTCTGGTTTGCTACTACATGCTCACTCTCCCAAAGACTTTGTGCTATTGCCCGATGCAGATTTTACCGACACTGTGTCATTCTCCCTTTGGATGGTGCTGGACTAGAAGAGCTGCTGCATCTCCATTAAGAATCCCTAGCAGCTTCATCTAGTGCATTCTGTGGATCATTGTCGGATGAGTTGATTTCAATACTGTCAGTTTGCTGAACTGCTGATGTCATAATGATAATAGGGCCTTTTTTCACTAGGGGGCTCCTCCTCGGATCAGTCAAACTTGGCGGTGATCTCTAATGCAGTGACACTGAGGTATACACTGTCAAAATCATCACGATTCATGTCGGTAGACTGTAACGAAAATTAAAAAGTATCCAAATATAACAAAAGTGCACGCCATTATGTTACAAAATATCATTATTACAGTATTTGATGTTTTATTTTACATTTAGGTTGCACCCCCCCCCCCNATACACATCTCTGTTACTGTTCCACAAACACACACATTCATTTTTTCTTTTTTTTTCTGTGGGAACAGAGATAGATAGATAGAGAGAGAGAGAGAGAGAGAGAGAGAGAGAGAGAGAGAGAGAGAGAAAGGTGTGAATAGAAAACAAGTGGCGAGAGAAGGAAGGAAGGCAGGCAGTCTGAAGAAAACCAGAATACACACTCCTGAGCAGCATTAAGAAGATGAAATTGATCTACTTACATGAATGTTATCGTCTGACGAGGGCTTCTGTTGTTGACCTGCTGAAGGTCTGATAATAGATTTCCTTCTGGAAACGTCTGTGAAAAAACTCGGTACTATGGACCGGACGAGCAGTTTCTCTTGTATTCGTGATTGTCACATAGTAAATCTGGACAAGTAGGTTGTTAGTAGGATGGTTTCGAAAAAGAAAAGAAGCAGGGTTAGGGAGGTCATATAAAGCCACAGTATAGTTAATACTATACTAAGAATCCCCACTATGGTAGAGGTTCTGGGTTCAGTACCACCCACTCCAGGGTAGTACATTGTCTCAGTGTTGCTCCACTGTATTTTACACCTCACCTTCCAGTGACTTCCACTCCATGTCTGTGAGCAAGCATGAGGAAAATGCTGTTGTGGTCAAGGGGATTTGTTAAGTTAATGCCTTTAGGTTAAGGGTGACACTAAATTTGTTGCCGTGCCGTCTGTTAGAAATGAGAACAAAGACTTAAACCCGGGTGAATAAATTAGATGTTTGCCGTTCTGTTTTGTACTAAAGATCCATGACGGTACCTGTGTGTGTGGTGTTTTACTATGAAACTATGCAGTGACTGCTGTTAAAACCATCGCCTTTTCTCACCTCCATTCTATACACAACATCAAGACTATTGTTAGGTCTATTTAAAGTATAGAGTGTGAGGGGGAATGTGATGCTACAAGGTGAATAAAACAGGGAAAAACTCAATTAGATCTAGTTACACTGATCAAGAGTGAATTTTCGGAGTTCAGACCAAGAAGAAAGATTCTACGAGCAGCCCCAAAGCATTCTTCTATTACACTCAATGAAGTAGTTAAAGAATAGTAACATGTAAATTCTCAGTTACGGTCTTTGCGCATCAGCAAGTCTGAAAGTTGTCGAATTTCTTCCTGCGCAAAAACCTTATCGTGAGATACGGGTTTAGCGCACGCAGAAATCAGTAAGTATTCTAGCTCGCGGTCCCGCACAAAAGCCGTAACGCGAGGTAAGGCTTTTGTGCGGGCAGGTTTCGTGCTGTGTTCAAGATTGTGAGCCTGCCCAAACGCCGTAACGTGAGATACGGTCTTTGCGCAGTCACAGAAATGCCGGCTACAGATCTTTTTGTCACCGTATTTCACGATACGGCTTTTGCGCAGCCTTCATTAACGGCAATATTTGTTACGGTTTTTGCATCCTAATTAATAATTAGGTCATTAATTGAGATACTCGAAAATGGACTTCACAGAAGCATGCAGCACACAAAGACGAAACAGAATATGTAAAAAAGTAAAATTCATAAAATTTCGAGTTACGGTCTTTGCGCAGGCACCCTATATCAATATAATAATTTTTTTTTTTTCACAGAAACACTAATTTTGTTGGCAAATGATCGGTAACTGTGGACGAATCTGAGTTCTTGTGAGGCATTTTTGAGGAATAATATTAAATTTAATTAATGTAGTATGAAATTGTTTTTTAATCGTGATTTGTTCAGAATTCTTTTTCCCAGTGCGCTGGGTCATCGCCTTTCACTTCAAGACACCTATATCTCGGGCCAGAATAATGCTAGGGCAAAAGTTTGTTCATTTACGTCATACGAATAAATTTTGTTAACCAAAAAGCGACATAAGCCTCAGTGCGACGGGCTCCAAGACCTATAGCGGAAGGGCCAGGTGCCGTATTCGTGAAAATTCTAGCTGCCTTACCCTGAGAACCTGTTGCTCTACACCCCAGTCATATGTATGGGTAAATTTAATGACGTCACATTATAATTGTCATAATAATATAACGCACCACATAACATGATAATCATCAATAATTCAATGAAAGGCTCATTTCACAGATGGAGCATCTCCAGCACCCACCCAACACATGCTTTGCCGCTTGCTTTCAGGATTGTAATTGTACGCCCATGTCTCGTCTCCAGTCATGACTTCATACACAGACTTTGACATCATATTCTCTAAGCATGGTTTGACAAAATTCAACCCTAGCCCTTTTCTGATCTTCAGTGAACATATGGGGTACCCACCGGGCACGGACCTTCCTTAGCTTTAAGTGTTCATGTAATCTTTTATAGACAGTAGTGGATGAAAAGCCGTGTTCCTCCTATATTTCCTCATATGTTATTCTCCTGTCTCTGTCCACCAATTTTCGCACAGCTTCTATGTTTTCATTTAGTTAATGAAACAGGTCTTCCAGTAGAGGAGTCTACTTTGGTGGTCTTTCTGTGACATAAAAATTCCAGATACCAATTGTAAACAGTTGATTTGGAAGGGACAGACTCCCCAAATGTTGCTGTTAGCTGATCCAGACATTCCAAAGCCGTTAAACCCATTTTTTGTAGTCATACAAAATCATTGCTTGAAAATCATGAGCGTCTAGCTCCATTTTGACGTTCGAAAACGGCCTTACCCCACCTCACTCTTCCGATCATAAAAGATTTCATTTTTGTTGAAAAATTATTTTAAAAATTTCCGGATCTTATAAAACATTTGTGCACACTTCTGCCAAATTTGAAGCCAATAGGCCCAGTAGAGATAGTTAGTCCGAGCATATAAAAGGTATACCTCGTACACACTTTAGTGACAAACTACAGTATCACATTCCTCCGTCAAAAGCGCGGAAGATTACAATTGAGGCTTTCCCTATAATACGGGATTCAGTTACGGACATCCACAGATAAAGCATGGGGCATGACGAGGAATCAGACGGATTCTTTTGGATAGCGGACTGAAAACGTGTAACGGGCAACGCCTAAAGCCAAGGGATGACGAAGACTTTCTCAGTTGCCACATGTAATCTGAGAGATATAAAAAAAAAAAAATACGAAAATGAAAAAAATTTTTTTTTTTGCAAAAGTAAACATGCCGATATAATATGTTTGCAAGAGACTGACACAGAATAAGAAGAAGCTAGAAGGATGGCAGAAACAATGGAAAGAATCTGTGGTGTTTTTTTCACACCTGGCCCAAACATAGCAGAGGCTTATTAGCACACTTGAATTGTAAATTTGAAAAAGGAACAAAAACAACAGAATCTTAATACATGTTGTTTGATGTTTCTGGAAAAAACATTCTTTTCGTGCAGTTAACACATATGCGTCATCAGACACTGGAGCATAATGTAAATAAAAATGTAAATATACCATCAATTTCTATATGCAATCATCAGGTAATATTGAACTAAAAAAGCAAGGAACCTCGGAGTAATTTTTGACAACAAAATGTCTGTGTCACATCATGTTAACAATCTGATTAAGAATGCATACTTTGAACTGAAAAGAATAAGACATCTTACTGAAAACGCCACAACAAGATTAGTCATATCATCAATATTGTCGCGTTTCGATTATTGCAACTCTGTCCTGGCTGGTGTCACAGAGGATAAACTAAATAGATTACAGATAGTCCAAAATAATGCAGCCTGTTTGATCTTTAATAAGTGTAAGAGCCCAGTGAGCCTCTCTTAAAATTACTTCACTGGTTACCAGTCAGAGCCAGAATTGAGTATAAGATTGCCACTTTCTGCTATAGGACAATAAATTATGGTAGTTCGTCTGCATACATATCGGACCTGGTAGCAGAGCACAAGCCCACTAGATCATTACGATCTGAAAATGCTTGTTGTCTCCATATACCAAAAGCAAAACTTTAAAAATTTTGGAGAAAGATCTTTTATGTCCTCAGGACCATTTGTTTGGAATAAACTGCAAAAAAATATTCATAAAGAAAATAATCTAAGTACTTTTAAGAAACTTCTCAAAACACATCTGTCAAACAATATTTTGATTGACCATGACAGTCTGCGAAACCAAACTTTTTTTTTTTTTTACATCTGTATTGCAGTATATGTGTACAGAGTGTAGTATGCTTGGATGTGTGAGCTGAATATTATATAATCTTACTTATTCTTTATGTAAAGCTCTCAGAGCCTGTATGTACAGGGATGAGGGCTATATAAATGCTATGCATTATTATTATTATAATGAAATTAAATCCTTAAACATCTGGTTCAGATAGTTGCGTCAAAAGATACTCGATTCAATTCAATTCATTTAGGAACTACCCCTTTACGGGGGNGGGGGGGGGGGGGGGGGGCCGCAGCAGATCGGGGTGATTCAACCGTGCGTCCTCGTAAAATTACGATATAAGACATAGAGATATAAATATATATATATAGAAAATACCTATATATGTGCATAGGTATTTTCTATGAGTTGCCACCTTTATAATTGGTAACAGTTTAAAATCAGTGCCACCCCATACAAGTAATGTTACTTTGATGATGTGACCTGTGTAATAGCAGAGTTACCAATACTGGATGCATCAAACTGATTTTAAGAGATGAAGTGCAAAGCTAAAATATTACCTCAGTTGTTATCCTCGTGTCTGGTTTCTTCATCAGCCATGTTTTGCAGGAGATGACGTGGAGCTAGTTGAAATCTTTACACAGCATTACTCTCATGAAACCTTTTAGCGCTGCGACATTGAATGTTGGGATTTTAGATTAAAGATATAATTGGAAATTACACAGTAAAACAATGGTAGTCAAATATAACTCAAACACATTCATTATTTTAAGATGAGAAATTAGTGTGACTAAATTCCACACATGAGCCCTCGTCAGTGATCAACCTGAATGACATTTTATGATTATGAACCATAGTGAGTGGAAAAAAAAAACCGACTGGAAATTAGTAGCCAAAGTTTTCATTCTAAAGTGTTGAAATTTCTGATCCTTTCAAACAGGCAATAGAGCTGGGCTAAAGGTTTGCAACAAGAGATGCTTTCTTCGTCTGATTTGCAGGGAGTACGAGTCAAAGTAATATATCCTGCAAGCCCTGGTTAAAAGTTTTGGCCGTCATGCACCATTATTCAGGAATCATCACTATGGAAGTTTTTTGGTTGCTCTATACAGGATGGGAAAGTACAAAATTTTAGATTAAGCCATAGATATTCATTTCAAGTGAAGCTATGATTTTCCTTTACCTTTCTGTGTTTTCACAGGTGGTTTTGGCTACAAATATTGCAGAAACATCCCTGACAATTGACGGCATTGTATATGTTATAGATCCTGGTTTCTGCAAGCAGAAGAGCTATAATGCTCGCACGGGAATGGAATCCTTGGTAGTCACCCCAGTGTCAAAGGTTGGTGTATGATTTTCTGTTGAGTGACTGCAAATCCTTCTGTGAGGCGATCAGAAAGTTGAGACCACAGTTGTAAACATGCTCATTCACAAACTTTTTATACCACAATCTTGGGCCCATGCCAGTGTTGGCGTCATAACAAATGTAGGGATACAAAGTGGTCTTACGAATCAGTATAAATTTATCGTCTCAAACACCTAAAACCTTATCATCTGATTTGACCATTCCTAATGACCTCTATTTAAATGCTGGAAGGAATGCCAAATCCATATCAGTAAACACTTCATGACCCTCTGAAAGGATTACGGCCACAGTGCTGTTATAGTTGATGTCTTGGGGAACAAGATGGGGAAGAGGAGTGGGAGGTGGGGGTCAGTCAACAAGCCTGTGTAGTCCTGCCATAGTACTAAATGCTGTGTTAGACCCTTTGACCCCAAGAGAAAGCAAATCAGCCATATTCCTAGAAGTGACTTAATACTCTTAAAACAGGTAGTGCCAATCTTAGGCTGTAAAGGAGAGGCCTACATGCTAGTGCCCACAGTCAAATGTCGACGCCAGTGATAACTACAGTATATGCACTGCTATGTAAATATAAGTCAAGCTATGCCTGACAAAACAATATTCAACATCTTGGGGCAAAGAAAATTTGGGCGGACTGCTTAGTCTTCCTCGCCATAGGTGGATTAAGCTTTACAATACACTGGAGTTCACTGAACACGACATTATATACCCAGAAACTTGGTGAACTGAATGAAAAAAATCCCCATCTGAAGGCCCTTCTCATATGATATCATAATCCCTCCAGTAACTGAATAACGAGTTTCAGGGAACCTTTGATAACACAACTGTTGTGCTGGCGAGAGAGGAAAAAGTGACGGAGAGAGATAAAGACAAGCTGCTGCCATCACAATTTTCCCTTCCTTTGTCCACTGGTGGTTAGGCAGATGTTAAAGAGTGCGCATTTTAAAGTGGTTCTGAATATTCAATTTTAAAATCCCCAAATCCCTGTTTCTTACTCCTTATGCAAAGTTAATGTACATAAGAAGCTTCTAAAATAAAAAGCTTGGGCAGATGGCATTACAGGGGTACATATTTTAGCGATTGAAAGTGCCAGTCTAGGCCCTAACATTTTCGATCTGAAAATCCTTCGTTTTTATCGAAACGGGAAGTGACGTCGTAGCCACTACGCCATCAACCGACAACAATGGTCTACTGCATTGCGGTTAACTGTCAGTCACCATTTCGGGTGCGCAAATCGTGGTATTTACCGTCGAGTTCCGCT
>JAWQUT010000028.1:3629341-3643841 GCA_033807755.1 Ellobium chinense
AATACAGTCGACTCCGCTTAATCGCCCTCCGCTTAATCGCCTTTTCCGCTTAATCGCCTCGTTTCCCAGGAAACCGAATTTTTCCTATATGGTCACTGGATAATCGCCTCTCACTCCGGATAATCGACCACTCTTCAGCGCCCATGAATTCAAAGATCAGCGGTTGAAGGGTTACAGTTGACAAACAAACAATGTACACAGACGGTTTAACTGCGCGATGGATGGCAGACAGGTTGACTGAGTGACAGCTGCCACACCGAAATAGGTGTGATAAGCCTTTCCTCCCCACCTCCACTTCCCCTTGTCCCCCTTCGTCCCATGCTACGCATCACCGCCTTCGCCCTTCCGATAATGCTAATGCGTAGAAAGCCGTATAGTCTCCTCCCCCTACGCCATAATTGCGCCTGTCTGGTGGATTTCGGTTAGATCAGAGAACGTGTCATGCGGATGAACGGTCTACCCCGACCATGCCATCCTACTCCTTATTGTCTACTGGGCTACTGCGAGGTGGCCAATGAGAGAGACCGCGGAGATCAAACATTTTGTGCTCTACAACACCGTCAAACTTGAGTTTGTCCTGAGTCTAGCGACAAGAAGGTGTCAATGCACGATATCAAACCACGACATCAAAGAAATTTAATCACCTTACCAAAAATATGGCCGAAATTACTTCCTCCGCTTAATCGCCGCTCCGCTTAATCGACCACTTTTTCCGTGATCCCGAGGATGGGCGATTAAGCGGAGTCGACTGTATTTCTTTTGCTCTCTGAAATTATCCCGTGAAAGTGATATTCTTGATGCAAACACTACAGGTCATATACCAAGATAGGTTTAGATGTATTTTTTTTCTTTTTGTGTTGCTCTTGTTTAGTTATCTATATCTGTTGACTAGTGAAAGTTTTGCTTAAAAACGAGTTGTATCCACTTTCAGAGATTTAATGTTTTCATTCTTTCCCATGACCGAAGTACATAATTATCGACAAATTTAATTAAGCTCGCTTCATTCATTTTAAGGGTATTAATGTCAATGTCTTTGAAATGAAAATTTGCGATCTATCTATGGATCATAGTGAAATGTATGGTTCGCATTCTTTCACATAATCTCTCTCTCTCTCTTTCGCTCTCTCTCTCTCTCTCTCTCTCTCTCTCTTTCTCTCTCTCTTCCCCCCTCTCTCTCTCTCTCTCTCTCTCTCTCTCTCTCTCTGTATGTATGTTGGGGCTAGGGGCGGGGATGTACGTGTGTGTGTGTACCTGATTGTGTACATATTTGTGTGATTGTGTATCTATGACGGGACGCAGTTTGAATGCATATGTTTGAATAGAAACTGACAACATGTATTTTGCCTTAGATGGCTCCTTCAAACCATACTTAATTATGTTGTGATTATAACTAAGTGTAATTAGTGGCGATTCATTGGTGTTTTAGTAAGAGAACCAGCCTTAGAGCATCTGGCATCGAGTCAAGAACATTTAGAAATTCCAGCTTCAAGAGATCAGGCCTCTGAATAAGATCCCGTGCTCCCACTAGCAGCATCTCCACCAGATACTTCAGGTTCAACTAAGCCTTCCTGATTCTGAATCATTCGCGAACACAACTAATGGAGCTTCAGCGCCTCTGGCACCGTGTCAAGAAGCTTTGGACATTTCAGCATCAAGAGGTCAGACCTGTGATCAAGATACATTGCTCCCAACATCACACAATAACACTGCCGAAGATGAAAACTTCGTGAGAGTGGATTGTCATACACAACATGAAATTGGACTAAAACAAAAGCAAAAGAATTAAAAACAAATTGCTCTCTGTTGTTTGAAAAAGACAAGCAAGCCATCTTTCACTAAGTGTGGTAACTGACACGGGAAAGAAAGAGCTATGTAAACGGCCTCCTGGCAAAAGAGGCGCCAAAACATAGATCTAGTGGAGGAGCATCAAGTCATAAGGGTCACACATGGACTTATCGTATCATGAAGGATGATCAAGGTTTGCAAGGACATGCAACGGCTGTATAGACACAGCATTTTGTGCAAGCCACTCTGGAAGAACCTAAACTCCCTGGGCGACCTAACAATCCTCATTACTCAAGAAGGATGACGCTAACAAGTTTTTGGGTCACTTTTTAGGTAGGGTACCAAATCAACCATCTCATTACCGTCGCCAAAAGCTCTGGAAACTATTTGGAACAGTGTCTCCGCAGTCTGGCACATCTTCACCGATTCTGTGAAACAACCTGCTCAGAGCAAAGGATGCAAACATTAGCAATCATGCCGTTCAGGAGACGTTGGAAATGAAGAATGTGTCCCTCTTCAAGCCGAAAAAGGATAGGTGTGACACCTGCATGAGCTTCGAGTCTGGAAACACTGGGGAGACTGAGTGGAAAGCTCATATGGTTGAAAAGACATGAGGTGAAGAAGAGCATGCCTTCGACAAAAGCTCAGTTCTAGAACAACAGGATGTTGTGGTGGTTTGCATGGATCTGCAAGGCGTGCTACTTGCTCCAGCAGTCAGTGTCTCAATCACCTACTTCAAAACTAATTTAGCAATTCACAGCATTACAATCTACAACATGACGGCACTGCTGTTTGTTATGTCTGGCACGAGGATGAAGGCGTACATACTGCCAATGAATTTACCAGTCGTATCAGGGACTTTCTTTTAGACTATACTCATGCACGAAAAAGTATCATTTACAGTGATGAGTGTGTCTATCAGAACAAAAATTCAGTCTTGTCAAGAACTTTGAGGATATTTCTCACCAATAGTGGAATAGAAATTCAACACCAATATTTGATCAAAGGACATGCCTACATGAAGGTGAATAGTATACATAGCGTGATTGAGCGCCGCCTTGAAAAAAAAAATGTCTCCAGCTCAAGGGACTATTTAGCTATTTTCAGGGCTGCTAGGATCCTTCCAGGGCCATACATCGTCTCTGAAAATTCTAAACAGCAAATTTAGTGACTTACAAAGTCTGAAAGCAGTTATCCCGAAAGAGTACCACCAGTTCCATGACAATCTTCCTAACTGAATGGACAAACCGCCATCCGAAGAAATGCATCAAGTGACAGAATGATTAGATCTGACTGATGAAATCCTGTTGTATTTAGTACCAGCGAGAAAGAGAAACGGAGAGAGAGAGGGAGAGAGAGAGAAAGAAAGAGAAAAAGAGAGATAGTGGGTGAGAGAGAGAGAGAGAGGAGAGAGTCCGGCAGTGTAGAAAAGAGAGAGAAAAAGAGATAAGAGAGAGAGAGAGAGAGAGAGAAAGAAAAGTGAGAGCAGCTATATTCTTTGTTCCTTATTAAATATGGAATTTTAAATTTCTTAACTTGATTTGTGTCTCGGGTTTAGTCAATAACCCTAACTTTGAATCAAAGTAAAGCCAAGGAAAGGAATAATGAGGGGGAGAGAGAGGGAAAGAGAGAGAATGATAGAGAGATAGAGAAACAGAGAGAGGGAATGAGAGAGAGATAGAGGGATAGAGAGACACAGAGAGAGAGAGACAGACATACAGAAAGGAAGACAGACAGAGAGAGACAGTAAGAAACAGTGAGAGAACCGGGAGAGAAAGGGAGAGAGTAGATCTTATGATTTTGGCTTGTTATTCCTTTTTAAAAATGCATATTATTATTTTTAATGTGTAATTGGTGTTGCACTGTTACTTATTGTGTTTTAGACTTACTACATACCGTAAAGCATACCCGGTCTCACCCATCTAAACACATTACAATCATGCCGTGGTCGTGAATACATCAGGTAGCTTCACAATTTGGTACGATCAATTCGTGAATTCCACCTGGCTGTGGAATTCACGATTTCGTCAGCCGGCTGACGATATGTATTTTGAATCATAGTTGGACTGTTTCTCCCTCCNCCCTCCCCCCTCCCAGAGGGAATTTGAACAAGGTCACATCCTTCCAGCCTTGCTGTTCAAAATCTCTTTGGAGGAAAAGTAGCAAACCAGTTTTAACAATAAATTGCAGTGCTGGGCGTGAGATAATAGGGAATATATTTCTTATGTGCAACAAAGGAAGAAAAAGCACAACAGTTTTTTTGTCAAATTAAGAAAACATCAAATCTGAGACAGAATTAGGTGACCTAGCGGTCAGCAGCAAATATTCAGTAAACAGTCATGGACCAACTGGCAGTGGTCACAGAGAGTAGAAGGAAGGGGAAGGGGATTATAAACTGGGAAGGGAAAATTTTTGGGGGCATAGTTTTCAGCCGGGTTTGCTGGCTGCATGGATTGATTATACTCTAACATTTTTTTTGAGGATTGACTTTTTGTTGAATTCTTTTTCATAGGCATCAGCCAACCAGAGAGCTGGGAGAGCTGGCAGGGTGTCAGCTGGAAAATGCTTTCGGCTGTATACAGCTTGGGCCTACAAGAATGAACTTGAGGACAATTCTATCCCTGAAATTCAGCGAACCAATCTGGGCAATGTTGTGCTGTTATTGAAGTCCCTTGGTATCAATGATCTGCTGAATTTTGACTTCATGGACCCTCCTCCTCATGAGACTTTAGTCCTGGCTTTAGAACAGCTTTATGCCTTGGGTGCTCTGAATCACATGGGAGAGCTGACCAAACTAGGTCGAAGGATGGCTGAGTTTCCTGTAGACCCCATGATGTCCAAGATGATTCTAGCTTCAGAGAAGTAAGACATTTGTGAGACTGTATCCTCAGAGAAGTAAGACTTTGTGACTTAAGCCTCAGAGAAAAAAGACCTTATGATTCTAGCTTCAGAGAAAGTAAGACATTGTATTTCTGTCTTTAGAGATGTAAACCCAGAGACTGTAAACAACAAAAGGGGACACTCAGCTTAAAAAGCATCCATACTCCATTTAGCATCACAGGGTATATATTCTAATGGCATATAGGCTTCTCTCAAAGCTAAATCTTGATCTATGGTTCATTTGGCTTCAGGAAATGCAGAAAAATCATACATTAGAGCGGATGCGGTATACCCCAGACACCTAAGCACAAACGCCAATCACTCAACAGGTATGACATAATTTGTTTGTGTTTTGACCTGGAAGTAATCTTTCGCATGTCTACTTTCATTATATCAGTAAAATATTGGAATTGTACATAGGACATTATCCTAAGAGTTTGTGGGTCAAGTCAAGTCTGCTATCTTGGACATCTCTGAAGAGCGGCAGGTAACACCAGACAGCCTATCGGGAGTCCCGGACTCAGCCGATTATCATGGTACACGCCTTCGGGTACGCCGGAGAGGGACCTTAACTTCTCTCTGACCTGCTGTGGTGCCTTTCTTTGCTGTTTTTAATTGCTTGGTCACTTCTGTTACTTCGTAATCGGTACAAGATTAAAGCTCTCAGCATGTGCGGGTTGTTGGAACCAAGAAGGGAGAGGATGAGACACTTTCCATATTTATGAACCAGAGTTGCAACAAGTATCCACATAAGCTTTTGCCATCAGTAAACAATGACGGAAAATGCCAAAATAAGAAGAATCTTAACAAATAAAGAAAAAAGGCAGCACTCAAGAAAAAAAAAAGTTTGGGNGGGGGGGGGGGGGGGGGGGTGAGGGTAAATAGAAAGAAGGAAAATAAATAGCAGGAGATGGTACCACAATAAGCGCTTAAAATAAAATTCCTCTAAGAAGCTTAAATCAGGGATTATGGGTTGATATGCCGGATCCCTCATAAACAGTGGAAATGCCTGCGTGAAACCATTTCTGTCAGCCAAGCCAACCGTACCTTCATGTGTGGTCCTATCTGATCTGGTGCTCCCGGTTTTCACCAACATGGCTCTGGCAAATGACAAGCTGTCACTATCAGTGAATCGACCCCTCTGAGACCATGGGGATAAAAGTTGGACTACGGGTGGGATAACAGAAGTAAGGAGTGAGCGGAAACAAAGAGATGCTCACACAGCTTAGGATAAAAGGGAAAGTGCCCAAGAAGACAAATGCGGAGAGAAAATGGAAGACGGAAAGAAAATGATGTGGTGGGAATCGAACCTGTGACCTCTGCATCAGTACCCATCACCTCGCCATCAGTTCAAAATAAGGTAGACATTTTTACATCACCATGCCCCCACTCCTAGAAAAGTGATTTAGTGGCCAGGGTCTTTCCCCAAGCCGAACAAAAAACTAGCGGTAATTGGGCTAGACAAGAGACTGACACACTCCACAAACCTCTCGCCTCCCTCTTCCACCAAGGGCCCTTAAGCTTCAGTTGGTACACTCAGTAAGACAAACACATAGACCTACACACAACATTAAACATAGTAAACAAGACAGGGTCATTTCATATTATGGGGCATAGGTGTAGTACAAGGTGGAAACGGATCACTTAGTAACAGAAGTGAGGAGTGAATGGACACAAACAGATGCTCCCACAGAGTAGGGTTAAGGCGAAAGTGCCCAAGAAGACAAATGCAGATTAGATCCAGATCCGCAGTCACCTGGAAGAAGGAAAGAAAGTGATGCAGTGGGAATTGAACCTGTGACCTGCATCAGCACCATTCTCGCGCTGTTGGTTTGGAATCAGGTAGGCGTCGATCCACAGCAAAAAAAAAATGGCTTAGTGGCCAGAGTCTTTTCCCAAAGCTGAATAGAAGATGAGCAATAACAGCATTAGGCACGAGACTCACACACACCACAAGCTTCCTTGCCTCCCTCTCCAACCAATAGCCGTTAAGCTTCAATTGGTAAACTCAGCAAGACAAACACATAGACATACACACAACATTAAACATAGTGAACAAGACTGGGCTGTTTCATATTGTGATAACATAGGTAAAGTACAAGGTGGAAATGGAGCACTTAATAACATTCATGGGGAGTGAGTGGACACAAACAGATACTCAAACAGAGTAGGATAAAGGGGAAATCTCCCAAGAAGACAAATGCAAGAGATACTGGAAGAAGGAAAGAAAGTGATGTGGTGGGAATCGAACCACTGCCTCTGCATCACGCCCATTGCCTCGGTGTCCGTTCGGAATTAGGTATACGTCTGTACACGACCACACTGCCAGTGGTGTATTTGTTACTTAGTGTTCTGTTTTCACCTTGTACCACTAAGGGTAAGGTAACCCTACAGAAACTGTCAGCAGAGCAGGACCCTTCCGATAGGTGAGGCAAAGCTGGGCCCACATCGAGTGGACACGTCCCGATACCCACTGAGGCCTGCCCAGGGAGCTCACCCTGGAAAATCAAAGCATAAGGAGCCAGAGCTTGACAGTGCTGGACCGCAGTCACCTAGGAGAAGGACACATCTAAACAAATCCGTGAAGACAGGTCTTATTAGCAGTGGACTGCTACTGTCTAAAGAGCAAAGACAAAATAATGATGTTTCTAGAAACAGAATGTGCCATCTATCAAGGCAGGAAGCAATAGGATAAATACAAACAACCCCTACGGTCAGAAGCTTACAGTACAACAGTGATATAAGAAAGGAGTAATGGAAGTGGGAGAGAGAGAAGTCAAGACTCCAGGCTAATATAAATGTTTTCATCTGTAGTCATCACTCTCAGACATCTCCAGACACTGGTTATCGGACAGTCCTGGCACACTTATTTTAATTCGGCTTTACTGGACCACCCCCCCCCCCTTTGTACGGCGAGATAAAGAACAAAACTGAGCTGAACATTAATAGCATTCCAACAACAAACATAGGACGAGGTTCCTTATCTTCGAGTCATGGACCGTTATTGGCTTAGTGAGTTGGATCTTTCCAATCTTCTCAAGACAACGAAGTTTATCACAAATTGCTCATGACACTAATTTATACCCAGAAATAGACTGATAAAGGGCATGTAATATATCCCTGATGAAAGAAGAGCATTTCTTTTCAATAATGACACAGAGGTTGATGCCTCCAGGCGAACGCAAACGAAGTTAGAGTAAGTTTTAAATTACTGCCCAACAATGCTGTCTGAGAGTGCTGCACCCGCTCTAGCTTTTATAGGAATTCTTTTGATGGTTGGAAAATTCTTTTCAGCTCAACATGCGCTTAGATTTAGATTTAGATCTACATTACACTAGAGATGTAAGTCACTGATCTCTCAGCTGCTGTGAAAACTGCGGTTAGTTACGAAGTTGGAGCCTTAGACTAGCTTACTTTGGAAATAGAAATTTAGTTAAGCATTTAGAGATAATTTTCAAAAAAAAGGACTTCCAGGCACATATTGAACAAGACCAAGAGGAGTATATCAGAAGTGCTTGTCACCGAGGAGTTCAAGCCTCTGACATGGACACAAGATAAGCTAGATAAATGTCTAAATTAGGCTAGTCTAATTGTACTTTAACAACACATCTTTTCAGTGAATTATTGTCATAAGCGCATTTGCTGTTTTGTGATGGTGTTGTGAATGAACACAGCATACTAATGCATATAGACAGTTCAGTTAAGGCTTTAACATTATCCATTACCCCCAAAGCGTAGAGACGAGCAGACCTGTAATATCCATACAGCATGAGCATATCTGCCTAACTGACATTATGTGATAGTCAAAAATGAATGTTTTTCTGACTCTTGTCTGTCTGGCTGCCTGGCTGCTTACTCATATGTTCCTATTATGGCTAGCTCAGTGCCAATTAATAAGGAATAGAAAGAGATGAGACAGGAGGTGGACCATTTATGTGTAGCATGCCGTGTCGACACTTTTCATTGATGCTACTGATAACATAACAGTATTTGTGGATGGTAGGTCCTACTGTATTTCGTTGTAAGTTGCTTGTGATTGTGCTGGCAATGGCAGGCAACCTATAATAGTACCTGGTTTTGTTTTTCAAATTTAGTGTATCAAAATAAGATTAAATATCAGAAAATGCAACAAGTCTGAGACTTTTACATGTGATCAGGGAATAAAAATTATCTGGTGGATTTACCTGTCGACTAGCTGGTGTTTAGTGATGCATGACCTATGTATATACTGTAAGTCGTTTATGTTGTTTACTAGCCCTCCACAAGGGGACACCAAAACTAAGTCATGGATACATATTTAATAGGGTGATTCTTAGAGTGTCCCTTCTTGTTTTATACAGTTGTAGCAAAACCAAGTGATTTTAGCCCCCCAGAGAAAAGGACGGTGGCTGTAATCTCAAAAAAGGTAAGATTTTGTGATTCCAGCCTCAGAGAAGCAAGACAATGGGCTACTAACCTCAGAGAAGCGAGATTTTTTCTTTGAAATGTGCAGTTATAATCGTCAGTACCTTGAGTACTGGGACTTTGAAATGTGCAGTCATAATTGTCAGTACCTTGGATATTGGGACTTCCAAACTGGTATCAGAGAGTATGTGCCATGGCACTGGGAGGTGAAGAATACAGTGGAACCCGCTTAAGCGGGACAGCTCCGTTCCAGACAAATCGTCCCTCTTAAGCGGGCGTCCCGCTTAGGCGGACTATCCATTATAAAGTGATTTCTTAGCTAGTTTTTAAGGGATATCATTACTTGTTGCTTGTGAGGTGTGACAACGGAGTCAGATTTAAATTGTATCTGTACTGTTAAAACATACTTATTGCAGTCTAACTGCATTTTCAGTAGACTTGCAGAGCATATTATTAGTCATTCTTTGCGGGGAACAGGATTTTTGGTTGGCTTCAAAAAAGCACCTAAGCCTTCCCACGACTCTCCTTTAAAAATAAAAAAAACAATTTCTTTTAAAGACCGGGACATGTCTACATCAGAGGGAAAGAAATAATACTGTACATGTTAAAATAAAACTGGAGAGAATTTGAAAGGTCTAACATCTCTGAAGTTGACATGTTCGCCGTCCCCCATTCAAGTGATCAAAAATAATTGGGATCAAATTTACATGATCGTAAACACCAGCAAAGATAAGCGTCACACTTCTCGCTCCACATCTGGCCAGAGCGCGACGCGGGTGGCGTGTGTCAAAAAGCCTTTACGCAACGCAATTGATGGTCATGCCTTTGTGAACGACACTCTGGCTGAGTGTTGTGCAAAAGCACAGGTAAGGCTCGTAAGTGTCAATCACTGCCTAAGCTGAAGAAAGGATAAAGTGTGACTGATAGGGGGTGGGGCTTACTTAATCTTGATCCGTTAATGCTTGCGCGGGTTAAATGACCAGCGGCTAGGATGTCCGCTCTGATTCGTCCATGCGTGTGCCGAAGGGTCAACTGCCTGACAGAAGGCTATAGGGAGATAGTGTCAGTCACTTCTCATGTAACGTAAGGGGGTAATCGGGGCCGTCGGTACAACCTTCTTTGTAGCTCTCAGGATTTCATCTGATAGGCAAAGGTAAGCAAGCACTAAGACACAGTATGATAGTGACAATTTGGAGCATTCCTGTCAAAAACAGCATGTGTATTACGGAAATCTGGCTCCGAGTCATCTCGCTTAAGCGGGTTGCCATCCCCCTCACATGTATAGCTTAAGCGGGTTCCACTGTACTCTTTAAGTTGAAAGTGGCAGGGTCTTGCCTGGAAAATGCTTTTGTCTGCACATTACTTAGGCTTAAAGAGAATGGTATTTTGATTGGATAGATTCTGTTAAATAACTTCTGAGGTGGAAACGGAGTGTACTTAGTAACAGAAGTAAGGAGTGAGCAGACGCAAACAGATGCTCACACAAGGTAGGATAAAGGGGGAAGTGCTCAAAAATTAACTTCTGTTAATTAACAATATAGTTCTCAGCTCGGTGTGATAGATCACAGAAGTATTAATAATAGATTATCCTTGCCAGTATACTATCCTATGCCCAGCATATTCATTTGGATAGTCAGAAAGGAAAAGAAACTTTATTCAGTAATTTTTGCTGGAAATATATCAAAATAGACTCCACTTAATTGCAAAGCTCAAGAACCTAAAAAAAAGGTAAGATTAAATAGCACTGTGATCAAGCATTGCTGTTTGCAGTGATTTATTAATCCTTGTTGATGGAGTGGAGGGGGAAGGATGCTTTTTCATTTTATAACACATGTCCTCTAATTGCTTAGGAAAATATACTTGTTATGTGGCAGTTTAGAACAGGTGTTTTAGTGCGGAATGGTGTTTTTATGGGCCCCCTCACAGTTGCCTTTAATTAATGCGATGGAATGGGTGTGGGAATATGAGGAGGGATGGAACATTTAATGCCTGTGATAGTGCTATTGGTCATTGACCAATATATAAATTTATCTACCCTCTTTTTTCCATTTCATCAGGCAGTTTCAGTGATCTTTAGATACGAGGCAGGGATAGACAAACATGAGATTGGCACCACTGAGCACATACTGAATGCACATTTTTGAACGGAAATTGTGTTTATCAAAATTCAACATTCTCTTTCATTATCTGTAAATTATTCACAGCCTTATTGAACGGTTACTCTTCAATCTGTATTTGAAATACACATCTACAGGACACTGCTAAAATACGATGCCACCAAAAGTAGATTTTAGTTCTCGTCAAATTTGTTCTGCCACTCATATTTATGAAGGCAGTTCTTTAGCCTCTCTGGCCTCTAGAGCCATAGTGTTTTGTTGGACTAAGCATTTTCAGTCCAGAAAGTCGGAAGTTTTCGATGGCAGGAGTAAGGCCTCAAATTTCAAAGTTACCACTCCCCAAGCAAAGGCTAGCATCAAAGAACTAATCGACATAAACAATCGAAGGACGGCTTCTCAGATAGCTGTTGCAACGATGATTAGTTCGTCAATTGTAAAAACCATATTGAAAAGAGATTTAAACCTCAGGAAAATTTTTGCAAGATGGGTCCCCTATATATAGACTGAAGAAAACAAAATGACCAGAGTACAATAATTATGCCAAAGAACTACTTAGCATGTACGATAATTGTTATCCATGTCAGCTGAATGAAATTGTCACTTTAGATGAAACTTGTGTACTGTATATTTTTTTGAGCCTCACCGCAAACAACAGAACATGGCTTGGTGCCCCAAAGATGGTGATCCTCCAACAATAGCAAAAAGTTCGCAATGGAGAAGATTATGTATACCGTATTTTTTTACTCGAAAAGCTTGGTGGCCCAGATTCCTTGTAAAGACAACACCACCGTTACAAGTGATTTTATACCCAAAACGTTTTGCCAAAAGTGACTGAATACAAAACGCAGCGACCAAAGTCTGCTATGAGAGGCATAAAAATCCTTCACGACAACGCCCCAACCCATAAAGATGCCAAAACACAGGACTCCCTTAAAGCCCATAAAATCCTAATTTTGCCTCATCCTCCCTACTCCCCAGATCTTGCTCCCTACGATTTTTTTTTCCCTGAAAAAACACTTTGCAGGCTGCCAGTTTGCATCGAAGTCAGCATTGGGAAGTGCAGTTTTTCAGTATCTCCAGAAAATACCCAGAGAAGATTACAAAATGGCATTCAAAAATTGGATTAAAAGGCTGAAAAGGTGTAGATGTTGGAGAGGAATACTTTGAAAAGAAAAAGAAATGACTATCCGCAAAGATATGCTTCAGTTGCAGGTTCAGTCTCATGTTTGTCTGTCCCAACCTTATACTGGCAAGGTACCAGTGTTAACTGTTTTTGGTTGTGTCCCTTTGCTTAATTAATGTTGTTCGTTTTTGGCACCTATTAGAGGGGCAGATCACTCATTGTGTACAACCCAATTAATCCCCTTTTTGGGGGCCCTGCCATCCAGTGTCAGGGTGTAGAAATATGTAAAATGACATGTGATCTAAATAAAGCATCCAATTCTAAAGTTTCAGGTACAATTAGAGCGTTCTAGGTTAAAAAAAATACAGTGTGTATGCCTATGTATTAGTACGCAGTCAAAACCAGCCAAATGGAAAATGGGGAACCAAATCAGAATTCGAGGTGATCTTTTTCTAAAGAGATTTGTGAAACATTTTGGGCGTTGATCCCTTTTTTTTCTTTCTGTTAAAAGATCGGGCAAAAGAAGTACTTTAACCTCCGTGGAAGAAATTTCCCGAAATCACAGTGGTATTTGTAGACTAACACAAAATGTTAACAAGGCCAAAAGAAGAAAAAACAATAGGTTCCAAAGACCTTAACCAGCTGCTAGTATCTGGCATGTCTCCACTTAAAAACAGTGTTTACATCATGGCGGTCGAGGGGGGTCATCTTGGCTATCTGGACAGTCTTTTAAACTTCCTCCCCAGCCCCTTCCACCCACCCCCTAATCCAGCCTGTATGGAACTTAGATATAGATCTACGTGCTGGGTATGTCATCAAGAGAGTGGACTATTTTGAGAGGTATCAAAATAAATTGGGCCATAAGAATGATCTATTCTAAGACAGATATTTCAGGAACATTGGCACCATTTTGTTTGTAGAGAAATGAATGTGCTTGATAGCTGACAGTTGGATATTTTTCCAGGGAACTAACAAAGGCTATCAACACCTCATCCAATTCATTTCAGTGAGTCAGACTATTGAAAATTTTCTGTGTCCCTCTGTAAATATATCTCACCATAGGAATGTCATCCTCCGTCATTAAAGAAACAATAAAGAGGCACTTTAACAGTAGAGAATACATCACTACTGACTACTTAAAACATATGTAGGAAATAAATAAATGTGGGGAGGGGTTAAAGTACAACCCAATTAATCCGCTAATTTATTAAATCCTCCTTCTTTGGAGCCCTGCCAGCCAGTGTCAGGGTGTAGAAATATGTAAAATACCTGTGATCTAAATAGTTTCCAATTCTAAAGTTTCAGGTACAATTTGAGCCTTCTGGATAAAAAAAAATAGGCCTATGTATTAGTACGCGGTCAAAACCAGCCAAATGGAAAATTAGGGACCAAATCAGATTTCGAGGTGATCTTTTTCGAAAGAGATTTGTGAAAAATTTTGGGCGTTGACCACCCCCACTCCCCCTCCCCCTTTTCTTCCCGTTAAAAGATAGGGCAAAAGAAGTACCTCCATGGAAGAAATTTCCCGAAATCGCAGGGTGATTGTAGAATAACACAAAATGTTAATAAGGCCAAACAAAGGAAAAAAAAACAATAGATTCCAAAGACCTGTTGGGGCTTTGAGAAGGGCACTAATTCCCCCCATATAAAAACATTATGACCCAGCTAAAGCAAAGCATTGACTTCAATCTGATTCAGTTTCATTCACAATTTGTTTCCAACAATCAGGAAATTGTAAAACAACATTATTGGCTAACACAAAGGATCTCGAGATCACTGGTAGGGGTGGGCAGCGAACCGCTTTGCGGGTAACCAGTTATCTGGGTGATCCGTTTATGAAAAACTGGATAATAACCGGTTTGGGAACCAAATTTTAAACAACTGACGAAAGTAAATCCAGATCGGTTGATTCATCCTAGCGACAGTCACGACTGACCCGCGCTCGCGTGCTCGCGAGCCAGCGCGTCACACTAGACCTACAGTACTGTAGCGTTAAATGGGAAGGAAATACTAGATCTACACCAACCCCTCCTCCCTCCTCCCTCCTCTCCTCCCTTCCCCCCCCCTCGTTTCCTTTCTTGTGTGTCTTTGATGGCTTAAGCTTATAATTTACAAAATGTTTACAGTTAAAATTATACACAGAGTGTTATGCAGGAGAATAGGATCAAGTTAGAGAGTGACAGAGCAAAGC